>OZ026619.1:6259521-6629521 GCA_964020975.1 Hermodice carunculata
ACATGAAAGCACTGGGAAAAGACTATCTTTGCTTCATTCAAATAACCATAGCCTGAAAAAACAAGCAACACTTTGATAATTTTTCTCATCTCCCTACATCACTGGACTACTTTTTTGACATTATTGTAATAACAGAAACATGGATTGACAATATAGTAGAATGTCAGTACCTTCAGTTACCACACTACAATATGGAACATTATATAAGAGATGGTAGAGCAGGAGGCGTTGCTGTGTATGTCTATAAGGATTTCAACTATAAGCGTATAAATGATATTAACATCATTGAAAGTGAATCAGTATGGTGTGAGTTAGAAACATGATGCACCAGTGGTAAGATCATCATTGGAGCCATTTAAAGACCTCCGAGCTTGAATGTTAATAATTTTACAAAAGATTTATATAGTAAACTACATAATCTGAATACACATGATTCTAAGGTAATAATCATTGGTAACCTAAATATAGACATAGGCTGTAATGATGGTTTTACTTGTGTAAGTACTCTTACTTCTCTTGGGTACAGACCCCTTATCAGTGTACCAACAAGACAAACTGATACAACCAAACTGAGTACAATCATCGATCATATTTTTACAAACATTACATTTACTTTTGTTGATTCGGGTACCATCAGTTTCGATATAAGTGACAATAAGCCATTTTTTGCGATACTACAACAAAATATTGATGCTAAGTTAGGGCTATCCTTAATAATGAAAAATAAAAATTTGATAAATATAATGTTGATGTGTTCCACGAAAAGTTGAGGGACATAAACTGGGATCAAGTGATTCATTGTTTAAGAGCAAATGATGCATACAATGTATTTTGTGAAAAGTTTCTTTCTTGTTGTGCGTGGTACATTACTAAATCTAAGCATGATAAGCCAAAAATTAAAAAGTATTGGATTACCAAGGGCCTTCTTAAATCCATAAATGTAAAAAATGACTTATATTTCAAAACTTGTAATGAGCCTTTCAATGTTTATGTGAAACATAAATATAATCAGTATAAAAACTTATTAGATTTTCTGAAAAAAAAAGTTTTTAAAAAAAAAAAAAGAGTAACATGAATGATCAAAGAAAGACATGGGAAACAATATATGAAGTCATAAACAAAAGAAAGTAAACTGTTAATAATATACCTAAACAGATTATTATTGATGACACTGGTAATCATTCTGTAATCACAGACAACAAGGAAATCTTTGAAGCTTTTAATAGCTTTTTTGTGTGCAGTCGGAAAAAATGTCTCTGACTCAATTGAATTAAGGGGTGATGAAAAAGATGTATGTGAATACCTGGGACCCAAAGTGTCTTACTCCATGTTTTAGAGCCTGTCACAGAGGGTGAAATGTCTCTATTAATTGGTTGAATTAAGACAAACAAATCATGTGGTCCTGACTGGATCCATTCTCGATTATTGACGGATGCAAAACAATATATTTTAACTCCTTTAACTCACGTACCGAACTTGTCTATAGCACAAGGTTGTATTCCTGACAATATGAAAATAGCACGTTTTGAACCTGTTTGTAAAGGAGGTGACAGAAAACGTATGGGCAATTATCGCCAAATTTCTGTACTTCCCACAATTTCAAAAATCTTGGATCGCTGTGTTGCAGATAGACTCGTGAAGTTTCTGAACAAGCAAACATTTTTCTTTTATTTACAGTTTGGTTTCCGAAAGAACTTGGCTACAAAAATAGCAAATTGTGAATTTACTCATTTTGTTCAGCAACAGTTGGAAAACAGGAAATTTGGCTTGGGGATTTTTATTGATTTAAAAGAAAAAGCGTTTGACACTCTTAACCATGGTATATTGTTAAAGAAATTAGAACATAATGGCATAAGAGGAATATCATTGGAGTGGTTTGGAAATTATCTACTGGACAGACAGCAATTTATACAAATGGGGTCTGATAAGTCAACATTGGACACAGCTCAATGTGATGTACCACAAGGATCTATTTTAGGTCCATTGTTGTTCTTACTGTATATTAACGACTTACAAAATTCTCTCTTATTTGGAACCTCTCGATAATTTGCTGATGATACTTATATAATTTATAGTGGAAACAACATAGATATTTTGGAACATAATGCTGAATAGGACTTGATAAAATTAATGGGCTGGTTTAATGTTAACAAATTAGCGCTGAATTTGAATAAATCGAATTGTATAATGATATGCACTAAAATCAAGAAAATTCAACCAGATTTTAATTTTATAGCAGGAGCAAAAATTTTACCACGAGTAGCCAGCATTAAATATTTAGGTATACTTATAGATCAGCAGTTTACTTGGCAACAACATATTAATTCTGTTTGTCAGAAAATTGCTCCTATTAAGGGTATTTTCTCAAAAATTAGACATTTACTTACTTTTGCCCTATTGCGTCAATTGTATTATGCTCTCATTCACCCACAAATTTTATATTGTATTGAAGCTTGGGGATCAGCTTATCAAATTCATGTTACTCCACTTATAACACTTCAAAAGCGAGCAGTGCGAATTATTACTTTTTCACATCCCCAAAGCCATACAAAAAACTTGTTTAAGTTCATGAAAATTCTTCCTTTTCATAAATTTTATTTTTAACTGTACGTTTGCTAGTTTATAATGAACTGAGTAGTACATCTTCTAACAAATTTGGATTTCAACATCGATGTTGGACACACAACTGTAACACTCGAAATAGGTGCCTTCTCTCCTAATCCCAATATACAACTAACTACTTTTGTAAAAGTATATGACATACTGGACCCATTTTTTTTCCATTAAATACCCGAAGAGATGAATAACGTGGTATCTGTTTTTCCTTTAGAAGAAAATTGAGGTATTGGTTACTGGAAACTAACCTTGATATTAATTCATATCCTCACAGGAGATTTAGCAATTAAGCTCTCTCTTCATCCGGGACTGTTTCTGTTTAATAATTTGGCTACACAAAAATTCTGATGTAAATAGTGCCACACAATATTTTGTTATCTACTATAGTAAGGCATAATCACATTGCTCTGTCTCCATTCAAATTACTGTGAAGCTCTTGGTCAACATATATGTGTTATATATGTCTGTATCTACTTTTATACTTACAGATTTACCTTTAGTTCCGTAGCTGTTTCACATGCCAGCACATGTATTTATCTAATTGAAGGATGGCCGTACAAGACACAGCCTTCTGGCCATCCTCGCACATACATATTGCATATATTGTGTTACTATTATTGATGTGAAATAAACTATCTGAATTGAACTGAATTGGATACCATATAGCAGAACTCATTCGTTTTGCTCACTCGTTCTGCTATATGGCATCCAGTGCTCGTTGATATACTTCATATCGTCAACAAAGCATGCTGTAATATACATATACATACATATATATATATATATATATATATATATATATATATATATATATATATATATATATATATATATATATATATATATATGTATATATATATCAATGCACCTTAAAGCCGCTGCACCCAATATGTGGATCACATGAAGCTGACTTCAGTTTGATAGGGGGTGGATCTTTGAAATTTGCCTATCTCTCCCTGTGAACGGTGGAATCTTATGCCGCAAGCACGGCTTTCCTTGACTGGTCGATAGTATTCCCACAACACTAACAGTCTGCTAGCAGGTTCGGGGAGGGTACAATCGCTACTTATCCACCAAAGCGTACACTCTCAACAAAAACAAGACTTCTTCAGGGTGTTAGACCTGTCCAACCTTCGGTTTATAATGCCCCTTTAATATGCCAATCATACTAACTAGCTAGCTAGCTAACTGACTAACTTACTGACTGACTATCTGACTGACTGACTGACTGACTGACTGACTGACTGACTGACTGACTGACTGACTAACTAACTAACTAACTAACTAAAATAAATAAACAAATAAATAAAAACACATCAGATTCTTCTCCTTGAACTTGTTTAGTCACTCTTATAAAAGCAAGCTCCATAACCAAAACTAACTAACTAACTGAACTAACTAAATAACTAACTAACTAGCTAATTAGCTAACTAACTAACCAACCACCTACCTACCTACCTACCTCACTAACTAACTAACTAACTAACTAACTAACTAACTAACTAACTAACTAACTTACTAACTGACTGACTTACTAACTAATTGAAAGAAGTAAACAAAAATAGATAGATAGATAGATAGATAGATAGATAGATAGATAAAGGATAGATAGATAGATAGACAGACAGACAGACAGACAGATTAATTAATTAAATAAAATGAATACCAGGAAATTCTTCATTATAACGTAAAGCATATTACGCATCGTACAACCACAGCTTGCGATATTTTACCTTGAAAAAAAAGTGAAGTTGGAATTCTGGTTTTACATGATAATGAAAGTCTTCCACAATGCTTCAGTATTTCCTGATTACTCAGACGTTTCATTTGCCTTTTGTGTAATGTTCACTATCTCCTGGTCAGAACAAGACTGGGTCTATGCCTATTCTTGCTCCGAAACCACGACCTTGAAAAGTTGTTGACCTGGGCTTGCTAGTACCATAAGCCCTATGTACAATTCGCAGCAAAAATGTTTTTCACCAACGTTGAATTTTAGTTAAACATCAACACAGAGGGCAATTTACACCTGGAAGCTATTGTGAATTGATGGTCAACAAATTTATTTACAATCCCTCAATTCCAAGAAGAAAATGGTAATAATAATACTAATAATAATAATAATAATAATAATAATAATAATAATAATAATAATAATAATAATAATAATAATAATAACTATATATCTCCAATCGCAAGCAAGGGCTGAGAGAGTCGCTGCCACATCAGTCATCTCAGCTTATAGCACCTTGACCTTTGACCTTTAGAGGTCACATGTAAATTACAAAATAGTGCAGTGTTACAACAGCTACGATTTGACCCCAACATGGTCCATATCAGCTGAAAAATTACTGAGTCATGGCTCAATTAACATTTCAATGGACCAAAAAATCTTGATCTTTGACCTTTAGAGGGGTAACATGTAAATTACAAAATTGTGTAGTGTGAAAATAGCTACAATTTGAGCCCTATTTGATCCAAATGGGATCAAAATTTATCGACTTATGGCTCAACGGAAGTGCCAAGGGAGCAAATGACCATGACCCTTAACCTGTGGAGGTATCATGTAAATTACAATATTAAGTAGTGTGACAACAGCTACAATATGAGCCCAGCATGATCTAAATGGGATAAAATTGACCAACTTATGACTGAAATTTAAAGCACCCCAATAACTATGACCTTTGACATTCAGTGGTCACTTGTATTACGAAAATTGTGTAGTGTGACAATAGCTACACTTTGAACCCAACAGGATCAAAATAAGATCAAAATTGACCGAGTTACAGGTCAATGACACTTTCAAAGGCCTATATGACATTGACCCTTAACCATTGGAGGTCACATGTAAAATACAAAATTGTGCAGTGTTAAAATAGCTACAATTTGACCCAAACATGGTACACACGGATGATAATTGATCGACTTATGGCTCCACGCATATCTCAAATGACTCTGACCTTCAGATGTCACATGTTAATTACAAAATTGTAGAGTGTTATAATAGCTACAGTTCGAGTATGAACAGAATAACAATTGGATTAAAACTTGTTGAGTTATGACTAGACAAAAATTTAAAAGGGTTAAACGACCTTGACCTTTGACCTTAAGAGGGCCCATGTAGAGATTACTAAATTGTGCGGCATTGCATTTTACACATATTGAGCCCAACTGGAACAGAAATCTGATAAAATTGATCCAGTTATGGCAAAATGAAGGATTTTGAGGGTCAATGGCCTTGACCTTGAAAGGTCATATGTTAATGATAGATGCGTGCGTTATTGCATTGCCAATGCATTGAGCCCTAATAGATCAAAGTCGGATGACAATTGACCGAGTCATGGCCATTTGCATTTTTGAAGTGGTCGACGAACATGACCTTTATATCTGACAGAGCAAATTTTCGGCAAAAAATGTGCGGTTTTCAATAATCCTATATTTTGAGTCCGACATGGTTAAAATCAGACGAGAAGTGACGTAAATCGACCAAGTTTTATCAGATTGAAAATGTTCAGATCGTAAATGACATTAACTGTTGACTTTTTCAAGGGGACATGTAAATTTACGAGCTTAGGCTTAGAGTTGAGCTATGCAACTAGGTTGGCATCGCCCAAATCCGTTGAAAACGTTTCGAAATATAGGACAAAATTATTCTCCATAAGTAGGTCATGGCGCCCCTAAGAGTTAGATCAAGGTCATAGATAGATGCATCATCTAAAAAGGTATTAGATGGGGTTTTAACGTTTTTCAATTGTTTTCAAGAGGACATTGGAAACCCAAAGTTATGAATTTCCAAATATTGACAAAAATAAAACTGGAAAAAGTCATAACCTTAAAAATATGAGTCAAGCTGACAAATAACATATCAAGTGCAAAACTTCAGTATGCACGTGTTAACCTGCTAGAATGACGACTTGTAGGCCAAAGCCGTCTCTGAGATTTCGGGGGTACCATTTTTTTTTTTTTTTTTTTTTTTTTTTTTTTTTTTTTTTTTGGAACGGCCATATGACCTTAACTTTCAAGCTTGACGGGATGGGTCCTAATGAAGTTACGAATGCCCTCGTGCAAGCTTTCCATAGAACTAAACATCGTTTAAATCGGTTGAAAAGTTTGCAAGTTATTGAATAAAAAAGGGGATTTTTTTAACATGGCCGCCTGATCGGAAAAGAGAAGGTCAATGTCATTAACCAAACATCAGGTGCATAACTTCAGTATAAATTACACTCCGTTGTGCTGAAACTCTCCAGCGGGCTTTACTCTTTCTGAAATTCAAAATGCAAAATCGCTAAAATGGTCGAAAAATGGCCATATGACCTTGACCTTTGACGTGGAACCAGGATTCTATATACGGTTTGTGTGACCGAATCAGATTGTAAGTTCGAGTGACGGTGAAAAACTCGAGAACGACAGTATAACCCCATTTCCAAGAAATATAGGTCACGGTGACCCGAAAAACAAATCACTAGGACAAGAGTTTATAGAAAGTGTTTGCGGTGATTTTTTTTTCGGTGATTCAAAAAAGTGGCCGAAATATAGCAGAATAAAAATTGCAACATTACAACAACAACAACAACAGCAACAAAAAAAAATAATAATAATGATAATAATAATAATGTGGTTTTGGACAGCATGTGGATAGGCAACTTTAATGGCATGGTGGGCTGCCAATGGTAGCATTGTACCCTAAAAACGGTATACGCTCTCCCCCCCCCCCCATCGAAGAGGCATAATAGTAATAATAATAATAATAATAATAATAATAATAATAATAATAATAATAATAATAATAATAATAATAATAATAAGAATGATAATGATAATGATAATAATAATAATAATAATAATAACAATAACAATAACAATAACAATAACAATAACAATAACAATAACAATAATAATAATAATAATAATAATAATAATAATAATAATAATAATAATAATGTGTTGAGCGAATCACACGCATATTAGAAATTCAAGAGTTTTTAGAGATAACACTGGCATAAAATGCCCGGTTTACGCACAAAAGCATGGTAGGATTTATCGAATTGTGTATATTTTTTATACTATGTATTTCATGTGTAATGTATAGCTTATCCCCGTGCAAGTAATAAAATACATTACCCAGCCATTATATAAACCTGCATTGAGAATATTTTAACACTTGAACGCATGCGAGCCATCAATGGGAATGGTCAGTTAAGCCTCCCCCCCCCCCCAAAAAAAAAACTGTATGCACGCACCTAATGAAACAGTCTACATAATTGTGTATGCTTTTCCCCTAGCCTTAGAGCCCCAGTTTGACCAACAAATGAATCTAAGAAAATGATTTTAGCTTGTAACGTTACGCTTTAACCTTCTCTTCCCAAGAAATTCCACCCCGTGAATATATTCTGTCCTACATATATATCACACCTAGCGTTAGGTGAACATGTTAAAATGTTGCTACGGAAGTTTTAACTGTATTATTGATTTAAACGTGGATCTGAACACAAAGGAGCACACACTCACGGATACAGGGAATGCTATATTTTGACAGAGGAAGCAGAATTAATGGATAAAGAATGGTAAATGTTAAAGAAACAGAATTTTTGGGAAAAAAAGCAAGATGTATGTTAAACTGTAGCAAGTGATAATACAGTCAAACGTATAATGCTACGATCTGCCACTACACCTGTTCAATTAGTGAATGAAGACGGCGGGGGGGAGGGGGGGTTGAGGACATGTGCCACATTCTTACATTTCAAATGTTACAAAATACATTTTCTTTGTGCGCAAGGAATACCAAGGTATTTAATTGAAGCCTCCTTTTGTTAAAAAACATCACCGACGTCCACGATCGCAAAAAAAAAAAAAAAAGAACGAGTCTGTGCAGGAGGATTCTATAGCTTAAGACAAAATTCCCGAACAGATCGGTGGAAGTAGTTATTTTACTACACATTTTTGAGTGTGAAAATAGCATGTAATTATAGGCAAAATATCCCAATATTCTCTTATCTTACTCCAATCGTTGAGGCTCAAAAAGCGCAGAACCACTTCAGCAAGAAAGCCAAAGTTGCAATGATGTCTTTAATATATGAATCATAAACACACACACACACACACACACACACACACACACACACACACACACACACACACACACACATATATATATATATATATATATACCGTAAGTTCTCTGCTTCAAGTGCGTCTGAACTTTGAACCCGCGTTTGTCTGGACTCATCGCGCCTTAAATCCCAGAAAGACCCGGTGAGGTGGAAATCGTTGCAAATGTATTGTCAAAGTCAAAAGAGTCTCGGAAATATGTTTTGCATTTACATTTTAAGTAGTTGGTAGTAATGACATCTTTTTATTGAATATTTATGTATCGCACATTACGGGTCAATGGACAGTTAACGTTGTGAAATTTGGTAAAAATATCTTTCTGTAGGGATACAAATGTATTGTTTCAGACGCATCGACTTTTTTGGGAGAGGGGACTGAATGTGCTCTTAATATAATCAGCTGTCACATCATTCCTAGAAATTTTAAAGCAAAGGCCTCTAAGTTCCCTTAGTGGGATCAGCATTTCCAGATCAAACATTACAGAACCAAATCAACAGCGTATCCTGCTAAGCAAGGCCCATAGAACGCGGAGGGTAGCCCTCAACTGCAAATATATACTGATTAGCTTTTCTTCGAAGAATATATTTTAAATGGCAAAAATTATCGCTAATATAAATGTACTCAATATTGATAATTCCCGTTGCTCAACAACCTTTAAACTTCCAAATGCCTTCGCTTTTAAAAACAGTTTTACTCCATGTGATGTTCAGAATGCAAAAGGTGTTTGGATATGAAGATTGGTTACTGGTTTTCGGCATCACCAGTATATCGTCTGCTGTTTGGACTTTATATGCTTCGGGAGCCTTAAATGCATTGGTAACGTAAAGTCCATATACTCGCGTCAAAGACTCGTTGGCCAAATCATATTTACGTTTACCATAAGAAGGTGTGTAGAGATTGGCGAATGCAATTCGCCTTAAGTATTCTACACATTTTCAGAACGTCTCGGAGAGAGTTTCAAAAACGTGGAAAATAACAATTAGTTTGATTTATCCTGGCGATTACAGTGTTTGGTAAAAATGCAATTTGCAGACTTGAAACTACATTGAAATCACGTTTTCGGAAGGACAATTACATATATACTCTCTTTCTCTCTCTCTCTCTCTCTCTCTCTCTCTCTCTCTCTCTCTCTCTCTCTCTCTCCCTCCCTCTCTTCCTCTCTCTCTCTCTCTCTCTCTCTCTCTCTCTCTCTCTCTCTCTCTCTCTCTCTCTCTCTCTCTTACTTAAATTTCCAGTTGATATCACCCCATCAATGCATCAGTTAAAAACGTATAGTCTAAGAAAATGTTGGCACGGATGAATATTGGAACGGGTAGGCAAAATAACAAATAACTTCGGCTTATCTGGAATGAATACTTTTCTCAACAGAAGCATGTCAACTAATTATTTCAAACGTATATTTAAGATTTACAACAAAAAACTGCAGATGCGGAGATGCAATTTATGGATACAAAAACTGTTGCACGTGCGATCAGAATAATAGCATTGTATATAGCGGTCATCTCCCAAAGGTGGAATAATAATACCAGAGACAGACGCTGTTTCCCTGACGGGATAGCTTTGAATATCAATTGTTAAAGCTATGACTTAAAACAATAAATGGATATTGCCAAAAACCCCAAGGTATATTAACTATGGGGTTCTAAGTACATTTTTTGTCTTGCCATTGTTTCAATTTATTTCGTTAGGTGGCTTATGCTTCATGTTATCATCATCAGTTAAGTGGCTTCATGTAGCTTTGAAATGACATCCACGCATTCACCATCCACCTATCCAATCAAGAAATCCATGAAGTAATGGCAACATTTGTATATATATCGACCTGATAAAATCAACAATTGCGTATGTTAGTTTATTGAACAAAACTGTTGTGTACGTGGAGATCCTTATTAATTTTGTCTTGTCACATGAACGTTTATAAAAAGAGTTATGCGTAGATGGTATGGGAAAATCCTGTTGCGTGATAGATGTACTAAAAAAATTCAATTAGTTTGTACACAGTTAAAAAGGCGTTGTAATACAACCTCCCCATGCCTCTCTTTTGTCATTAGAATACACAACTTTGATCAAGAGTCAGATATACCAGCAGCAAAGAGAGTTAACATTAAAATGTAAACACATAAAAAAACTCGAATACAGAATCACATTAGCAAACATCTATGCTTGATATAGACTAAACTACAAGCATTGTGCACATAAAAACACTAAAAGGATAAATACATTTTATTGACATATAATGCAGTTTAGCTCTTATGGTCAAAACAATCCAGTCAAAAGCTTTTACAGCTTTTACACCAAATCGTTATGTGTCGTGGATGAGAAGTAAAGTCAACATCAGCCCAGGCATAATTGTACGCAGGGGTGGTATGATTGTGCAACATATGTTCAGTTTTGAGTAAAAAAAATGTAGTTTTGTCGCTTGGAGCAGCTGTGATATATCCCTTTATTAGCATAAAACCAAGTGACGACTTTTCTGCTGCCAATAGATATGTTGCAAGCAAAGCGAATGGGATGTTAAAAATTTCACCAAGTCAAAAACATACCACGTCGAGGGCTGCTTGCATCTGGCTTCTGCCTAAATATGTTGACGAACAACTTTCATGTGCAGCTTTGAAAGTTGGTTATCAAATTTTCAGACAGGTGAAGCATCGTGGATTCAATAAAGAGTGAAATGTACTGTTGACAAATAAGATCTAAGTGTCAGATCAGTGACACGTCTATATCCACTAAATTTAACACAGATGTTGATTGGAAATGTATATAACAAGTTGACATCAAAGTACACTTCTTCTAATGATCCAGTAATACCATATACATTATGTAAGGTTGTGTACGGGACATTTAAATTTTCTGGGAAAAAATCCTTGCCGTTCTTTAACAACAATTGATAAAAATGGAAACTGGAAAGTTCAATAGCATAGACCATATGGAAAAGCCCAAAATGATTTTTTATTTCACTGGATATTTCCGTTATCTTACCAAGATGTGTTATCTATCAAAAATGAAAATTTGAATGTTCCAATCCTTATATGCTTGGGCCAATTGATTCCAAACTGATCAAACTGAATACAAAGGCTCATGTTTATAAGGAAACACAATAATGGACATAAATAAAAACTACAAAAAAATTACCTACTTGACAATTTTATTTTTACAATGAAAATTGATTGATCATATATGCACCTGAAATGTAACAGTTACTTTATTAACTTCTCCCGACAGAATAGTTTGAGCTCCAAAAGTTAAAAAAAAAAAAAAACAAACCTGTACTCATTGTGAAAATTAAAAAAAAAAACAAAAAAACAAAGGACAACTTGAAATCTTCGGTGAAAAAAACAATAATAATTATCAATTACCCCAACAATGCCATGCAATCATATGCACAAATTATGCAATAGTTCATTTCTATGAAACTCAAAGTAATGTATCAGAAACATAAGCAATATGTTAAATAAAATTGTTTCGACATTTAGTCATGTCTATACAATTACCTTGGTCAAGGATATACTTCTGCTCAGCAGAGGTGTCCAAAAATAGGCCATAATAGACAATACACCAAAAATAAGTATACACTGTACAACATTTCATTGGGACATCTCTGTAATGTAGTCTGGTTTCCCAAGTCCCGAATATTTTAAGCCATTTTCATTTTAGGAACACCTTTCTAATGGGGACACCTGTTTTATCTGTATTAAGGACACTGGGATTGTCCCAAATGCAAAAATAACCTGCCTTATGTGGACACAGCATAAAATAGCAAAAATGCAAGTCACCACAAATGTCTTGTTTTTGACTTTAAATAGCCAGTTCGACAGGTGTATACACTGATAATGGCTGAACTATGGCAGGCAGCTTAAACCTTAGTCACAGTGCATCATAGTCCTGAAACAAATCTACAGGTTAAAATCAATGCCTAATGTGGACACCTGTCAATTGTGGACACTTTTGCCCGGTCTCAACACTGTCCGCAATGACAGGTTTCACTGAATTTTGCAAAAGTACAAAAAGTGGAAAATTGAGGTTCGTCATTGTCATTTGTGTTACTTGTCGTGTGTTTATACAGGAATTGCTCAAAGTGAACATACAATTTTCATATTTTTGTCAGTTTGAAATGGATTCAACTTTTGTATTTTTATTCAAACTTAAACATTCTTTTGATAAAATAAATGTAAGAAATGAATACCAAGAGCGGGTTTGAATTGTTGCAAATTTTTCTTTGTTTGTTTTCTGGGACCGCTTGATGTTGGAAGCTTGACAATTTACAATTCACTTTAGCATCATGTAGTGATATGTCAACCTTTCACTATCAAGCAGTTCACTAAAACCTCAACTTTGAGTGAAACACTGCAAAACAGTATTCTGGTGGTACGTCTCAGTATGGTTCGTAATAAAAATAACACCGTTTACACTTTTATCACTCTTATAAAAGCAAGCTCCGTAACCAAAACTAACTAACTAACTGACTGACTGACTGACTGACTGACTGAGTAAACAAATAAGTAAAACCACATCTGATTCTTCTCCTTGAACTTGTTTAGACACGATAAGGGGTTGTGGTCTGAAAATAATTGTACAGGAAGTGAAATGAAGTGAGCATAGCCTTCAAAAATGTTGATTTGCCAAGAGCAATGCTGGTGCCTCCTTTTTGGATGTTTATGTAATTTGTTTTTTGATCATTGAATTGCTTGGAAAAAGTAGCTGACATTGCCTTCCAAATTTTCAGAACCATCAGTTTTGCCTAACAAGACCACACACTGCAGTCTCACTTGCGTTTTAATCACACTGGGCTATTTCTGTTTTTTTATTATCCATAATGTATGAAATTTTCTCTTGTAGCATGGTTAGTTTTATATGGTTTAGTTGATAGGCTTGCTACTTTCTCAACAGGACTCCACCTATGTGTGCAGTAATATACAAAACTGACTTCTAACAACGTATGTCAAAACGCAATTGCTTAAATTCATAAATAGGTTTTGTTAAATAAACTAGCTGCGGTGTATGCAATTTATCACGTTAACCATCAAGATGGAATGGTATATCAGAGTCCTTTATTTTAACAGTTGAAACAAAAGCCATTGTCAAAAAAGGATGATCATCATGTTCATTGCCATCCGTATCATCTTGAGACTTCGTACCAGCAAGATTAACAGCACTGGCTGACTAATCCCTTTTTTATAATCTGTCAATTTATTGCCATGATTGGCATCATGTTCAGAAATTTTAATGTCAAATTTAGAACGAGTAAATGGACTAGTTGTCATTTATGCAAGAATAACGGGGAGCCCCAGAATTTATTCATGATTCAATCCAGTAACAATATGAGCTGGTTCAAAGCACTAATTGTAAAAGAGCACCTTTAAATTAATTCAACTCTGGGCCCCACATTCTATAGTATGATCAGAAGAATATTATGTTTCAAAGGTTTTTAACATGTTGAGTTAGACACAAATTTGCATTTCATTCGGCCCAAGAACTAGAAAAAAAGTTATAAATAAACGTGTGTGTGTATGTATAAGCATGTGTGTGAGTATTCCACATGCATTTCCTTTGTTTTGAAGCTTGTTTTAAAGAGTGTGTCTGATCCACAGTAATTGAAATACACCTGCCCGACATCCTTGAAATCATTGTAATTGAAAAAAGTATTTTCAAGGGTAGCTTAAAACAGTTTTGTTCACCCTTTTGAACTAAAAATATTTTGTGAGGTAGGCAGAGTTGACCCCAGAGTTGTGATTCCCAAAGTCCAAGTGCTATCACCAGGTCTGTCATCTTCAGTACAATTTTGATATTCCCTTTATCACATCATGTCCACTGTTGACCAACACTGACTGGGAACAGTGGGTGTAATTGATTAAGTGGCAAGGCTATATATATATATAAATATATATATATATATATATTTATATATATATATATATATATATATATATATATATATATATATATATACATACATACATGTATACATGTGTGTGTGCTAGCATGCACGCATGTGTTTCTAAGATCTATAGAAGCATCTTATTTTTCTTACAGAAAATCGTTTCTTACAGAAAACTGTACTAAATGACTGGTTCACATCAGCTTCAATAACGCTGCTTCAAAATGACTGACACCTTTATGAAATTAACAGAAATCACATTGCACGTGGTTCTAGCTTTAAGAGTGAACTTCTTTAGAAATTATTGCAGTGTTATTTCCAAATATGCATCAGAAAAGACAATAAACAGTCATATTGATTTCTAAGATAGAAGGTAAAAGCTTGCACATCAATTAAATTGAATTTACCTGCTAATCTTGGATTCATTTCATTTTATAACATCACGCTAGTCCACTTATCTTTGGAAGTTCTGTATTATTTTCTTTGAAGAATAATGAAAGGAAAAATCGTTTGGCTTTTTACACACAGTCGGAATTAATTTAATGATGTCCCCAAGTGTTTTGATATTGCTTTTCAGCTGGATAAATTGATGCAAATAATATTTTGGCCTACCCTTGATCTGATAGTTTTGCTGTCTATAGTGGTGTGCATTTAAATTTTACATTTCCCGGCATGATATTGTATGGTGTTTTGGTAGCTTCAAAATTTGTCAACAGTTGGCTTCGTCCTTTATGGTTTTTGAAAGTCTAATAATCATCCAGGGGAAGATGTGTGTTTGAATTTCATCAGCTCAACATGTGGGTAAATTTCTCTATTTGGTCCATTGCAATACATTGTAGTGGAAAAACAAGACTCAACACAAATATTGTTGGTTGCATATGTTTTATTGATCTTCCACCCACAGTCACTGATGTATGAGTTATTGTTTTTTCAGTGTGCTTTTGTCGGGGGGGGGGGGGGGTCCAGGGGGTCCAGGTGGCACGGTTAAGGCTCTGAAAGAAATTTCAATTTTCTGGTCCCTGCATGAAACCAGTTTTCCTTTTCATCCAGCCTTTGGCCAATTTTCATAAGTACAGGGCCGATTGATACCTTCATGTCCAATTTCTCCCTATACGCTTACATCATAATTTTCCAAGTCCAATATTGTCCAACTTTCCTAAGTTCAGGTCAGATTTCCTAATTTCAGGTCCACGAGGAAAGTTAGTTGTTCCGAGATGTTGTGACTAAGGCAAACAAGTGCTTAGCCCATTCGCTTCAGTTGTTCATTCCTTAAATACAGGATGCGTGAGTCCACTTACGTGTCTGTGGTGACCATGGCTGGGGCCATCCTTTTGCCAATAAGAATGTGGAAAAGCTCAATATCCAAAATGATCGTCCATAGTCCACTGCTTTCAGTTACAGGGTTTGGTGTGATAGTGTGATGGGGAGGGTAGTCCACCTTGCATTGAAAAGTGGACTAAGAATGCGGTGGCACTATTTCTTTAATTGTAACACTCAAGAACTGCTGACTCAAAATTACATGAAACTCATTTCCTTATATTTACAGGCAAAGAAAATAATAAGTAATACAAGATGATATATTGACTTGTCAAAACTAAATTTTGATTATGCTGAAATCCACAAGAACTTTACTAGTGGGATTCCTTTAATGAAAGGGGGACCATGGATATATTGCTTAATACATGAATATTTATTTACTGCTGTCAGCATTATCGGAGCAATTCGATATAATTCCAAACATTATATATGCTTACTTATGAAGATGAAGATATCAATGACTACCTGCATGTAGCAGTATATATATATATATATATATATATATATATATATATATATATATATATATATATATATATATATATATATATATATATATATATATATATATATATATATATATGTATGTATATATATATAATTATTTTTATATATGGCCAGTTCGTCAATATGAGTAGGATTACCAACTCTTGCCCATGACAAAGTAAAATTTATGTATCAATATAAATGTGTCAAAGTTATGAGCAGAAAAAAAAAATCATAGTAAAGATGTTCTATGATAACTTATCAGTATAAATGTAAAACAGGTATATGAATACCATTATCCTTGCCATAACAATTGAGGGCACAAATGCACCACCTGTATGTGATCATCAATGTCCCCAAAAGTCATGACAGCTTAAATACCAGTGAAACATTTGCATGTGAATATCAAGATGTCCCTGCAGAAGCAATACATCCATGTAAATGCCAATGTCTTGATGATGACAGATTTAAACTCAATGCAACATGCATAGAAATGGATTATTATGTTTCAATATATGTGTTATTACAATGCCAGAGAGAAAGTTTAACTCTCATTACCGTTTACAACATGTAAAGATCGCTATTTTCAGAGTTAACACGAGTAGATCCCAACTTTGGCAGCAGATATAGACTCTGTTCAATGCTGACCCATGTGTATGTCAACACTTGCATTGATATGCTCAATATTAGTTTCCTTATTTTGGAATGGAATCATCCAAAGTAAAAGCTGCATTGCATTGATACATGAAATCACACATACATTTATACCCTAGAGTCAGTGACACAAAGGTAATTACACTAAGTTGGGAGATGTCCTGCTGGCTGTGAGCTGTGCACAATGGATTATTTTCTTTGCTTACAAACAAATTTAAGTTTGAAGTATTGACCAATGCACACCCTCAGGCTCCAACAAATATAGTTCCATGTACAAGAAAAAATTGTTCCATCAGAATCGTGCCTAAACATATTGTAAAAAATCATAAAACATTACTTAGGGTCCCAAGAAAAAAAAAAGCATACAAAAAAACAAACAAAAAGAGTTTTGAGGACCAACAAATATGAGTAACTTTCGTCAAAGTTGATATGTCTTTACGTGGCCGCAATATCAGCATGCGCTCCTGTTATATTTATTTGTCATAAAGAGGGATTTGTATTTTTGTATGTTTTTTAATGCACCCATTATTTCATCGCACCTGTCCACCAACACATTTACCAATTCTCATGCTCCAAACCAGTACCACCATAGTAGTACTCTATCTGGAGTCTTTTCCCTACCCAGGTGGCCTGACAGAATGGCATTGTGCATGACTGTGGGGGCTTGCCTGCTAGGCAGTAAGTCCCAATGCTGCTTATTCTCTTCCACCCACCTGAAGATTGGTCCTATATGAGGATCGTCTTACTGTTTTCTCCTTAGGGTGGCAAGTACGTATGGCAGAGCCCACTGAGTTTTGTGGCTTAATTGTCAGGTGTGATGCATCCTATCCCCAGTTATGGTTTGGACTATGACATGTGCAAGTGCATTTTTTTATGCATCTGTAAACACTTATAATGAAGTGGTGCAAGGCATTAGTAGCAGTTGAATCATTTTCCACAATGAAACACCTATTGATGCACAATTTGCTGATAATTTAGCCATGCATGAGGTCTTGTGCCATTCTTGGTTTAATTGTGGTTACGTTATTACAGCTTCGGAACAGCCTGCCACGCAGATTCTTTGTTTTTATTTATGCATTTCTGAAAAGGTCCACACTGTAAGGGAGACTCCTCCTAGTCTCTCCTACATGTGCAAGCCCTTTGATTTGGGCATCTTGACTTATATTGACATTACCATGTTTTTGTCTTTTCTTAATGGCAATCTACAGTATTTGAAGGCTGATAGTGATTCTATTTATCTGGTGATCCTATTATTTTTGGCTCGCTCAACATGAACAACCAGACTAGTGCCTAGTGGTCTGTTCTAATTGCAAAACTGTTTTCCAAGTAGATACTCTTTATTGTACTTCACAAAGTACTTTACATCCAGTATCTCTTTGTTGGTGACAAAACAATTTCTTTCAAATCTACTCAAAGTGTTACTTCCATATGGTATGACCTCTCATTCATCATTTGTAAGTTAGCAGTAGTATCAGTGTCCACTGCAAATTCCTCCTCCTCTTGATGATGGGCCATTATGTCTGGTCCTGCTAAATTTTCTATCAGCATGTCAACTGCCTCTTGGCATCCCGAAGTCCACTGAATAATTGTTGCTCCCTTGTCCATTCAAATAATGGGCGCATCTGTTGATAAACCTCCTATACTAGGTACCCATGCCTATAAAGTACCCCTGCCTCTGTGCTATTGTTATAGGCTACTCAATTGTTTTCTTCACATTATCAAGATCTGGCCCAATTCTATGTTTAGAAATTACACGCCCCAAGAATACTACTTAATCATGTGAGAAATGGGTCTGCTCTTGTTTCAATCACAGGCCTGTCTGGCAAAAATGGGCCAGCACTAGGTCCAATCTGGACACATGCCCCTCAAATGTTCTTGCAAAGCAAATAACATCATCAAGGTACATTAACAACAACCCTCACTGTAGTCAAGCTAGGACTCTTTCCATTGAACACTGAAATGTGGCTGGTGTAAAAGTTAGGCCAAATCTTATGGCCTTATTTTCTAAAAAAAAAAAAACTGCTTCTCATCACAAGGACTGTCTTTGCAATATCCTCTTGCTTAATGAATACCTTATTGTATGCAAAGGTCACATCCATGGTAGAGACCAGCATTAATCCTGCAACAGCATTCAGGCAGTCATGTGTGTTGGGAATAGAATAGTATCCTTCTTTGTCACTGTATTAAGAATTCTGTAGTCCACACAAAAGTCAGGCCGTCCTGTCCTTGTTTTCAACTAGTAAAGAGGATATTTTCGAGGTGACTTAGATTGTTGAATGATTCCCTGAGTTTACCATTTCCCCAATGCCCTCTTCCCCTCCCCAGCAAATGTAGCAGGTAGTGGCTACTTTAAAGAACTTGCATCACCAGTTTTGATGGCATGTTCGGTTCAGTGTGTGAGCCAAAGTTCAATTTGTTTTTAGAGAAGGCCTCACTGTATTTGTTAAACAGTGATGTAATATTCCTCTGGGTTTCTCTTTTAGAAGTGTTCTCATACATGTAAAAACAGGTCTAAGTTTGAGGTAATGACCAGTTCACACCCTCAGATTCCAACAAAAATTGTTCCATGTACAAGAGAATAAAATGGTTCCATCAAAATTGTGCCTCAGCATACAGCCAAACATAATGAAACATTACTGAACGGCCAAAGGAAAATAATATACAACAAATTCCAGGAAAAATAAGAAAAAGTGAGCTTTGGGGACCAAAAAGTATGATTTAGGATCATCAAAGTTCACTTCTCCACATGTGGCCAAAATATTAGTATGTGCCCATATATGTAAATTTATCTAACATTCTTGTTGTATCTGCCCTCCATTAGGGAGCAACACGTTCTGTGCAGATTCAGTATCTTTTAAGTGGACTTTTATTATTTGTAGATCATCTGCATTGGTATTCTCATTTAAGCAATTAAAACAGGGCAATGGTCAGACAAGTTAATAATAATGATGCTTAGCCTGTATGACTTTGTATATTGAGACAGGGTACAGGTGTTAGGAAAGCCACTTCAATCGTGTTGTGTTTTGTTTGGTGAAAAGGGTGGGTAAAATTATTACATAAAAATCAAAGTATTGAATCTTGTGTTTCCAACATACCCATGTTAAAATTGTCTTTACCTATTTGCTTGGAGTGTTCACTTAATGCAGTTGTCGAAACTGGTTTCAAATTATTCTCACATGATTCATTAACATCACTTCTGTCAGTTTGAGATCTCACTCTGCAGAATTGAATTTCCTCTTTCTGCCATTTCTGGTGATGTTGATAAAACTGTGTATTAGTGGTGAAGTACACCAAAACCCTGGGCCTGTGCAAAAGTGCCTATGTAAAACCTGCAGGAACCCTCTGAAAAGTAATCAGATGGGTATCTGCTGTGATATGTGCGATAGGTGGAAACACATAAAGTGTATAAATATGAGTATGGGCAAATACAACAGGCTGGTAGATAGTCCTCAGTCATGGTTTTGCCAAACCTACTGCCTCCCAGGCTTTAGTGACTCTTTTTTTAACAACAGTGTGGACATCTATCTTGATTTGTCAATTTCATATGATAAGGAACCTTGTGATTATGAACATGTTGCACACGGCACCTCGCTGGATGACGAAGGTCAGCCCATCAGGAGTCACCTGCTTGAAGGTATTAAGTGTTTAAAGGGTATCCGGTTTGGCCAAATTAAAAGTCTTTGCTCCAAAATTGATGATCAACTGCTTTTAATGCTTGTCTCTAAAGCTTTAGATATTTTAGTTGTGTCCAAGACATGGCTAAATGGCACTTATTCTGAGGAGGAGCTTCTCATCCCAGGTAACCATATTGAGAAACAGGACCGTACCCTAAAGAGAGGAGGTGGACTCTGCATCTACATAAGTGACAAATTCTCATATGAAAGAATCAATACTCAGTCTAATTCTCTCAAATCACTCTGGCTAAGATTTAAACTTCCTAAAACAAAGTCTATCCTTGTAGGAGGGCTATACAGGCCACCTAATATTTCCTTGCCTCAAAGCATTCAGGACCTTGAACAACAACTAGATGCTATTTGTCATGATGACTGTGAGACGGTTTTAATTGGCGACATTAATAATAACTATCATTGTTCAAATTATAACTCTATTAAGAGGTTGGAACAACACAGACATTTTTCTCAGCTCATTCATGACCCATGATTAAGTGTTTAAAGGGTATCCGGTTTGGCCAAGTTAATTTTCAAAGTCTTTTTCCAAAATTGATGATCAACTGCCTTTAATGCTTCTCATGGGTCACTGAGCATTTCTTGCATACCATTGACTTGATTTTTACCAATAGACCTCAAATTGCTCTGAAATCTGCGGTGGTTCATTGTGGCCTTAGTGATCATAGTTTAGTTTACTTTCAAGGAAAGGCTTTCGACCCAAAAGTAAAATCAAATTTATTAAAGCAAAGACGTACTGGGATTTCAACTTGGATAAATTTCAGGACGAAATTGGCAGTGCAGATTGGACCAATGTTTTGGAGAAGGATGATCCGTCTTTGGCTTGGAGTAAATTCAGAGATATTTTACTACCAATCTGCAAATCACATGCTCCTCCTGTAAACATCAATGCGAGGGATAATGAACTACCCTGAGTTACAGACTAGTTAATGTCATTATGCAATTTTTGTGATTATTTCAGATCTAAAGCAGAGAACTCTGGTACTCCTACTGACTGGGCCAAAGCAAAGAAAATTTGAAACAGAGTCACAAATGTAGTTGCTAAACTAAAGAAAGATTTTGTTGAGGATTCTGTTATGCAAAATTCAAATAATTATAATGTACTTTGGAAATCTTTGAAGAAAATAACCCCATCTAAATCTACTTCTGGTCCAACAAAACTCACTGATCATGAGCAGAATTGCCAATATTCTTGATGACTTTTTAGCCAGCATCGGTGAAAACCTGGCCAGCAGGATGCCGAACTCTGTGTTTATGAATCAAGAAAAGAAGACCCAAGCTTTTTTTCCACTTTACTCCGGTGACTACTGAATATGTATGCTCTCAGTTTCTACATTTGCCTAATGGTAAGGCTACCGACCTTGACCAACTCAGTACCAGACTGTTAAAAACTGGAGTGGTTACCTTTTCAACACCACTTGCTCACATATTTAATCATTCACTTTTTACTGGCACTGTACCAGAGGGGTGGAAGACAGCTAAGATCACTTCAATTAACAAGGAATGTCGTGAAGATGATATCAATAATTATAGACCTATATTGCTATTACCAGTGATGCTGAAAGTTTTGGAGCTTGTCATAAATAACCAATTATACTCTTTTCTTACTCTCAATAATCTTCTGACTCCTGTTCAATCAGGCATCAGAAAGGACCATTCTACAGAAACAGCTCTGAATCATTTCCTTGACTCTGTTTGTACTGACATAGACAATGGGAACTTCTGTGGTGTACTGTTTTTAGATCTAAAGAAGGCCTTCGGCACTGTGCATCACCCAATTTTGCTTCAGAAGCTGGGGGTGTATGGTGCCCAGGGCAGGGATCTTAGCTGGTTCAAATCATATCTCACTGATAGAACTAAAAAAACTGTGGTCGATGGCTGCTTGTCTGAGGCAAGAGCCATCAGCTACATTGTCCTCAGGGGTCTATAATTGGACCTCTGCTTTTCATTCTATATTTCAATGATCTACCTGATTGCATCAAATTTTCCAATACCATACTAGCCTATGCTGATTTCATAGTATTATATGTCTCCATAAAAGACATAAACATAATCGAAATGACCTTGAATTCTAAACTTGAAAATGTTTCTGATTGGTTCAAGGCCTGCAAGTAAACTTCAACCCCCCCCCCCCCCTGCAAAAAAAAAAGTTTATGAATTACGGCACAACCAGCCGACTTAAGATATGCTCACCTCCGGACATTCATATTGACAATGCTGCTATTGAGCAGGTTGATTCCTTCAAGTACTTGGGGGTGGTGTTGGACCACACTTTGTTTTCCTCCGAACATATTGAAAATATTGCCCAGTGAAGTAAATTGCAGAATTGCCATGTTGGGAAGAGCAAGCAAATATTTACCTAAACATCTTCTCTTAACTCTGTACATGTCACTTGCTCTTCCTTGCATGGACTACTGTGATACCATATGAGACTCCAAATGCTTCAGTACCATGCTTTAAGGATAATAAACAAGTCAAACAGATATATACAAATTTCAGAACTTCATAACCTCCAATATTTTAACACTACAACGAAGTTTCCATAAAGTATCTAAAATACACTCTCAACTCGGCCTTCATTCAACGATTCATTATACGTGCAACCCTCCCAACTTAATATTGGCAAGGGTAGGATGACCCACAGAGGCACAGTAACCTGGAATTCCCTCCCCCTAGATGTAAGGAATGCCCCTTCACTTTCATTTTTAAGGCCTGGCTGGCTCCGGTCGTCAGATCATAGCCTGGTATGACAATAGTTTTGTATGGGGGGATGTGCTCTGATGGCCGGAGCTTGTGCTCCAGTTTATCATGCCATAGCCCTGCAGTAACATGTAAAGACCCCCCCCCCTTCCCTTTCTCACTGAATGTTCCATTTACTCTTACTCCAACTAAATTATGTCTATAAGACTATGTTGTCCAGGTTGATATATGTTTTTATGGTGATAATCTTTTATATTATTTATTATATTCAGTTAACCTATATTGTCAATGTATAGGGAGTTATACTTTATAACCGTCATTGCTTCATCATCATGTGTATTCATCTTATCATCCAGGGCCTGTCTATCTATCTATCTATCTATCTATCTATCTATCTATCTATCTATCTATCTATCTATCTATCTATCTATCTATCTATCTATCTATCTATCTATCTATCTATCTATCTATCTATCTATCTATAAAATGGTTGTCCCATTTAATTTTTTATTTTATTTATTTATTTTTTGGGGGTGGGGGTGGACAGCAATTTAAATGTGATTGACATTTCACAAAATCACTTTTTGAATATACCAGCAAATATAAATGAAATGGCAAGGAAAACAGGAATACTGAACAACTGTCCAGATTGAAATAATGAAGCCAACACATTAATCTCCACCATGTCAAGTTTTATGGACGTAGGTAGCACTAAGTTGAAATTATTAAACGGTAATTTGTTTGGTAAAGTTTTACTTTCATCTAATTCTTCTTTTAAACGTAAACTAGTAAGACTCAAAATAGTGAACTATTTTTCCCACAGAGACATTCAAGGTAATTTCTTAGATTGCTAGTGTTGATACAGGGAAGGTCAGATGCAGTGGATATTGAATCTTCTGAATGATCATTATTTAATATCTCATTCAGATTATTTAAATCAACACCCCTGGGATGATTAAGCACATATTTAATTAAAACAATACAGCCTGTATAAGCTATAATTATCTATGCAGTGAACATTTTAGAAAAGCATTAGTTTTAGCCAAAACATATAAGGTTTGAAGATCTGGTGCTATTGAGGAAAGTATTGAGTTCAGAGACAGATAAGAAAATTGATATGTCAGTGAGAAGCACTGTCGCTGTATATAAGGCGGCAGACATAATAACATGTAGTCCAACAAATACTCATACAAAAAAAAAATTGAGAAGAGAAGAGAAAAAAGAAAGAGAAAAAAAATATATGAAATTAGGTCTACAAAATATGCTAGAACAATGGATTGAAGCCACTATAGTTGGTAATGGTAATCTGTGACTATACTTGATAAGGTACAGTCTGTAGCAAGAACGTAAAGCCACAGATATTGCAGAACATTAGACTGAAACATGAAAATTTAAGAAAAATAACATTGGGGAGACTGTGACAGTATTAGGAACACGAAACTCGTACATGCTAGTATGTGTACTACTATACGAAGCAAACATGACAAGCAGTTCAGCCAGAGCATATAGAGAGTGGATAGCACAAATAAATCATCAGCAACCATGTACAGTATGCCAGAATAGCAAAATGTAATAAAAGCATGGGTTTTTGATATTCTAGATCACTGAGCTGAAATATAATAAATGAGAAATGTTGAATATAAAAAGGAATGCGTTCGAAATAATGAATGTATATAGGGTATCAGCAGTGATAATGCATATACCTAGACAGAGTTGCACTTTTCTGTAAACACACGACAATATATATATATATATATATATATATATATATATATATATATATATATATATATATATATATATATATATATATATATATATATATATATTGACCAAAAAATCATGTTTTATTTACATATGTTTATGGAATGCTTCTTGCCTGTCATCTGATTATGTCATCACTGATTGTTTTGTTTAAATTTCAATTTATCTCAATGACATTATTATGAATAAGCAAGCCATATGCAAATAGGTTACATATTTCGGAGAAAAAAATATTGATTCTGATTTTTTATGCACAATAAAAATAACATGTCCAAATATAAACCCTTGATATACATGAACAGTGTTGTCTTGAAGACTCTACAGTATACATCTGGAATTAAAACTATGCAATGTATCTGATCGATGGGATTTAAAACAAGCAAAGTATATATCCCCGGTACCATGTATTTTCCCTTGCATGCTGAAAATAGCTACCTTGAAGCACCTTCCAGCAAGTGCGGGTTCCTTTCGTGAACCTGGTTTCTCTAAGTAAAAGTAAATGTAAACACTATTTGAATAAAAAAAAAGTCCCTCCCAAAGTGACTACAAAAGAAACTACTGATTTCTTTTCAAGATAAAATCAAAGTACCAGCATGCACACCAGGGGCTAATTGCTCACTTTATCAGATTAATTAACATAAAAAAAACACTAAGGGATACATCTAAGAGGATACCCAACCCAGTGTTTTCCCTCAAATCCCGGGTTTGAGCCCTTTCAATGTTTCAAGCATATCACATGCCTCGTGTGGGAAATGTCGCGCATATTTGTGCTAAGCTATTTAGGTTAAACAGACATACAGGTATGCAATACTTTTGATTAGCACTATTACCCACAGGCACTAAAAACGTTCAGTCAGTCAATCATTCACCCAAATATACGCAAGGAGGGGGGTGGCTGGCAGAGAAGGTGAACCTGGAACATCTGTACGTGCAATGGCCCACATAAAGCCTTATCTGCAATAAAGTATTGTGTATTCATCTGTGCAGTCAATTATTCGCACTAACAAGATGGGAGATGGTGGGCCTAAAGGCACTATGTTGTCAGATGGAGCTCGTACAGAGAAAGGCTTGAAACAAAGCTCACATCTAGTCCACTGATAATCCATTGAAATCCACACATATCCATAGCAACTTGACCAAAATTGTCGCAAATGTCCCACAAAATCCATTTCAGGCAAAAAGTTCAACATTCCAGGACCAAAAGTAACCCATACTGGATGAAGTTCATCCCATGGCATTAAGTATGTGACAATTGTTCTCAATTGTCAATCAAATCATATCCTTTGATCCACTAGCTTTTTTGTCCAGTGTCCATTTTTTGCCCGAAATTGATTTTTGTAGGTCATTTAGACAATTCTAGGCGTGTTGCCTGTAACTGTCGTAAATGTAGTCTTGGAATAAACTGGTGAGTTGCAGCTTGTTGGTATTCAAAGAAACAGAGAAATCGTGTTACGAAATGGAAATAACTGATGTGGTAAGGAAATATGCATGGTTCAAGTGTCACCAGGCATCATCACAGGTCATCCCGTGGCTTTGGAAATGAGTCCAGCTTAGTATTTCATCAGTCACTCAGACATCAAGACCTGTGCAGTAGCAGAACAGATCGAGTTGACACTGGAAGATGTCTTTAAAGGAGCTTGTCCAGATGTATTGCTTGTAGGAGTGGTCGTTTCGGTAGCTTACTAGTAAGTTATGCCACTAATTCATTACAAGTGTAACTTTGCTTCTTTCAATTTGGATGGGCAAGTGTGCCTACCAGAATTATGAGACAAACAACTTTGTGTCAGCCTTTATGGCTCCCATACAACAACATGAGTAAACATGATTTCAAGTGAGGGTATTGCTTCTACGTTTTTTATTTGACTCAGCAGTGTGATCTGTATTATCAACCTAAAGTCAAGTAAGGAAATGCATGGATGAAAATCAAGTTTTCCAAAGTTTTACCAGAACTAGTGAAACCAATTGTGTATGCAAATTTCCATGCCACAGTGGATACTGACAAATCAAGAGGTTTTCAGAGTACTATGAATAGACAGCAGCTACAATCTGTGTTGTTGAGCTATAAATAAACATAACAGGTTGGCTGGAGTCTGCCTTGCAGATTGCCTTCCTCATCAGAAGGTGTCAAGACCGGAAATCTACATTGTCAAACCCCAACCAAATGGATGTACTGGACAACACTGGGTAGTGTTTTACTATCCTCTTAAGGAACCATTCAAGTACTTTGACTCTGCAGGAAAACCACCAAGACTACCTTGGTTTAAGGATTCCTTAAGACCCAATGGCAGCACAGACTTTATTTAAAATACAAGGGGGTGCAGGACTCTAACCTGGATGTGTTGGCCTTACTGTTTCTTTCAAGCATTACTCTGCTATTGTGGTTAGAGTTGGAAGAACATTATGAATGTATTTGACTCAGACTTGAGGTCTAATGAACATTTTATGCACAATGTTATCAGGAGAATCTACAATCAAAAACATGATACCTAGTGTAAACCAAAGTATATACAGAAAGGGACTCAATCCCTACAGTGTGGACTGTCCAATGGCAGCTTATGATATGCTGGGATACTCTTAATGTAGGCAGCACTGGTACAAATCATTGGGGAGACATCTGGAATTTGATAATGGTATCAAGAAAGCATACAGATAAAAATAGATGGACATAGCACCACACAGCTATGCAGCTTAACACTGGATAACTGCCAAAGACTTGAATGCATATGGTTTATTTATATGATACATTCTGAGACTCAGTGAAATGGATATGACATTCAACAGGAAGAACAATTTTCGCAAAGAGCAAGAGTGTATGATCTCAAAGGCACCAATGTGTGTACACTGGTTTGGGGAAATTACGATATGCCATTCTGTATTCAAGAGTTGTAGTAGTAGAAGTTTTCAGTCTGACAACAAGTATGTAGAATCTGGTAATAAATGATACACTGTGATTGTAAAGGAATATCAGAGATGGGTCTCTTACCCTGATCTTTAACTAGTAGCAATGGGGAAATAATAATGGACATTTCAAAAATAAAAACTGTTTGGTGTTTGTATTGTGTGTGTGTGTGTGTGTGTGTGTGTGTGTGTGTGTGTGTGTGTGTGTGTGTTTAACAAACCAATAAAAATAGTTCATTAATTTTTGTTCTGGTTGGAAGTTCATGACTCCATCATCCTTTGACAAAAACTTTGCCCATTTATTGATTTTAAATAATCAAAATTTCGACCCCTTGATTAGAGGTTTCTCCTTAGGTCAGCTATGGAGTGTACTTATCCCAGGGATGTCTTCTATTTGGCGTTTTCTCACCTTAGGACGTTTCTTCTTTATTAGCGAAATATCTAATCTCTCCTGGTGACCTATCAGTCCTCTAAGTATATTCCTGTCCTTACAATATTTGATATCCCACAAGGTCAAAATGTTTGTACTTGTAAGGTGAGTCCTTCACCAAGTCTAGAATGTGCGAACCAGGGATGGGTTGCCCTGCATAGTGGATCTCCCCTTGCCTGTTCCATATCAGTCCGACATCATTGGTGATATCAGAGAACAAAGTACATGTTCTGTTCCAAACATTTGTGGGTACGGACTGAACCACCATATTTACATTCAAGGCAAGGCCTGGTTCTTCTTTCAATTGACGCAGGGCCTTCTTGGTAAACAGAACTTTACTGTGTGGTGCCTGCTTAATTAAACGTTGATATTTCTATCAAGGTACTAAGATACTCTATCAAATCATTTAAAAAGGTGCCTATGACAGAGTCCACAGCTTGCACTTGCATTCCATTTTTGGATTGCAGTACTTGCGTTTTCTCTTTTTTTTTTGTTTTTTTGTTTTTTTTTTGTTTTTGTTTTTTTGTTTTTTGTTTTTGTTTCCTTAGACTTCCTTAGCAATGATTCTGATGGCTCCTCTGTGTCATTTCAGCTTCTTCTTATAATTTTCGGTAAAAGGAACACTTCCTTGTAGCAAGTTGGTGGTTACAGTACCCAACACTAAGAGTTGATCAGAAGTCACTGTTTTTGTAAACTACATCATTGTACTTTTGATGGTGTACTTGGCACCAATCTTTAAAAGTCAGCATTTTTCTTCAAGACTTGAGTCATTGTGCCTAGTTTCTCACTTATGGGTTTATTACATTTGACACATACACCTACATATAGATTCGGTCTTACACTATGCGATCTTCAGTTGGAATGATGTGTGATTTCATTCTGTGCTTGGCCTGAGCATAAGGAGATATCTCTAGCACTAAATAGCCATAAACCCACATTCCATACAGGCCTTTTACACTTCTACCATCATTTTGGCTTTCCCTGGAAACACTTGCTTGTCAGGAGCAGACTTCTGGGAGGCATTTCTCATTCGTTTTGTAAAAATATAATACCAAGTTTTGAGGGCAATGGCCTGACTACTCTTTTCTTGCTAAAAGAAATTTTGGGTGATGAAGATCACGGTAAGCTGGCGATACTGGTATCCTTGTGTAAACAATAGTTCCATCTCTTGTTTGTTATCTTGTAATTGCATCAGATAATCCAAGATAATCATGTTGTGCTTTCTGTCTGATGTGAAGGTGTCCAAATCTTCCTGGCTAGATAGCCCTTGATGCATTCTCAAGTTGGAATTGTCACTCTCCATCTTATCAAGCAGCGGTTGCCAGATTCCATAACAATACAGAATGTTATAAGGTGCGTCATGATCAAATATGCCTGGTGGGCTCTCTAATAATCTGTGATCCATAGAGTCTTACCACTCTCTCTACACAACACAACAATGATGTACCTATACAAATGAAATGGTAGTGGACTATATGTTTCCCACTAACGTTGGCCCCTGTCTCCATATTGGTAGCTCTCCAAGTGACTGTGACTGCATTGTGTGGTCGCCATTTTGTGACATTTATGGTCTTTGATAGCGAGTCTTGTTTTTGGGAAGGATTCAACATGTGCAAGATGTTATGGCATTTTATTTCACCTTAGCTCGACAGTCAGGGATGGGACGCAACTTTTCTTTCCATTTCTTTTGATTGGTTCTAGGGTTCAAGTATGGTCGTCTTATTTCAGGCTTTAGTTTGTTTTCAGTCTTTTGATGTTGTGAACGTTTTGCTAAATTCCGTATCTGACAAAGCACACAGTCCCTCTTGGTGAGCTGCATGGTTCTGCTAACAAGTGGTTGTTGACGTCTTCTTATAGAGTGTGGTCCCTGAAGGAGTAGTTTTAGACTCTCAAGTAGGCCCCCTGATCTCTCAAGCAGGGTCCCTGGTGTCCCTCGGGGGGGGGGGGTGTCCTGGGTTTTCAAGGAGGGTTCCTGTGCCCTCAAGGGATTTTCTGGTCCCTCACTGGGGGGGGGGGGGTTCCTGGTCCCTCAAGCCCTTGGCTCACAAATGGTGGCTTCTGGTTCCAAAAGAATGGTCAAAAAATGGTCTCTGATCCTTAAATAAAGGTGTTTAGCTTGATCCATAGAGTCCGGCTAGAGGGAAATGCTTAGGAATATACACTGGATGTTTCTGCAAGCAGTTGTTGTATGAGATACATCTTATTACGGGTGTCTCTTTGTCTCTGTTACATCCATATAAGTTATATAGTACATCCTTAAAATTGATGCAAGACTGCCACTCTCCCTCTGTGACATCTGCCGTCAGCAAATATCTTTTCATCATAACATTCCATTTATTCGCACAATATATCTCTCGATCATCTTAAACCAATCAAGTTGTTGAAAGTATTGTGCCACTGTCATCTGAGAATTGAACCATGCAGCCATCTCTCCCTCTCTCTCTCACTCTCTCTCTCCCTCCCTCTCTCTCTCTCTCTCTCTGAACAACTTATAAAAGGAACAGAGCACCAATTTTTGTTTGGTCTTTAGCTACCATATGCAGTGCTTTTTTGCAATACAATTTTAGTCTGGCCCAGCAAGTTGTGAAGGCTGTTAAAAATATATTAGTGTGCATATTACCAGGAAAGAAACTTCCTCCAATAGATCAATTCCATCTGGACAATGTCTTTTCTGATGATATGGAAACTCTTGACATCGATGGTGGGATCAGCGGGCAGGCAGTGTAACTCTTTAATCTCATTTTCATGGATAAAACTGGACATTTGGAGATTACGTCTCAGTCCTTATTTCCCAAAAATGTTGTAAACAAATGAAAGTTAACATTAAGAGTAGGGAAAAAAAATAAGATGTCTGCTTCACAGTGAAGACATGTAACCTATTACAAATATCATATGAAATATGATAATCCTTGAACCTATGTTATGCCAGATTGGGCAGAGAGCGGAGCCCAGGATTGTTCCAAATGTTCCATGCCTTCTTTGGCTGCATATTTTGTGACATATACTGTCTGTCCTCATCTGTTTTGCACCAATCTAGCCAACATTGTGCCTCTTGCTGTAACTACAGGAAAGTGTTAACATAGTCAGTGAAACAAACCCTCTTGTTTGGTGTAAGGATGGTACTCTTCAGCACCCGACCAGTTATATACTTCATAGCAACTCAACAGGCTCTATCCCTTCTCTAGAGCCTTTTAGATTTTGGGTGTGCACTTTTTTTCTGTGATGGGGCTTTGTGCTCCAAAATCTGTTAGATTGTGACAGTGTAGATTTTGTCTAGAGATTGATTGGTACATGGATGTTAGGTTAATTGGAAGTCTTCCCGATAGCCAGTTTTGCAGCCATGATACAGGCATCCATTGAATTCAAGAATAGTATGAGATGCTTCACAATAGCCTCCAATTTGTAGTTTGTTCTCCTTGCTTTGAATTCCCCCTGGTTGAGAACATGTTGGATACGAACTCCATCTTTGTGGTTCATCCACTCTAACCACTGAATAGAAGCATCACTGAACTAGCCTTTTTTAACAGAACCTTCCCCAGCATACAAGGGATAGGACAATCTAACAGTATGTTGAACTTGATTGTCCAGACTGAACTTTTCAATAAATAGTCTGTCACCCAAGCATTCTGGATCAGGACCATCAATTTATGAGCCTTTGTGCATGCCATACTCTAGTCACGGACTTGTCTTAGTCTGTTAAGTAATTTGACCAAATTTTCTTCTTCTCAGAATACACCCTGTTGCTTGTTTCATCTAATAATAGGTCTGAAGTTCAAGCTGTGGGCTCTCAGGATCTGGACATCAGACCTATGGCATACTTCCATTTCACTTCTGAAATCAAATATCTCGCTGGGTTTGGTGGCATGCCTGGCAAGAGACTTTTCGCGGTCTTCGTTACACATGTAATGACTCCATAATTATGGAAAGTTGGATTTGGTCCCACATACTGCTGATTCTATTCTGTGTTAAAGAAATGGTGAAACCATCCTCTCTTGAATTCTTGGAGGCCAAAGGTTTTATGGAGGGCTGATAATTTCACCGGTAGAAAATTGAAACTGTCAATGAAGCACATGTTGATACCTTTACCAACTTCCAGATACAGATCTGCATGCCAGCATAGATAATGTTTCAGGAACACATGCATTGATAAATCAAGTACCCCATGATGAACATGGAGCCATAGTCTTAAAAATTATGGGCTATACCTGTTGAGTTTTCATGTCCTTTGTGGAACAAGCATTCTCCAAATGCTTGAAGAATCCCATTTACTCAAAAGATCACTTCTCTCAAGCCACAGGTGTCTTGACAAGGAGGGTTGGCCTACTGACCTGTAGTGTCATCAATATTACTGCACCTATGACATCTTAGACCACAGCTACCAAGCTGTGATTTGGGGTGTAATGGTTCATGACGGCAGTCTCACAGGCTTTCTGGGCCACCATGAAGTTGAGCTTATGCTCAAATCGCCCACAGGTTGGATCTTGGCAGTGTTAACATCTACAACGTTGGTTACACTTTTACCCTTTGGATGACACTGTTGACTAGAGTGAAAAGACAAGCAACCTTGTTTACATTGCATCATTTTGTCTTGATGTGATTCAAAGTCAAAGAAGATGATTTGTTTTATTCTTAAACTTGGGCATCAATGACAATACCTTGATGACAGAAATGTGGAGCCAAGCCAAATTGGTGACAACACATACATTCATATTCACCACAGTAATGCTCTTTAGGGGCCTGCTCTGCTTGCTCCACCACTTTCTTACACATGGGATGTTTCCAAAATTTGCTGCACTACAATTATCCCCTTTTCTTTTCTTTGTGAGTTTAATAGCAGTCTTGACACACAATGTTACAGTCTTGACACACCATGTAACAGTCATCACATTTCACTTCAGTGGCAATAATGCAACCTTGTTTCTTACATAACAGACTGGAAGTGCCATATTTGTGTTCTTTGACCTTCACACGCTTGTATCCTTTGACACAACTGGTCACAATATTTACCAACAGAGAGAAACCTTATTTTCATGATCCACTACGTAAATGTATTTATGTTGCCTTTATTGGAACCCAAACTTATCATCTTGTTGCTTCGGTCTGCACTCACCATGTCTATCTGGACATTTAACACTTGCTCAGATTTGTGAATCTCTTGAATGGTGGCAGGGCAGACTATGGGGACACCTGCATGTTGATATAACAGTTGAGCCAGACGCCCTTGTTCGTTAGGATTCTTTGTGTAAAACTGGTTGTATAAATGTTTGGGGAACTTACAGTGTTCCAGGGCTAACTGCACTAAAGAACTTTTGCTGGTCTTTGAAGGTGACTTTCCATTCTTCTTTGCTAACCCCATGCTGTTTGGCCCAGGCTATGCTACACTAGTGGCTGGTGCAATACACAAGTAGTCTTCATTTACTATTTCTACCGTGCTTGTTTTTACTGTAAAAAAAGCTGTTAAGACCTTGTTATATGGTGAGTCGTGTTTGTTCTAATGACCCCTATGGTGGTGTCAAAGCTATCACTCACATACAGTTATTTTCTTCATATAAGTGCAACACAGTTTGCTTTGCATCAGTAGTGACATCAGTGTCTAGCTCCTCGAATGGATGTAAAGGTATATCTACGGGTCCATCGTATGCTTCAGCATAAATGATGGAACAATCATCAACTTGGGTATTGCCTGCCTTTGCCTGGTTCTTCACATCTTAGAACATGTTCTGCGGTTTTCCCAGAATGTCTGCCAACTTCTCACCTGCCAAATCATCATTACACTTGAGTTTGTAAGTGGTGTCAATGGTCCCACTTTTCGGGAAGAGTCTTTGACTTGTTTCCTGAAATGCATAGGCTGACTCATCATTAATACTACCCTCTTGACCGCAAGATCGATTCTGTCAGCCAGGTCCACGTTGAGGGGAGTCCAGTTTTGGTTGTTAACCATTTGCTCCTTAAACCGGCCAAAACTGGCTGGTGGTCAAATGTCGACTGCTTCAGTGTTTTCAGCTAATTTCAACAGTAATGAAAAACAATTTTGACTGATAATTATAGATGAACCCTATCAAGATCACATGTCCAGGTCAACAGCTCTCCTCGGCATGGGTTATGCACTTAGTACTCAGTCTTAATTCAAGGGGGAGAGAGTTAAGGTGGTGGTTCCCAATCATCATCATTAATGCAAGCTTGTACCAACTCAGCCACTTCTTGTTTGATGCCTTGTAAAACTTGATCATACACAAAGTCTGCCATGTACCCCAGTGTATCCAGTTGCCCTATAAACATATTAGGATCCTTTATATATAGGGTACAACAATGATATAGGTACAATAAAACCTGCCTATGAGCCCACCTCTGCTGAGATACCACCTGTCTCAAATCCCCATTAGTGTAGTTTAGAAAAGACAATCTTCCACAAGTCCTGTGGGTGGTCCCATAAGACAAGTGCTACTGTAAATAAAAAAAGTCCATTCATATGGTTGAAATAAATACAAATGTCTCACCTGGTAACCTTTGGGAAAAGCCAGAATGAAGACCCAATTCCATTCCCAGCTCTTTCCATTTGAGCTTCAGTATCTGCTTTTTTAAGCCACGGTCCTCTGTCAGTACAAACTTTAGAGCCCGTTGTACTAGTTCTTCACTAGTAGTGAGCAGTACAGCTATTTATCGAATAACCTGTGAGTAGTCCATGTGAAAAAAAAAATCAAGAAAAATAATCAAATGCTTTTACACGTTTGGGGGTATTAAATATAAAAAGCAGCACTGTTATCAACAGTTGTTGAGCTATAATCCACAATCAAAATTTAAATGAATGCTATAACTCAGATCCTATTTTAGTTATGATTTGATTCTCAACATGATACAAGCTTGTTCAAAAATTACATTTAGTTCATAATAGACAAATAAGTGTCTACTGAAACGAAGCCTCTACATATTACATTGAAAGTGGTGGCCCTTGTGTTGATGGGTTTATTTATGCTTTCTGTAAGTAAGTTTGCTTTATCTCAGTTCATTAATACAAAAGGTACAATTCATTTCAATATTTTACTTTCGAATTTTGATATATTTTTATGTGTGAATTAGGTTTTTGAAATTTTGCGGTGTACATTTTCAACTAAAACTTTCAATCAAATTACTTTACTTTCTTTCTACTACAGTATGTCTGTTTCTAATCACACTTGTTTTATTACTGATATAGTTATTTATTTTTTATTTTAATGTACTTCTATTCATTCATTATTATTTTTTTAGTTTTTTTTAAATTACATTTGTAACTGTAGTATTTTAATTTGCAACTTGTGTTTGTTTTATTTCTCTATAAATTCGGGCACACATTTTGTGTCATTTTTTATTTTATTCATTTACAAATGTTCCTGATCAATATTTAATTGATAAATTAGGTAGATATTGTTTACTTTGGATTTGTGCTTTTGGTTTGTTATGCATATTCCTAACTCAGGATTTTCGGTAAATTTGTTTCCAAAATTTTAACTGACATATGTTTATTTTAAGTCGAGGTTTTTATTTGTTTTACCTAAGTTTTTAAGCTTTATTTTTGGTACTTCTATTTCTAAGTCAGTTTATTTTTTATTATCATTGTAAGTGGTATGTTTAATTTAACTTTGGGCCGTAAAATAGTAATCATAGCAATGTACTTATTCTACCTTATACAGACGTCGAGTTTGTTTTAGTTTTTAAAGATGCTTATTACAAGTCCGATTCAGTACTTTAATCTTAAAATTTGTATTAATTTATTTTACTTTGAGATCACAATTGTGTATTCTGTGTCATTTGATTTTTTTTTCATTTATTAACAAATGTTCCTCTAGCCTAATATTTTCCACTGTTTATAGTCATATTTATCTATATATCCCCCTGTATTTACTCATATTTATGTTAAACATAATTATCAAAATACTATTGTATTCCCAAAGTTAAACCATTGATATACGTCATTTGACAAAAACAGTTTGACCCGCTGAGGTCTTGTTTTAACACTATCATTTTGGACATCCCTTGTGCAGGGACGTTTGGATGAGGGCTAACAATTATCGCTCACATATCAACACACAAACTAAATGGACTTTTTTCTTCACTTTCAACGTACACGTTGTAGCCATTGATAACTGTGACATGTTGCAGTTATGATACCAAACCTGGCTGAAAAGTTTGATTCAATTCGTGCATATTTGGCCAGACGCCAAACTAACAGTCGGATATGTCAGTTGTTTACACGTTGCAGGACACGATCGTTATTCATGTGAGCCATCGTTCAGATAAATAAGGATTGTCAGTGATTAAAATATGGCTCATTTTACTATTGATTACAAACTGAAAATTACTCTAGTTTTTTTCCAGGTAGCACTATTATCGGATAGACTGCTTTACATTAGCACTTTTGTGTACGTGTGCAACTTTGCATTTGACGGGTACTTTAACAACTGTCGACTATTGTGTCCATTTTCTAAAACGTCACCTGATCTGGAGGTAATTCGATGCACATGTACTTTGTGTCAGCGTCTACTGAGAAATTTATATCGCCAGATGACTGTTCAATACGAATTATCGACTCTTCATTACATGTTTATGGTCTTTTGAACCTCTTTGACGTATGCATTTCTTCAATATGTAGTTTTAATTGCAATATTTTTTGGCATTTTTTCGCCATGTGTTAAAGCACCATCGATAATTTTATTTCCTCAAAACAGGTTCAGTATTGAGATTAATAGGACACCACGCCAATAACTTCATAGTGTCTTTGGTATTGATTATTAATCGTTTCATACTCCTGGCAAAGAAAGCTATATGATGAAGACTAAGAAACGTTCAGTGACACTGCAAAGTTATTGTAGATTGCTTTCAAGAAGCGTCTGGTATCATCGCTTTGTATTATATATGCTGTTGTTCGCTTGTGGTATTCATGATAGTGGTTCATTGTACAGCTGTTTTACAATCACGGTACCTTTACTCTTAAATCTTAAGAATTCCAGGTCCAAGCCTACGGAAACTCTTCAACGCACGGATTCGCTGACAGGGCGAATTTATATAGTTTCTTTTCACCTGATGGTAAATTTTACCACGGTTTTTTTTTGTGTGTTTTTTTTTTTTTTTTTTTTTTTTTAATTTATTTGCTTTGCATGGAGATATTCATCAAAATCCCGGGTCATTAAATACAAAGTTTCTTTACATCATCCATATGAATGACAATAGCCTGACAGCAAATAATAAGATTGACGAAATTGAAAGTTATTGTTCACATCATGTAGTCAATTTGATCCGCCTGAATGAAACAAAGTTAAATCCGCATATTCTGGATGCTGATATTTTGCACCTGGGTTTAAGGCTCTGTTAGACGTGATCGAAACATGACTTCAAGCAAGACATATAGACCTTGATCTCATGTACATGACCTCAAGCAGGACATATAGACCTTGACCTCATGTACTACATTGCCTCAAGTAGGGCATGGGTGAGGATTGGCAATCTACGTAAGTGAACATATTCACATCAAAGTTCGTCAAGACCTCTGAGATCAGGTATGTGAATGTTTGTGGGTTCAACTTAATGAACACGGGTCAAATTCTTGTTGTTACATATTTACAAGTTCTATCCCAGTGTCATACTTTTCATGACAGTTTTCACGACTTTCTGGCAACGGCTTTGGTAGAAAGCCCGCTAACTACTAAAGTGACTGAAGACTCTAACTTGTCAGGTTTATCATAGTTAACAAAACAATGCAACATAGTATTTGAGTGGGAATTAATGAGTGCTTGTAATGGCTTAATCTTGTTCAGTTGATGAAAAAACCAGCCAGAGGCCAGTCTTTGTTATACATTATTCTTAGTGTAAATAACAAGTTGGATAGCAAGGTCACTAACCTTGAGCCGATTTCCACATGGAACCATGAGTTAATCTTAATCTGTACGAACTTGTCGCTCATTTTTCAAAAGGGGTAGTGTCCGAATGTGTTCTACATGAAGTGGCAACGATTCTCCCGAAATACAAACTGTTCATGACCTGTGAATTAAGGCTTAAATTGAGACAAAGAGATTGCCATAAAAAAAAGCAACGAAGTCTGACAATGGAAATGATTGGTTAATCTATTGTCAGCTACGTGATTATGTTGTCAAATCAGTCAAAGAGGCCAAAAGTAATTACTATGAATAACTGTATAATATTTAAGCGTGCAACAGAAACAAAAAAGTGGTGGTTGACCATAGAGAGTGCCTGTGGATGGTCTTCATATGAAAAGATTCCCCCTTTGTATGATAGTGGTCAGTTTCGATTTGAACCCATTGATAAATGCGTTAAACAATTACTTCAGCTCACAATGGGACCCGGACGATGGGACCCAAGGTGTCCCTGTCTTGAAGTCTAAAACAAACTTAAAACGCGGTGGTTTCACCATATTGGAGAAAGATGTCTCATCATTTTTTACGTAAACTACAAGTATCAAAGTCGGGTCACAAAAATGGCAAATAGTTTTTCATTGGAAACTACAGGTCCGTGTCCCTTTTTTGCTCCACTCCTAAAGTATTTTAGGTTGTTGTGTTTAAAAGAAGCTATAATTTTCTTGCAGACAACAATATCCTTACGGCCTGTGACTGTGGTTTTTAAAAGATGGATTACACCGTCAATCAACTTATTCATATTGTTTATGAAATAAGGTCAGCTTTAGATAAGGGAAAGGATGAACGCCTAGTGTCTTTGGATGTATATAAGGCCTTTGACAAGGTATGACATAAAGGTCTCATACACAAGCTTGAACAATACTGTATCTGTGATCCCCTCTTTTTCTTAAATCAAGTCTTGTCTGTCAAACATGAAACAGACAGCAGTGTTAGATGGAGCGTCTTCGAACTGGGTTAAAATAGAATCTGGTGTTTCCAAAGGAAGTGTTTTGGGGCCACTATTGTTCCTGCTTTTCATGAATTATTTGGTTGACGATATAACATGCAAAATTTACCAATACATGGATGACACTTCTTTGATGGAAAAAGTAGAAAGTCCCGACTCAACAGCAATCAGATCAAATGAAAATTTACTTGTCATTCAAGAATAGGGTAAAAAAACCCATATTAACCCTGGAAAACAGAGGAAATTGTTTTATCCACTAAGTCCAACAAAGCAAACCATCCAGATTCAATTTTTATCGTAAAACTGCAAAAAAAAGTTAACGAGCACAAACACTTAAGTGGAATCCTTACTGATAATTTATCCTTGGACCATCACATAAGATCAGCGTGTAAAGGGGCCGCCACTTCGTTTGGGGAAAATAAGGAAATTTATGTACACGTTACCATTGAAAACACTTGAAAGTATTAAAATTTTATTTATCAGACTGCTTCTTGAATATGCAGCTCCAATTATTGAAGCCAGTTAACTAAAGTGTAGAGTAATTTTAGAATCCGTACAGTATAGAGCTGCATTATTTGCATCAGGTGCCATGAGGACTTCGAGTCAAACAAAAGTTCAGGATTGTCTTGGATGGCCGCATTTGGTAGTCAGAAGAAAGTATGGTAAACTTGTTCTTATTTCAAATTAGTCTTTGCCCTGCCTATATGTGTGAACCATCACCTATGCAAAATATAAATATGCATAACTATATGTTACAGAACAATTTCAACAGAACTGTGGTACCTTATGGGTCAAATGTCTTTTGAAAAGGATATATTTTGTTTGTAGAATTTTTTGCCTTTGAATATAGGTACTGCACAGGTTATGACCACTTTTATCAACCTTTTCAAGAAGCTTTTGTTTCCTTCCAGACGTGATCATTTGAAACATGGCCGTCACAGGCCAAACATACTGCTAAACCGATTAAGAGTTTATATCAGTGCTTTGAATACCCATTTATTTTCTAGATGCTTTTGTGACATCCAAGTGTGTGCCTGTGGTTACCATGCCGAAACAACCTTACATTTTCCCCTGCAGTGTCCTCTCTTTATGCTACATAGAGAGCACTTATTGGCAAGGGCCAAAGACATCATCGTGACGTGTCAAACTGGTCATATATTTTATAATCTCCCTAATGTTGACAAAAGTAAATTGGGTTTATTTGGTCGTGACCAACTTTCTCATGACAGTAATTTCAGCGTTGTTGGTGCAACTATGAACTACATGTGCAATACAGAGTATATTTTGTCCGACTCATAGTTATTGTGGAGGTAGAGTGTGTTAATAATTTTCGAAATTCATAAATATCACAAAAACGATGCAGGCCTACTTTACTCTTTCGCTGTTAACCTGGCAGACTGACAAGTCGGGAGAACTAAAAGGTTATAGGCCAAACTCGTCTCTTTTTATTTTTGGCAGAAGTAATGAAATTTGTGTCTTGGGTGGTTAGGCCTATACATTTTGGAAAAGAACTAGTGTCTCAGTTAATGATGAATATTTCTAAGGTTGGGGGGACTGGTTTAAAACCACCAGTTGCCTTTTATGGGTGACTGCCTGTCTCAAGTCAGGAGTGCAATTTGTTTCTTCACATTGGTATTTGAAGAGAAATGTTAATGCTTTGGCATGTCTGGAATCTCTTTGCTGTCATTGTTGAATTTGAAATTAATGAATATGAATTATCTTTTTCTTAACTATTTGAAAATTACTTCATTGGCTATGTTGTGATGTGGGCTTTGTTCTCCGACTCATAGTTATAGTGGGGGTAGAGTGTGTTTATAATGTTCCAGATTCATAAATATCACAAAAACGATGTAGGCCTACTTTACCCTTTTGCTGTACATTTAGCTGACTGACCAGTCGGGAGAACTACAAGGTGATAGGCCTAAAAAGTCTCTCTCTCTTCTTCTTTCTTTTTTTTTTCGGCAGAAGTAATGGAATTTGTGTTTTGGGTGGTAAGGCCTATACATTTTGGAGAAAAACTTGTGTCTGCAGTTAATGATGAATATTTTGAGGTTGAGAGGACCGGTTTAAAACCACCAGTTGCCTTTTATGGGTGACTGCCTGTCTCAAGTCAGGAGTGAAATTCGTTTCTTCAAATTGGTATTGGACGAGAAATGTTGATGCTTTGGCAAGTCTGGAATCTCTTAGCTGTCATTGTTGGGATTGGAATTAATGAATATGGATCATGCTTTCTTTACTATTTGAAACACCATTCAGAGTCTGGCAATGAGGACAGCAATGATGATAATACTGACTGTGACTAGCGCCTGTTTTGAAGGTCATTTCTCTTGTGCGCATATACTTGAATGATTATGTTCCTGTCTTTTTTCTTTTTTTCCTTTTTTTTTCTTTTATTTTAATTTTTTCTTACCTCTTTTGATCGTGATTGTGGCAAACTGTGTAATTATGTAAGTGTATACACGAGGAAAAAGCCTGCTTTAGTCTTGGACTATTAGTCCATTCTCATTAAAGGAATAAAGGATATTACAGCAATAAAATCTGATAGAGTTTAGTGCCAGATTTTAAGCGTTAGACGTATTTTTTTAAATAGTCACACGCTTGCGTCGTAACTGTTGCATATGTAAATTTGTACTGACGTAACACGCTCTATGCACTTTACACTGTCACCGGTTAATGTCATCGTTCTTTAGTCAGAATAACCACTGCCATCTGAAACTGTGTCTTGTTTAGAAGGTGACACATGGAAATTGTAAAGTTAAGTGTCGTATATTACAAGTTATACCCGATTTAACTCAGGAATGCATACATCGGTAATGTTGAATATGTAAACACATAATATATGCACGAGCCAGATTTGGGCTGAATTAAAACCCTTTTTCACCAGAGGATCGAATTTTAAAATAACGTAGAAGGAGATGAAAACAATGTACTCATCATGTAGGCCTATTTCAGCTTCTTGGAGTTACAATTCGAAATTGGCAGCTTCTCGGAGTTCTGCTGTGGGCTGGTGTCACTTGTAACTTCAGGAGATGTGTGGTAAGAAGGGCAGTGAAGCTATCCTACTGTTGGGGTTTTGGGGCTGAGACTATGCACTTTACTTTTTATTTCACAAGTTTTCATTTCCAGAATCTTCAAAAATATATACTTATGTAATAATGCAAATGATACTGGACTTTTTTCTCGAAATTTTCAAAAACACCTGCAAGGGATTAACGTATAGCATAATCAACATGATCGCACCCTTGTGTAACCAAAATAATCTCTCTTGCCAATAGTAGCTAGGATCCTGTCATCAGTGAAAGCAGGGGTGCTGCTTTGTAATCCTCTTATCATGTAAGATGAGATAAAGAGTAAACCTTCTCAGAATGTGGGAGTTATGTAATTTTAGAAGAGAACACTTGAATGTGCACCTGTGTTGACTGCAAATTTTGATCCCCTCGTATCAAGGAACATTTCACTGAAACATCTCCATTTGTATAATCCTATTTGTCAGTGGCTCAAGGGGGATGCCCGTGTTTTTACCAATACTGTGACAAACCTAAAACACACCTATTTGAACAATCCGCCCCATACACCTTTCTAATTTTAACTGTTTGGAGCTTATCATTCGCCCTTAGGGCTATCTATCTGTAGACAACATGGGGCTATCATCCCCTAATTGATAATGGTATACCTTTCAGGATGGACATCACTCCTTACTACTAGTGAATCTAAAAGAATACCTGCCCCTAAAAAGAAATAGGTTTGTGTTCGTACCTAACATATCTCGGTTGCTGAGCTAGGGGCAAATCTATAGTAACCCCCACCACACCACACCCGAAATTAAAATATAAAATAAATAGATAATTAAAATCATCAGTTGTGATTTCATAGAATATCATATATATAGTGTCGTGACCTTTATGTTTGTATAAACCATGGACAGAAAAAAAATGAACTATAAACTCTTGTTCTACCCAACGAGAAGTAAACTTTCTATTTTTCTATTAAATTTGTATGTTAATCGGACTTTTAAAGACATATTAGAATAAGTTATTAGTTATCTATATGAACATGTATAATCCGTCTGCAACATTTCATATGTACATTACTTGTGATAGAGATACACAAACAATAAGCTAGTTTCATAATTGAAGAGTCTTACCATCTACCCGAGTTGTCCTTTCACAAAATCCCAAGACATGACCAAAAATCACAGTGCTCAATCAAAATATAAAGATATCTAATCACAGCATGAAAATTAACTTCATCGAAGAGTGGGTATGGCAAGGTATTTTTATATCGCAACAATTGTAAGATATATTGGTAATAATAAATGCCACGACCCACAGCATTGAAAGGTAGTACTTCGTCTTTCTTTGAACAAACCCACCAACTATATCGGATTTTCCATGAGGAAATGACTTTGCAAGACAACATTGGAACTGAAACACCCCAAACAATCCAGATTTTACTACAAAAGGTACTTTCCTACTGACAAACAATGTCACAAGGTTGCAGATTGCCCCATGTTTCAGTGGCTCTGTCAGAACTACATTGTTTTGGTTCTTGTCAATTTCTACCTATTGTTAACATCCTTTAATCTCAACTTCCTTTCAAAAGACTAGTGCTATTCGTTTTAAGGACACACACACATACACACACACACACACACACACATATATATATATATATATATTTATAGAGAGAGAGAGAGAGAGAGAGAGACAGATATACATAAATATATAAATATATATATGTACAGATATACATATATATATAATATATATATATGTATATATATATATATAGAGAGAGAGACAGATATACATAAATATATAAATATATATATGTACAGATATACATATATATATAATATATATATATGTATATATATATATATAGAGAGAGAGACAGATATACATAAATATATAAATATATATATGTACAGATATACATATATATATATAATATATATATAATATATATATATATATATAGAGAGAGAGAGAGAGAGAGATGAACATTTTTAATAAGAATATTAATCTTTAATGAATGCATGGATGGTTGTCCTGTATATGACAGTTACAGCTGGACAGACAAGTTTTCTATTTAACTTGAGAATGCTTTATAGGTTCCCGCTGTCAATTATTACGATTTATATATCAATTATTACACGCTCCAGTAGTATACACGCTGACCTAGAAAGTCGAAAAAGTAGAGATAAAGTGGATCGTACCTATCAGACAAAATTTCATAAAATACAGAAAGTTCTATTTTGAGTGTTTAATAAATACGTTAACCTACATATAGTAATATATATAGTATTCACAAGCTGGATTTTCAAGAAAAAAACCGCCATTTTATACCTCATTGCTCCCTGCTGCAGGGACATCATGGAAAAGCAACGTTTATACTTCATCAATTTAAAAGGTCTGGTTATGTCTTTGATTGACCTAAATGTAGATCCCAACATATGTTGCTGTGGATATTCATTGAAGACGCTGGTTTTCCATGAATTATGAATTTACTAAATGCACATACTATATACATATTTTTGCCTGTACCAGAGCTGTGGTTAACATCGAAGGAAAGATTTGTAATTACAGTCACGATTTCAAATTATGTCGTCCGAATTGGTAGCATTGCCATTTCGGCTTGGGTGCATAAAATCCCAATAAAACAAAATGGAAAAGGTCTTTAGCGGTGCTATTTGCCAACTGTCAAGATATCAGTCATCAGACAGGACTCCAAAGCCACTGAAATGCAGACACTCACCAGTGGCAATGGGCCTGAGGGACCAAAGCCAGGTAGCGTGGTAACTGTTACTTCAACTCAGTGTTAAAAGAGGGGCCTCTTTGTTGGGAAACGATAGCAATGTTATGAGTGGCACATGTATAACATGTTAATGACAAAACAAAATTTCAACAAAAATGTGGGATCGTTTTTTAGTTTATATGTGTATGAGAATGAGGCTTTTTTTTATTTGTTCACAAACTATAATTTATCAAAACATCCATATACAATTTTGACTTCCGGTAGTTGTCTATTTCTATGCTAAATCCACACAAACTGCTCTGTAGTGTTGAATGCAAAATGTAAAGGCCCGTTTGGTCTGTTGTGAAACTGCTCTGCTCTGATCTGGATGTTGGATATATGGTCCCAGGCCTACTGAACAGGGCAATCTTATCACAGTTTCGCGCAGTTGATAAGGGTTTGTTCAGAAGAATGTGATTTTGTATGCAATGTGGTAAGATTGCTTGTGGAAGGTCCCTTGGTTCAAACAAGGTGGGCCTATTTCGGCATGTAGAATCACTTACAGAAAAAGCCAGCATCCAACACAAAAGTGGGCAGCACGATCAACTTATTTGAATCTGCCCAAGCGAAAAATCAATGGGCCATTTTTCTGAGGAGGGTTAAATGTTCTTCACAGTTACGTAAACTCCTAACATCAACATTGTATCCAGGAGTGAAATATTTTTATATGGTATAAGAGAAACCGTTGAAAGTAAGCTACACTCACGGAAGGACAACACACAATGGGCCTTCATTTCGTATATATAGCTCACTCTCTAATGTTTCCCCATGTCTGTGTTCACACACAAGCCTAATGTTTCGTTTTCGTTCTATCCATCATCCCCGATGCAGCTTGGTTGAGCTTACCTTTTTTTAGATCATTTTTTCTTCTCCCTCTCTCTCTCTCTCTCTCTTTCTTTCTCTTTCTCTCTCTCTCTCTCTCTCTCTCTCTCTTGATACTTTCAGAAAATTCGTTGGTGCTATTTCATTTCACCTCTGAAATTTTCTTAAATATATTTATGTTTATGTCAGTAGGTTATAAGAACATGTTAGCAACAAATTTCAATCATTGGCTATTTGTTGTATTCAAAGAAAGCATATTGGCTGCATAATACATACTCAAAAAGTTACGTTAAATCTTATACAGTTGAAAATTGATAGATGCTATAAAATTTCTTTTGGTTTATACATTTGTTCAATGTGGACTATATTTCATTTTTGAACAAATAAAACGCATACAAATAGGTAGGAACTACTCCCCTGTACTTGGTGACTGATATTAAACCTGGCTTGAATTTAAGAATATGGATAAATTGATGACAAAGGACTTTCGAATGGCTACAAAATTATCAAACAATGCACAATATAGTGATGACATTGCTTGTGTTAATGTTCAAAATTTCAATGAAAAATAAATTTAGCTAAAGGATATCCCTTTGGAAAATAGCAATCCAGATGGTTTCAGAGATTTGTTTCTAGACTTGGATATTCGGGTCACTAATGACAGGTTTGGCATTAGTGTATATAACAACATTGATTAGTTTACCTTTGAAGTAGCTAACTGTCTTTTCTCTGAGAGTAATATTTCAAAAACTATTGAATATAAAAAATTTTTGTCACAATTTTTTGAGATTTGGTCGTATTTGTTCTAAATTTCAGGGCTTTGCTAGAACCAAATTTATTTACAGCAAACTCGAGTCAAGTGGATCCAAAAATGTACGTTTGGGCACATTCTAGCCAGTAGTTAATGAAGAATATTTCAAAGGTTGAGAGGACCGGTTTAAAAATCACCAGTTGCCTTTTATGGGTGACTGCCTGTCTCAAGTCAGGAGTGAAATTTGTTTCCTCACATTGCTATTGGAAGATGAATGTTGATGCTCTGGTAACTCAGGAATATCTTTGCTGTAATTGTTTGGTTTGGAATTTATGAATATGGGTCATGTTTTTCTGTACTATTTGATCAAATATTTCTTTTAAAAAAAGCTGTATATATATATATATATATATATATATATATATATATATATATATATATATATATATATATATATATATATATATATATATATATTATTAGACAGTTTGGCGTCAATCATTTTCAAGATTTGGACTTGCATGTTTTGCTACTCAAATTTAACTTTTCCTGGTTGTGAATTTATCATTACAGGTTAATCATATCTAATACAGTGCTCAACACAAAATACGGTTTTATCTGTGTAAAAATATATTTCCAGTTTATCTAGAGTTGTGAAATGCTATGCTTGAAGTTTGTGGCTAGTTTAAAATATTCTCTTAATGCAATTTATGTAAAAACTTGTAGTAGAACTTAGGTTTATGTACTGTGATTTTATTTTCAGATGTTAGTAATCTTATATTTTTAAATAAGAAACCAGTCTGAGTATTGCATTAAGATAACATTCTGACCGCCGTCTTTTGTGTGTCCTAATTTAATTACAGTTAAAACCCCTTACCAAAAATCTAGTAATTGACATGTGAAGGAATAATAGCTATATATCTTTATGCTTGGTTTAAAAGGTGGAAATCCATTTGGCCTCTTAAAAAGCCTTAAGACCTGGATATCTTGCTTGCTTGCAAGCTTTTGTGCGTGGGATTTCCAGGTTAGGTTTTTATACATCACAATTCCAAGGAAATTAAAGCAACCCATGCATTCAATTTGAATTGATTGCATTTTTTAATCACGAGTCTGGAATGTCATTTAAGGTTCATACAAAATCATAACTTTTGTTGTCTTTACATAAAGGGATTACTCATTTTAGTAGGGTCTAACCGGTTGCAAATTTTGTGAATCGTTTATGCGTACATGTATATCATATGATCAATGTTATTGTTGGGTTGAATTAAACCAGCAGATAGGGTAGAATCGTCAGCATACATAATCATTCAAAAGATAGGACTTGTTTGATATATATAAATATACATATATATATATATATATATATATATATATATATATATATATATATACGACAAATGACAGAGATCCAAGAATTGAACCTTGTGGTACACCAGTAGCAGCAAATTGTAAATCAGAATCAATGTCATCGTACGCAAAACAATGTTGGGGGTCTTAAATAGCTTTCAAAAAAGTCGCAGGGATATATTTTTACGCCAAAATAAGGTAGTTTTGCCATTTGTATTTTGTGGTTCAGTGACGCATTGGACAAAACTAAAAAGAAAATGTACTTCAATAGTTGTCCATTGTCCATTTCTTGAATTATTTTATACATCAATTCAATTGCGCAAGGTTCAGTTGAATGATCTGTGCAAAAACCATACTGACTATTATAAAACATTTTTGGATTTGTTAAAGTAATCGTATAATTGTTTAAATATTATTTTTACGAAAAATTTAGAAGTGGGAGCTAATATCAAAATAAGGCGGTAGTTTGTAAACAATTTGTCGTCCTCTTCTTCGCAGATTGGAATAACTTTTGAGATTGTCATTTTTGCGAAAAAAAAAATCCCAGTTTTTAAAGGTCGACTAATGGTAACCCTAATTAGCTAATAATGGGTTGCTAAATGGATTTTAACAATTTAGTTGAAAGTCCATCCGTACCGCGAATTGTTGCGGGTGTCCAGTTGATAATTGAGAGTTTCTAGCTTTCAAAATTCAGGCACTGATGTGAACCCAATACGGCATGGAAGCACCATATAATCGCATTGACAAGATACACGTGCATGTTGGGCCACTCTTGTTGTATGTATATGAGGCCAGTACGGTGGTGGGAAATTTACCTTGTGTATACTGTTCTTTCAGCTGATTTTTTTTATTTTAAGATAGTCATGTAAACCAGTTTCATAATCAATAATGAAATTTTTCTGCCTGCAAAAGTTAATTGTTCATCGACTTCTAGTGGCTTAGTCACATCTGAGTTGAGTAGTGTGTCAACAGATATAACAGCAACAGGTTCACACATATGTTTACCAGCTTCATTCAACTTTACATAACTCATGTTCCTGCCCACACAAAGAAAAAGAAAAGAAAAAGAAAAAGAAAGAAAGAGAAAAAGATGCCAATGACGAGGACAGGTAATAAAGCTGCTAGAAAACTTCATATCTGGTGGAGGACCTTATTTTTATCTTTCCCAGGTACCCTATTATCAGCTGGTTTATGTGGCTTTTTTTAAAGGTTTCTAAGATGTCTGTTCTTGAGCTTGGTATTTTCATTCAAAATGTTCACAGCAATTTCACAAATGGCATCAATCAGATCCGGTGGAGCATTCGTTAATCATTCAAACCAAAGTAAGTCACAAGTACAAGTCAAATGACAAATGCCAAACCAAACCGCAGCAACCCAACTAACCCAGCAAGCGCTTGATTTTATATCTGCAATCCCCAAAAATTTGCATCCTGGTGCTTTGAACATTTTGTTAATGAAATGACACTATTTAAGTTCACTATTTTATAAGCTCCAGTCTGTGCTGAATATTTGCCGAGCATTAGTACTAGTCACAAAATGTACAATCGGGCAGCACTTTGCACCACATATTTGTCATGTGATCCAATGCAGTGAATATATGTCACAAAAATGACAAATCCATGCAAGTGATTGATGGGGGGGGGGGGGGGGGAGTCTACAGACACACTTGAGATGATGATGATGATGATGATGATGATGATGATGATGATGATGATGATGATGATGATGATCATCATCATCATCATCATCATCATCATCATCATCATCATCATCATCATCATAACTGTATCCTTTTTGACTCCACCAGCCACTCTGAAACAAAAGAAATAGAAACCTAACAAAGCCACCACCACTACTGCTGTTCCATGACCCACTTACACCACTTCAACCATCAAGGCCCATTCCCAGCCCCTCATGGATTAATCTATATTGTGCATTTTATCAATTCATATTCCAATTGTGGCTCTAAAACTAATGCACCTATGACATGCATTAGGGTGTTCATCACGATTTATATCAGAGGAGACATATTCATCACTGAAGACATTTCACAGACCTATACATGCATTTTATGAGGTTCCAGAAGAGGTACTATCAGCATTATTTACACACATACATACACACTGATGTACACACATACACCATATAATATTATTAAGAGACCAACAAAATTAAATTAAAGTCAATTCAACTATAAATAAATGAAAATATACTTGTATTTATGATCTGAACAGGGTACAATAACAGTTTTTTACAGTATCAGACTGCTGTACTTTTGGCTTCCAGAGCTGAGCCACCTTTTAAGTGATATACGAACTACATTTCTATGAAAATTCCACTATAAAAAATGAAAATATACTTGTATTTATGATCTGAACAGGGTACAATAACAGATTTTTAACAGTATCAGACTGCTGTACTTTTGGCTTCCAGAGCTGAACCACCTTTTAAGTGATATACGAACTACATTTCTATGAAAAACGAAATTCATCCCTAGAAGCAAGTTGGAACATATTGCCATCATTCAAACATGAATATTCAGCAAAAAGGTATGCCTGTTTCACCCGTCAGAGTGCAAAAGATGATTATGGAATTTCAGTGAATAGGCCTAGTCATTGGTAATTACTGGTAACAGCATATTAATATCAGGACAATAGGGGCAAGTAGTATCACATAGACCCCAGCCACAAGTACAGTCATGACACTTATAAGAGTCGGGTAAGCTTGTTGCCTGGTAATTTTGGTTATGAGAGTGACAGACACAGAGGCATGAGCTGCATTCTACACAGAACAACTTTAAAACAATAAATGGAATATGTAGATATCACAAAAGGTATTCAGCTCATAAATATGGTCCTGGAACTGGTTAACCTGTTTCTTTTACAGTAAACTTGGAATGACAAGTTAGGAGAATCAAAAAGTGACAGGGCTACCGTGTCTCTTTTTATCTTTGGCAAAAGTAATAAACTATGGGTTTTAAATGGTTTAGCCTATATATTTGAAAAAAAACAAAGCCAGTAATCAATGAAGATTTCAAAAGTGGAGAATATCATTTTAAAATCACCAGCCTTTATGCATCACTGCGTGTCTCAAGTCAGAAGCAATTTTTTTCTTCACCTTTGCATTGAAAGATAGTTGTTCAATCTGTGTCACTGTTGGGTTTAATTTATGAATATCACTAATATTTTCTGAACTATGCGCCGCCAATACTATGTTTGTGCCATCATTGCCTGGGTCTTGAAAATGGTCTCACAACGCCAAGCAGTAGTGAAAACATTGAGCTTTCGTGCCACTTTGCACTCGATGACCCTGAAATCCTATATTCTACTTGGTGAAGAAAGGTCACGTGCCCAATGCCTGTGTACTTATGTTCTTGTGTCCTGATTGGTCGAGAGCAGTTACATGACCAGAAAGCGGAAAAAGAAATGGTTCCAAAAATGAAAAATTAGACTCTTACCTACATGTGCCTGGGGATCTTTTTTCTAGCTTTCCTTTTCACGGCAAGTTTTCTAGAGCCCCATTTATCCCTCATCTATGGACCAGTATCGAAACAAGGCTGCCACTTACAAGCTCCTAGTGTGCCACATGGGACATAATAGCTGTTGAACTCAAGGTTCGTTAATTGCAGGCCTTTGGTAACCATTGTGCTGTATTGGCCATGTAGGTTGATAGCAAATTGATTGGCTTTCTAACGTTCCAGAGTGAGAACACAAAACCAGGCCCTGATTTTAACAAGGGGAAAACAATGTGAAGAATGTTTTCAAGTTCCAGTAGTTATTCAGATGGAATTTGTATTCTAAAATATTCAAGATTTCCTTCCAGAATTTAACAGAACAGTAATAGGGTTAACACTCACTTTTTCCTTAAATTACTTTGGGGTAAAAGATACTTGGAGTGAAGTATGAGATATATTATTTATTAGATATATTATTGAAATTTTGACACCAGATTGATTGCATGTCTAGACAGCATATCTGTTGAAAATGTTATGCACTGTTACGGGGCAAAGTAGTAAAAAACATCATTTCACCAGATCATGGGAAAACATTGTTTTTAGCAAGTTACAGGGTCTGATCCAAGAATTACCAACATGTTTATTAGCATTGAGAGAATCTGGGTACAGTAATTGATAGTGGTAAATTTTGTTTTAAAGATATATTTTACATCTAGATTTTTGTATTGTGGTTGCTAGCTCAAACTCCAAATTTCGTGACAGATGGGCATTGAAAGAAATAAACAATCCACATGTAATTTAGGTGTAGTATACCTTGGCTGCTATAAATAATACAACTTTATGTATCTTAACAGTGAGCAGTTGTGACAGCATAAAGAGGCATAGGTTCGCATGTGTAACCACTAATTTTGGGTCAAAATGAAGGGTGAGACACATTTCCTCTGATATGTCTTACTGACTTCTAATACAAACCACATGCTGGTACTGCGAAGTCAGTCCTGTCTCCCTCAACAACCTTTCAATGATAACAGAGCAAAGGTGAAGTCAACGAATTTGATAATGAAACTGAAGATGCCTGAGAAAAATGTGTGACCATTAATCTTTCATTTATTCTAGAGCCATCTGGAGATGAATGCAAAAAAAAAAAAAATCATTCCAGATTCAATTGGAATTTAATTTCAATGATTTACCCACTTCGTTGACCTATTCCATGCCTCCTTTTTCCGGAAAATTCTTTCTTCCCATCAAAATAGAGCCCATGATCTCCGACACATCAAGACTGTCTCTGAAACAGATCATAAGAAGCAGCTAAGTCTCATCAGCAGGAGCCTCATCCCAGGGCTGATATCAGAACTAATGTTCTGTACATCTTAGTTTGTGTGTGTGTGTGTGTGTGTGTGTGTGCCCAAACTTAAACAGTAAGCAGTGTGTGTAAGTGAATTTTGTTTCCTTAATTGTTAGTTTCATCAATTTGGACTCTGACTCATTTGATTATTCTTCCCAACCAGAGTAAACAGAACCCAATAGATGGGAGGAAAATTGAAACAACCCTAGCTTTCTATAGTGAAATGGTTATTGTGCTAGCCTCCAACAATACTGACAATGTGGTGAGAGAGGCATGCAGTCATTTGATTGGCAATGTAGATACATTTGTTTGTGAAGACTCTGTGTGGCATCCGGGAGAAGTACTTGAATTAATAATTAAAGTTGGAATTAGACAAAATGGGTAGTGTATTTCTGCTCGTATTGCGAAAACACCTTTAAAAAAAGGAACAAAATATACTGGAATATGAGCCTACCTGCAAAACATTTGGTTTACAGAAAACCAATATGCCAAAACCAGGCAGCATTTGTAAATTTAAAAAATAGAGGAAACACAAATTGCCTTCCCCATTTTTTTTTTAAGTTGACTTCCAGTCTATCGTTGTTCCACTGAATGAGCACCAAGGCACATAATATTTCCAAGGAATACAGAAAGAACTGTTGACAATGAAAGGGGTCTATCCCTATAAATGCATGGACTCATTAACATTTTGATGAGACCTGCCTCTCATCTATTGATACCTTTCAAGGTACACTTACTGGACAAGGAATCACCCAAAAGAGCTATGGGCATGCACAGAAAGTACGGACAATGTTTGGCTTGCAAACATTAGGTGCATGGTCATGATTTGTACTAGCTGAAGGATGCCCTTCTTTTGGCTGATGTTTTTGAAAATTCCCTCACCCATTCTTTCAGGGAATATCCTTTACACCCAGCCTACTATTACTTAGCTCTAAAGCAGGCTTAGGATACAGCTCTGAAAATATGTGGAGTGTCACTCAAGTTATTATCTTATGTATACATACATCAGATGATATTAAAAGGAATAAGAAAAAAAGTGTTGCCCTTTCCTTATACAATGGCACAAGAAAATAGCTAGGTACATCAGACATGGTTTCCCCACATTCTGCTCACCTGTTGAAAATATTAAAAGGGCCCATGGAACAGATTCTGATTCCACATTTTGGCCCACAGAATCATATGCCATTCATGGAAGTCTTTTACAACTGTATCTAGGGCTTGGGGTGGTGCTGAGAAATGTCGTTGGGGGTTTCTTTTCAAGGAAGAGTCATACATACAAAAGAACTCTGCCTTTTGGAGAGATGCTACTTCAATTTCAGATGAGAATCACGTACAAACCCTTACATGTCAAAACTGTTGCAGATTAATGATCAACTGATGACTGCAGTACAAGATAATAATATAGCTGCATATGAGGCAGCCCTTAACAAATACCTCAAAATATATACAAGACTGAAGGAGCAGCAAAATATTCCACAGCCATATCAGTCACCACAGGCAACAGCTTTCCAACGTCCATCTTTGGAGGGGCTGACAGGCAAAGAAAATGTTTAAAAACATAGTAGGAGTGGATGTGGCCATACTTTTCCCATCAGGGTGCTCATACATATATCAATGTGTCACCTGATTTGCTGACTTCCTACAACAATTCTCCACACTCGTCACTGAATGGTTTAACATCATGATATGCAAGTATGGAGACTCAGACTCAAGACTCAGACAACCATTATTTGACCATTGTTTTGTACAGAATACACATTTGTAACATATCGTGGTCAGGATACTCCCATTAAGGCCATGAAAAAACCGCTATCATGAGAGCTACCTTAATATCCAAATTGATTTACAATTCAATTTTTATTGAGATGAAAACAAAATTTGTATTACTCTGTAAGTAGTAAAAAGTACATTTATTGTAATTTTAGACCCTGAATATTGCATGTATGTTGATTAGTAAATGAAGGATTATTAAAGGCCTTACAAATTAGGAGCATTACAGATATAACAGTTAGGAATAGAACAGGCACCAACATGTTTACTAATATAGTATTTATTTGCATATACGGCAAATCCATGTTTACTGTGAGTACCAACCTTGTTGATTATGTTGACAGGAGTATCATTTAAGGTTTTGATAATCAAATGTCTTAGGCATTTTCTGTGCTAACAAGATTAGTTCTTTCTGTAAAGTAGCAATTCTGTTTCACTTATTATGATTATGGACATACGATACTAGTCTTATGTTGAATGATTTAAAGTAATCTGGTAATTGGTTCTTAATATACTTAAAGTAGAACTTCAGTTGCCCATGGAGGAAAATATCATTCATTTTCAGCAGGTTAAGTTCTTTAAAGGTTGGTTCATTGTGAACGTTAAACTTGCTATGGTTGATTATCCTTACACACCTTTTTTGAAGTACAGCAATTTTGGAGTATTTATGTCCCCAAAGCAACACGCCATAATTTAAGTGTGGTAATACAAACGAATTATATATTATTTTTAGGATGTTGCTAGGAAGATATTCTTTAAGTCTGTACATGATGCCAATTAATTTTGATATTTTCAACGAGATTTTGTCAATGTGGCTCTTCCAATTTAAGTGCCTGTCAATTTGTATTCCTAAGAAATTAAAGTCATTAACACATTCAATTGTTATGTTGTTTATTTGTATTTCTGGGATTGCTACTTGTCTTTGTGGATAGTGGAAAATCATAAATTTGGTTTTATTTTCATTCAAAGATAACTTGTTTAACTTCATCCACGTATGTATTTTATGTAATTCTTTATTTATATTTAAAGTTAACCCATGGGTGATATCAGACTTAAACAGAGCTTGTAGGGTACTGACTAAAGTAGTGTCATTTGCATACACCAGAGGCTTAAACAGGTTAGATGCAGATGGTAAATCGTTTATGTAAATAATGAACAGCAGAGGACCTAAGATAGAGCCCTGAGATACTCCAGTAGAAATGTTTAACAGATTTGATTTTGTATAACTTATTTCTACATATTGCTTACGATTTGTTTCATAATCATGGAGGCATGCCACTACATTGACACAGGAAGAGAGGTTAGCCAAAACTGAAAATGGGAGATTTTGTTCGAATATTCCATACCATGCCAGGAATATATCCAGGTCATACACCCAGCTGACCCATGCATTGTTACTGCTAGACACCAGGGTCACCACTTTGTTCACAAACACTACTGCCCACATTCTGAGTACTGAATTGTCTGCATGGGGGCAACATTACATTGTACATTGGCACTCAGATTTATACAGAAATAGCCACTTTCACCTCCATTACTATTACTTACTTACAACCACACTCTCTGGCGATATAAACCCAAACCCAGGACCTGTCAAGAATCCATGTGGAATTTGTACCAGACCTGTGGCCACAACACACAGGGCCATTTTGTGTGATGATTGTGACCACTGGATTCATATAAAGTGTGGAAATGTAAAGCCTGAACTACATGCTTACTTGAAAAACCTAGGTCAGGACTTTGACGGGTGTTGCCCTAAATGCCTTCTGGGACAATTACCTTTTGCAGATATGTCCTCCATTAGCCTGGGCTCCACCCCAGACTGTGATTCTTCAGTGCATTCAAATGATATAGATGTTCAGCTCAGTACATCAACTTTAAACGATTTAGCAGATGAAAACCTTTCTGATTTCGAATGTGATCCATTACAAGATATTCGAAGACAATATTTTAAAAATCTTATTAATGGTCATCTTAACATAAATAGTCTATGCTACAATCATAGCTATATCTATGACATCCTTAGTAGACAGATTTTTGATATTTTGTGTATCTCGGAAACCAAAATTGACAATTCATTTCCAGACTCATAATTTCAAGTACCACAATACAGAATGTTTAGAAATGACCGAAATTGTCATGGCGGAGGTTTACTTATCTATGTTAGATCTGATTTACCGGCGAGAGCAGTAAATAACATCCAGCCCAAATGCCATGACATAGAGATATTGCCTCTCGAATGTACCATTAAAAAGGTAAGGTGGTGCTTGTTATTTGCATACAAACCACCAAAAGTGTCGGACAAAGACTTTTTAGACTCTATGATTCTAACCATTGACACTCTGTTTGCCTCTTTTAGTCATATCATAATTGGTGGTGATTTAAATCTTGATCTATTGCACCACCACAAAGGCAGACCGTTACGTGATCTATGTGATACCTTTGATCTAAAAAACCTTATAACTGAACCCACATGTATAACTCGTACAGACAATTCACTTCTTGATGTCTTCCTGACTAATAGGCATCTATATCTTACAAAGAGTGGTTGTATAGAAACAAGTATCAGCGACTGCCATAAACTCATTTATACTATTTTCAAGGCATACATGCCTAGAATGAAACCAAAAGAAATTACATACCGAAGTTTTAAAGATTTTGATCAGAAAAATTTTGAGTGTGACATGGAAAAAGTACCCTTTTGGGTTTCTCAGTGTGTTGAGGACCTTGATGACCAATACTTCATTTTTGAGAAACTCTTTCTCGAGATAATTGACGAACATGCCCCCCTTAAAACAAAAATGAAACGTGCAAAGGAGGTTCCTTTTATGAGCAGAACCTACCGAAAGTCTATTATGAATACTGCCCGTTTTAAAAATAAGTACCAGGATGTAAGAAGTAAATCAAACTGGGAAAGCTATCGTAAGCATAGAAATCTCAAAACAAAAATCAGAGTAAAATCTATGGCTGACTACTTTAATGACAAATGTAAAGACGGACCAAACCAAAACACCTTTTGGCAAACTATAAAACCATTTCTTAGAAATACAGGCCACTCGGACAGTAACATTGCTTTACTTCATGAAGATGGCCTGGTGTCCTCAACAGTGGAAGTTGCAAATCTCTTAAATGATGACTACGTAAATGTTGCCACAAACATTGGCAACAATCCTTTCTTACCAAGCTCAGATTCTATAAATGATGACGGCTTTATTTCACAAGCCCTTGAATTTCATAATGAGCATCCAAGTGTTACCAATATTAGAGACAACAAGACCCCTGTCTCTTTTAACTTCAAGACTGTCACCACTGCTGACATACATGATATTATTTCCAAATCAAACCCCACGAAAGCAACGGGTTATGATACTATATCAACCAAACTTTTGAGACTTGCATCAAATTACATTAGCCAACCTATCACTCGACTTTTCAATACTTCAGTATCCCAAAGTCGCTTTCCTCAGGCTTGCAAACCAGCTGTTGTAAACCCGGGTTTTAAGAAAGGCGATCCTCTAAACAGAGCTAATTATAGACCAATTAGCATATTGACTTCGATCTCTAAAGTCTTTGAAAAGAACATTCTCAAACAACTGGACCAATTTTTAGACCAAATCCTATCAGGATATGTTGCTGCCTTTAGAAAGCATTACAGCTGCCAAACAGCTTTGCTAAGACTTGTTGAAGACTGGAAAAGGTCTTTGGAAAACAAGGAGTATATTGGTACTATACTAATGGATCTTAGCAAAGCCTTTGATTGCTTACCACATGACCTCTTAATAGCCAAACTCTATGCATATGGAATGGAGAGAAATAGTGTCAAACTACTGGCAAACTATTTGAGATCGCGTAAACAGAGAGTCCGGATTGGAAACTCCTTTAGTGATTGGTCACTTCTGAAAAAGGGGGTTCCCCAAGGCTCGATTCTTGGGCCCGCCCTTTTCAACCTTTTTATAAATGATTTATATTTTTCCATAAATTCTGCTTCCCTCGTTAATTTTGCTGATGACAACACCATATATACCAGCAAGCCTACAATTGAACAACTTACTACTATTCTCACCCAAGAAGCAAACCTGGCCATCGATTGGTTTAATGTCAACCAGATGCAGGCGAATGCCGATAAGTTTCAGGCTATGGTAATTAGCTATCGCCAGTATGATAAAACCAATTTTGAATTGAATGGCCATAGTATAAAATTTGAGAAATATGTTAAACTTCTAGGTGTCTAGCTAGACCAAAAACTAGACTTTAACAAACATATTTCTGAGTTATGTAACAGGGCCAGTAGACAGTCAAATGCCCTCAAGCATCTAGCTCGGTACCTAGACCAAAACACCAAACTTTGTATTTATAGATGTTTCATCATGTGTCATTTCAACTATTGCCCGCTAGTTTGGCACTTCACTAGTGAAGGCAATACAAAAAAACTAGAAAAGTTGCAGGAACGGGCATAACGCTTTGTATTCAATGATTTTAACAATGATTATGAGGCTTTACTGGAAATGGCTAAAATGCCTAGTCTGGAACTTTCCAGACTACGTCAACTTGCTGTTGAGGTATTTAAGGCCATCTGTCAAATAAGCCCCTCCTTCACTACCAAACTATTTATCACTGATGACCAACAAATGGATGAAGGAAATCCTATTCCACTTAAACTGCCCATTAAATTTCCCAAAACAAAAAGGGCTGGTGTTAAGTCCTTCACATACCAGGGGACAAAAATTTGGAATAGTTTACCAGTGGAATTTAAAACTGCAACAAAAGTTAATACTTTTAAAAGACTGATTAAAACTTGGCAAGGGCCGAAGTGCTCATGTTATTACTGTAAGTCAAATCTTTATGTTACAAATCATTCTTAACTTCCAAGTTTTTTTGTTTTTTTATGGTTATCCATGATGTTGGGGGGTATCCTGCAATATTTTTGCTATTAAGCTACCCTTTTCTCAGAAGAAATTATATCTCTTCAGGTTTTACAAGAAACCCAACATTTTCCAGGTCACACTGATGTCATATTTTTAACTTGTCTCTTAATTTGTGTTCTGATGAACTTTTTATATTTTTTATACACTACTGCTCGGTCATAATAGCTGTATAGCTAATGTTACTTGTTGTCAACGCCGAGATTAAATAAAGATTTGTATCTTGTATCTTGTATTTTGTACCATAGGACCATTTTATAAGGTTATCAGGCTCAGTGACACAGGGAGTTTTTGTCACAGAAACGTATTTACCTAGAGCTGGTGTCTACTATATAGCAGATCTAAAGGGTGAAGCAATTGATGGGGCCTACTATGAAGATGAACTGATCAAAGTCTGGCAACAACAAAAAAAAATAGAAAAACTTGTATATCAAGCCTGTTGCACTTTCTAGATCTGAAAGATAAAGGTATATCACAAGCTTGATAGAAGTCAGTCTGGCAGAGATATTATATCCCTATAACTGTAATAACATCCCAGCTGCTGATTCTTATCTCAAAAATAGGAACCCCAGGTAATCAGAGCGCCTACTCCAGAATCAAATTAAAGAAATTGTTTTTAAATGGAAACCCAAATGCATTTAAAAAGTTGCTGAACAATGTGCAGACCAAGGCGCCACCTTTATGTACAACAAATACACACACAAGATGACAATATAGATGACATTGCCATATGTAGAGCTGGAAATTTTAAGGCAACAGCTTTGCCAAGTCCTTGGATTTGAGTAGTGCAAATTCAGCTCTGGCACTAATGATAGCAAAGTACCTCTGCCCACGGAAGCTTCATATGAAATGGATTTGGATGTGGGATTACATCCCATTATTGTTTTTACAGAAGTACTGGAACATAAGGTGATACATTTGCCTAAATTATGAGAATTGTTACAGTTGCAGGGAAACATGGACACCAGAGTACTGCAACTTAAAATGTGGTACTTTATAAACATGTAAAAACTAATAAGTTTGATGTCATAACCACAATATTGGCATCTCAGACTGGTCATTATCTTTTCTCAGAGGTAAAGCAATTGTTACATTTCATTTTTGGCCGAGAAGGTGATGACTACTCCTGTGGAACGAAAATGTGCTGAATATGTTATTCCTACTGACACCGTCTATAAACATTACTACATCAATCAGGCTGGTCATGGGATTCCAGTTTACAGAGGCTCTAGACCAAAAAAGGCATTCTATTTGCAGCATTCTTGGTGGCCTCTTTAGATCTGCAGTGCTCCACCTTTGAAATCTCCAGCCAAAACCATAGGGCAAGAGGATTAGAATTTCGGAGTGATAAATATATCAAAACTCCAGCAGAAAGAATATGAAGGCAACTTGGCACCAATCTTCAGGACACAGCTGTTCAGTCACAAAGACGACCAAACAAACAAAAGGCAGAAGGCAACAAAAGCCGAACACAGCAGTCAAATGAATAGAATAAAAGACAAGAAGACATCTTTGGATAAAGACCTGCCAAGATGGCTTTACTAGTACAAGAAAAGGGTGCCCTCACCAGCAAGTCTAATCTATATGTCTTCACATTACCAGGTACACAGACTGGAGTAAAAGCTGGATCATGGCATCCCCATCATCCTGTCACCTCTTTGGACAATAATGCTCCCATACAGTTTGAAATCACCAGATATGGAGACAAATACATAAACTTAAAAAAAATACCAGGTTGTTGCTGCAGGTGAAAATCACCAAAGAGGATGACACAGACCTTGATGACCCCGCCCACGCTGGACCAGTGAATAACTGGATTCACAGTTAATTCCAGAGAAGCAGAGTTGAATAATGTCAGTTTAACCAATCTGCTCTTAGGTTGTGCCTATCCAGCATATACAGAAAATGTACTCAGTCATGACGGTGATGCCAAAAACACACAACTTCAGAGCATAATGTGGCCTGTTGAAACTGCTGGACATATGGCTTACTCAAAGCTGGGTACTTCCACTATTCCTACCAAGGACACAGGCTTTGACTGTGAGTAGAACTCATGGGACCACTGAATATGTCCAAATTAAATCAAGGCAGGCTGCTATTGAATGCTGTTGATGTTAAAACCAAACTTCACAGGTAACTCCCTCTTTTTTTTTTTTTTTTTTGATCGTATAAGCCACTTGCTTGCTCAGGATGCATATCCATAAAGCAACCCTCTATGTTTACAAAATAGTAACTGAAGCATGTACGGGATATGGAAGAGCTTCAGTAACCATCACAGCCAAGTACCCCATCAGGAGCGGTGTTATACGAACTTCTGTTGCTTAGTAAAATCACATTTGAACATGTGCAAGATTTGCTACAAGAGGAGATTTCAAAGATAATCATCATTTGATTTGTGGACAGTAATGCTTACAATGGGTCGCTCAGCAAGAATCCATTTCTTTTCAAGTGCTACCATTTATCAAATTTGCTGCTTACTACTCTGGATGTAATGAATGTGTGTATGCCTGTTTGTTTTTATTTTAGAGGTCACTGTACTCATTGAGTGTGTAACAGGTCACAGATTTTGCTGACTTTGTTGGGAGGACTCTCAGGCAGCTTGTAAACAAAGTGTTGACCTACAGTCATATGACTCATTTCATTGTACTGTCTGTACACATCCCAAAGGTGATCCAAAATGATCAGAGACAGGTTTCACTCAATGCACTGGGATGTGTGACTAATTGGAAAACTATGCAATACTGGTGATCTTTCTCTCTCTCTCTGCCTCTCTCTCTCTCTCTCTCTCTCTCTCTCTCTCTCTCTCTCTCTTTCTCTCTCTCTCTCTCTATATATATACATATATATATACATATACATATACATATACATATATATATATACATATATATATATATACATATATATATATATATATATATATATATATATATATATATATATATATATATATATGTATATATAATATAAAGTCGCTGTTTTCCTGACAGGGGAGGAGGAATTTGGTAAGATCTGACAGAAGCTATGTGACTACAAGCCAGGGGGACTGCGAGCTATTGTTATTGCCTGAGAGATTTTTTACATTGTACCTGTGGAGTGTGGACAACGTCTATAGTATACAGGTATATTTGGTGTTAATTCTTCCATATTGGAAATAAACTACTATCGACGTACCAGAGGAGATAAGTTAACTACTTTGTACTGATTTTGATAAATATATTGTTATTGTTTAAGTTACATCATTGCTGTCATTTTTGGCTGACTTCTGCTAAAATTCAGAAGGTGGGTTTGCAACAAATTGTGGTGGCTCACCCAAGATCAATCCAAGATGAACTGGATCAAATTCAAGACAAAACATTAAATTATTTTGCAATAAGCATATAACAGTTGAAACATATGGAAAATTCCACGCATTTCTAAATACCAAAACTCACAGTTTGAACTCAACAAAGGATATCTGTTATTCATAAATATAGTTGTTTGGTAAATATACATATAATAGGGCAACATGTCAATAGAAGCAAGTGTGTTTCTGGCTTATGGTGACTTAAAAGTAAAAAAAAAAGTAAATTGTTAAAGAAAGACCTGGAAAATGTGGCCAAATACTTGAATTTAGAAGTACCATCAGGTATCAGGAAAACTCATTCGAATCAAAAGATTATTTCCCATTTAGTTGAGGAAGGTTCCCTTGAGGATGAGGGATAAGGGGATAAAACTTTTGCAATTCATTTGGAATGAGCTAAGTTAAAACTTCAAAGTGAAAGAGAACCAAGAGAACATGAGCTAAAAACAGCAAATGAAGCTGACGAAAAAAAAAAACAAAACTGGCACATTAATCAACAATACCCATGTACATAATAATATTTAATCGAAACCAAAGGATGAGGAAATAAAAGTACAAATAAACAGATCCAAATGAGCATAAACGTGAACAGAAGAGAAACCACAAAATAGAAATACCTTAGAGGTACCATACATATAATAGGTCTATGGCTTTAAAAAACAAAAGGGTTGAAGAAGAAATGAAACTCATTGAGAAAATAGCTACAAAATAATGACAGGCTAATTAAGTAAAGTGTACAGACAAGTCTGACAAACTAACTACATAAATTAACAGATACGAGTAAATACAATAAAACACTATCCCTAAAAGCAGGATGAAGAGGGACGGAAGACCAAACCTGCCATCCGTCCACTGACCACGAGCGGCCATAGCCCACCCCACTGAAGCAAAGCAACACAACTTTCATTGCCAAGCTTGAGGTCACAGGGCCTGAATGGCCGCTTCCATGATGTCATGCTTAGAAACCAGATTGTCACTGTTGCCGTTTGTCAGATTGCTGAATAATGTTTTCCGTTCTTCAAAGGCCCTTTTATTCATTGGATTGGCCAAGAATCGATTGCCAACCTCACCAAATGTTAAGGCAAGATGTTTACTGCATTTTGCACAAATATCAGCTCAACTTGAGCAAACGGTATGGTTTCAGAGGCAAATGATCCACATCAACGGCCATTGGAGTTGTTTTTTTCAGAAAAAATAATAGGTCGAGAACCCCACCTAAAAATGGTTATTCCAAGAAAACGGCAGGGCGAAATTTAATCTGGATTACGGATTTTGATTCTGTAATGTCTGAACTGCAAATTAAGTTCAGCGATTCTCAAAATTTTGCTTCATGCTTTTTCTATGAAATGAAGAAAATGAACATCCTGGAAATCAAAGGGAAAATTGAAACGTCAAACTTTGAGGATGGGTAACAGAAAAACTAAACTGAACATAAAAAATTGCAGGATCCTTTTTGTTGCCAATATGTCAGGATTAAGATGCAAGTGTTACTATAATTTTATCACAAATAATTAGTGACGTATATCAACATTTATGGGATGGGTACTCTGCAGTCAACTTTTCAATTGTTTATTCAACAATTAACATCACAGACATGAAGATGAGGCATATAAATTCTTTGGAGTATGACAATTACAAACATATATGATTTGTTATCCTAACGCAAATACATGTTTTTGCTAGGATTGATTAAAGTGCAATTTATTTTTGGTGTCTTACCTGTCCCTAAAGCTCCTACTACCATTGATGCTCTTATGAAATTTTTCACTAGGGTAGGACTGCCGATACAGGTACAAAGTGACTTAGGTTCAAGTTTCATGCCTCCAGTGTTTCAGGAGGTTGCCTACCAGTGAGGCATTAAACAAATTAAATTTTCAGTCTACCCGACAAACACAGGGAGCTCTATAAAGGTATCATCCAACATTAAAGAATATGATGAGAACCTATTGTTTTAAAAATGAAAATGAATGTGATAAAAGTATGCTTATGTTATTACTTGCCACCAGAGATATACCAAATGAGTCACCGGGGCTCAGTCCACCTGAACTTATTTATGGACATACTGTGAGAGGTCACTAAAGCTTATGAAAGAAAAATGGTTGGTGGAGACACAAGATGAACCTATTTTGGAGTATGTGTTCAAATTCAAAGAAAAGTTGAAACATGCTTTTGAAATGGCACAATCAAATCTGATTAATGCACAATGTTTTAAACCAGGAGACAAGGTGTTGGTACTTTGCCTATGCAAAAGCATTCAATTCAAGCAAAATTCAGTGGCCCTTATCTGGTTGAAAGGAAGTTGAATAATGTGGATTATATAATATCTACACCAGATAGGAGGAAACTAAACAGCTTTGTCACCTCAACATGTTAAAAGCAAACCTTGAAAGAGAGGACCACCAGTAGGAATTGTCAGTGCCACTATTTTGAAGAATGATGGAAATGATAATGGGGATGATGAGAATGATCGATTCTCAAATGAAAATGTGAGTTTTATTTCCAGTGTAAAAATGCAAAACTCTGACATGTTACAAAGTCTTGATAGCAAGATCAGTAACTTGGAGCCTGTACAGCAAGCTGATGTAGCAAAACTTATTACTGACTTTGAACATTTTGCTCTCAGACCAGGCTGGGCACACCTCAATATTATGTCATGATATAAATGTAGGTGATACTGGTCCAATAAAGCAACAACCTTATCAGATGAATCCTCTGAGATTGGCTGGAGTTAGGGAAGAAATAGATTACATGCTGGAAAATGATATTATAGAACCAGGCCAGAGTGTCTGGAGTAGTCCTATTTTATTGCTCTTAAAACCTGATAGCTCAATGCGATTGTGCATTAATTATAGAAAAGTAAATTATGTGACTAAATCAGACTCCTATCCAATCCCTAGAATGAATGATAGTCTTGATAAGATATAAAATGTGTGTTTTGTCTTCAAATACGACTTGATAAAAGGTTATTGGCAGGTGCTAGTCACAGAAAAAGCTAAAGAAATATCAGCTTTGTCACACCTGATGGCCTTTTTGAACGTAAACTGATGTCATTTGGATTGAAAAACGCACCTTTCACCTTCACCCGGTTAATGAGCATGGTGACAGTTGGATTAGAAGGATGTGTAAACTACATTGATGATAACCGTGTTTTCTCAAAAACCTGGGCTGAGCACTTTGAAAGAACTAGAGCACTATTTGAAAGATTAACTTCCTCTGGTCTGATGGAGAACTTAAACAGAAGTGAACTTGATCAATCTGAAGTGACATACCCTAGCTATAAAGTGGCTCAAAGAAAAGTATGGCCAAAAACTGCAAAAAGTCAAATCAGAAATCACTAATCATTGACAAAATTGTTCAAGAAGAATGTAAAGGTCATTTGGAATGATCGGTGCCAGTGTGCATTCCAAGAGCTGAAAGCTACACTCACCAATGCAGCAGTTCTTTCAGCCCAAGATTTTGAAAAGCCATTCAAGTTTGCGGTAGATGCAAGTGATGTGGCAGCAGGCAGTCTGTTTGGACAGGATGGTATTGATGGTTTGGAACACCCTGTTAGTTATTTTTCCAAAAAATTTAACATCCATCAAAGGAAATATTCCACCATCGAGAGAGGAGAACTTGCTTTATTATGAGCACTTTAACATTTTGAAGTATATGTAACCTCAGGTCTGTATCCAGTATTGGTCTACTCTTTTCACAAGCCCTTAAAGTGTTTGGATAAGTACAAAGACAGTACAAGTACAAAGATAAGTACAAAATTCAGATATTGTTGAGATGGAATTTGTACCTACAAGGATATAATCTGAAAATTGATCATGTCTGTGGCAGAGACAATGTGATGCATTAAGTAGGGTGAAAGTTGTATAAATATTACTCACATGAATGTGTTCAGATTATAAGGCTATTGTCAGTAATATTGTTAATATAAGCATGTCAAATTAAAATATGTACACAATTAACGTTTGTAGTCATTGAACAGGAGATTATTCTTATTGTGATGCAAGGGAGTTTGTATTGTTGATAGTAAAACTGTTCCTTGATTTCAATAGATTTATATGAACACTACAACAGTGTCAATTAGAACCATGTGCGTGCTTATTACACTAAAACAGTAGAAAATATGACATAATTAATCTATGTGAATGTTTATGCCACTTTGTAGAAAGAGTAGATATTGCTTGTTCGGTATCACTCTGTATTGTAGGTTAGTATACATAAAAGTAACATTGACAATTGGGAGGGAAAACGTTCCAAAAATGCCCATTTTTTCTATTTCCAGGAAGGGGGGATGCACTATGAATGTGAGTATGCCTGTTTGTTTTGATTTTAGAGGTCACTGTACTCATTGAGTGTCTACCAGGTCACAGAGTTAGCCTGCTTTGTTGGAGTGACACTCAGGCAGCTTGTAAACAAAATGTTGACTTACAATCATATGACTCCTTTCATTGTGCTGCTTGTACACATTTCGGATGTGATCTAGAAAGATAAGAGACAGATCTCACTCTATGCACTAGGATGTGTATCTAATTGGAAAACTCTAGAATGATGATGATATTTCTCTGTACATATATATATATATATATATATATATATATATATATATATATATATATATATATATATATATATATATATATACAAAGCAGCTATTTTCCTGACAGGGGAGAGAGAATTCAGATAGATCTGACGGAAGCCGTGTGACAAGAAGCAAGTGGGACTGTGACCTACTCTTATTGCCCGGGAGATACACATTTTTTACATTGTACCTGTGGAGTGTGTACAGTGTCTTTAATGGACTGGTATATTTGGTGTTAATTGTACCACATTGGAACCGAACTGCACCCCTGTAGGATTGGACCAGCACCACACCTTTCAGTACCACATTGGACCAAACCATACTTCTTTGGGATTTGTACCAGATTATTTGGCACCGATCATAGAACTTGGAACTGTGGGACAGTATCTGTGGTTAATCTCATTTGGGATTAGGATTGACCTAAGACTGTTTAACTATTGATAAACCAGTGGAGATACGTTTACCCACTTTTACTTATTTTGATTGCTAGTATATTGTTATTGTTAAAGTTATATCATTGTTGTCATTCTTTGTTAATTTCTGCTAGTATTCAGTAGGTGGTCATTGTAACACTGGACTACACACTGGAACAATTCAGACCCGGCACTGCGGGAGGCATCTACACTAAAGAATTCCTTAGCATGTACTCAGGCATTAAAAAACTGAGGAAAGTTTTTGGTAATGTCATCTCACCAGCACTATTTGCAACAGGTTATACTCTCTTTGCCCTTGCTTTGACACAAGACCTTAGCTGAAACTCGGATCACTTGTAACAAAGTGATTGCTATGACGATATTTGTTTATAAACTAATAGCAAGATGATTATGAATGATGGACCTTATTATAGAAATTACGATCTCCTTTGTTTTGTTAATAGCCAATAGAGCTATTTATTAAGTATTTGTTTATAAACTAATAGCAAGATAATTATGAATTATGGACATTATTATAGAAATTACGATCTCCTTTGTTTTGTTAATAGCCAATAGAGCTATTTATTAAGTATTGTTGCTCTCAGTTCTTTTCTGGGGGCCCTGCCCAAAATTTCCCCTACTTTTAGATAAAAAATCCAGTTGCAGCAAGCTACAAGACTACAAACTGAGACTGCTATCTTTATCTGTCCACGTCATACTCATTCCTAGTTCTCCATTCCCTTTCTTATATATTTATCATCAAAAGGATTGTAAATATGAGGTTCAAGTGACTTGTAACTACTAAAACTGTCTGTGTTGGGGATTCAGCCAGATTTGGGTATGTGAGAGACAGCAAGATACATAAATGGTGTATTTTTGCCTGTACAACATCTTTCATTGTACACAGATCTTCCGATTCAGTATATTCCATCCAAAACGCAAGGAAAAGTTTCGCCATTTATTCACTATTTCATCACCATATCACCATTTGGTGGTAACCACGCCCTGTTCTGCAGGATTTACAACCATACAGGCCAATGAGCGTTATGTGTTGCTCTGTTAACCTTCTGGGAGCCAACAGAAGTCTTGATATAAATGTTTCAAGTAAGAGTGTATTTGTGTGACATCTGTGAATCATTGTTACTATGTGTAAATTGTAGTCACCACTGTTTAGACAATGTATTTGAGAATACTGAGCCTTGGTACTTGTTTTTTATTGACGTTTTGCAGCTTGCATATGAGCTGGAAGCTTTAGGTTTTGATATAATAGAAGTCACTGAAGAGAAGTCAGTGTAAAATTTACAAAATTCATTGTGTAAAGCTGTAAGAATGGAAAAAGCACTGAACCAAATTCTTGCAGAGGAGCAGGGGGTACAACCTGAGCCCTAGGTCAACCATTGTCTGATTTCCTCACAAGTTCTGGCAACAAACTTTTAAGCTTTGATGTATGAGATCAGAATGCACATATTTTCTTCCCAAGTGTCACATTTTGATGGGGAGGGAAATAGAAAGTTAAGGCAGTGGCTAAGAGATTTGAAAAAGGTAGTGTTAGCATTGGGAAATTGTGGGGTCTGGCCTGCCAGAGAAAAACTAAAAGTAGCAATACTGAATAGCCTTTATGGCTATTAATAAAAGAAAAAAGGACTTAATGTCCATAATAATGTTCATGATTCATTAATATCTCAATGTCCATAATAATGTTCATAATTCATAATTATCTTCCTATTATTTTACAAACAAATATTTTCATAACAAGCACATTGTTACACACTATAAGCTGGTTAAACTGTCACAATTACCACTCTGTGCAGCAGATGAGGATGGTGAGCCTGGTCAAGAAGGGCATTCTTGCTTAGATAAAAAACTAACTGGCAATGTAAGCTTGACAGGATCAAAATTCTGCAAAATTAAAACATACACATGGCCTGTGAGAAAACTGTCAGGAAGCAACTACTGAAACAGTGGACGTTCTGCCAGAAGACTTAGCCATCATATCTTGGGTTTTCTTAAAATGTAAAAGAGTACATGGCTTAAAATGAAGGTCATTTGTGACATAATATGATCAAGGCTGATTTTACATTGTGGAGATTTGGTGCCTGCTCGGTCCGAATGTGGCCAAAGAAAACATGAGAATTTTCATAAGGACTTCCAATGCTGAAGTTACCTTGTGATTGCACCAGTTCTATGTTCTTGTATTCTAGAACCAAATATAATATATTCAAGAGCAATTGCATGTCTTCGTTTGATTGTCATTGGGGGAGGGGGATATTTAGTAAGGAGGTGAATATGTTCGATACTGCATGAAGAAAGGCAATGAGAATGTTATTGAAGATTAACACCATTGGCGCCACCTATAGTTGTACAGAAATCATTAGTAAGTGTTCAAACTTATATAAATTCGTTATTTCAGCAATGAATACAGCTAGTGTTACCAAATTTATAGGATACATGTAGCATGGCTAAAACTAGAAAGTTACACATTATGGATGACGTTGACCTACTTGTTCAAGGTCACTGCGACTATAAAGTAGATCGAGACGAGTTGCTAGAGGTGGGCATTGAACATTTAATTGCTGTTATAATGTGAATAAATCATTCCATGTTCATTGCAAAGAAACATTACAGCTCTTACTCCAAAGAGTGTAATTTACATTTTAATCTACAGAAGTCTAAATCTCTGTTCTTGAATGCGATGTGATGCCTTGTAATGTCTTTTTTTTGGGGGGGGGGGGGTTATGTCAAAACTGTTGTCTCATATAAACATCTTTGTAGCCTGCTTGGCCCGTGTGTGCCCAAAGAAAAAATGAGAACTTTCAAAAGGATTTTAATGGTGAAGTTACCTTGTTAATGGTCCAGTTCAAACATGTATATTCTACAACCAAATATCATTTATTCAAGAGTAATTGCATGTCTTCGTTTGGTTTTAAGTTGGGGGGCGGATATTTAGTAAGGAGGTGAATATGTTCTATACTGCATGAAGAAAGGCGATGAGAATGTTATTGAAGATTGACACCATTGGCGCCACCTATAGTTGTACAGAAATTATTAGTCAGTGTTCAAACTTATATACATTCGTTATTTCAGCAATGAATACAGCTAGTGTCACCAAATTTATAGGATACATGTAGCATGGCTAAAACTAGAAAGTTACACAAAATGGATGACCTTGACCTGCTTGTTCAAGGTCACTGCGACTATAAAGTAGATAGAGACGTGTAGCTAGAGGTAGGCACTGAACATTTAATTGCTGTTATAATGTGAAAAAATCATTCCATGTTCATTGCAAAGACAAATCCCTATTGTGCGTGAAGTACTAATGGCACCACCTATTATGATTTATGGAGAATTTGTCAATAGGCAGTTAACATATTTAATTTATTATTTACACAAAGTCGTATTTTCACATACAAAATTTACAGGGAAGATACCTTGGGTCAAGACCCATAATTGTGCATTACAGCAGGACGGGATGCATAAAGTGTTTAGTCTCGTTGTCTGCCATCTCAGCTGCCTCCATGGCCACATATCTTATTTCCCTTATGTTTCTGTCATCTCTTGACTTATTGCTTTTTATTTTAGTACAGAAAATCTATGAGTGTGGGTAATGTTTCCACATAAAAATTAATACCTTTCATGTGGACGGCCAAGAACAATCCTTTTTTATTTTTCTCTCCTGTTTTTTTTTTTTTTTTTTTTTTTTTTTAATGCTGACTCAGCAAGTTTCACATATTGGCTTTTACCTTCTAAATAGAGCATCATATTCCCAAGGCTACTATATAACACAAAAAGGAAAGTGCCAATGGGCTTTTAATTGTGTGTTTTATATCAAACCTGAGAGACATTGAAAAGTCAAACTGCATACATACTGTGTATATAACTCCATGGGAATTGCAACGCTAATTCACATATTCAACTTCTCTAAAAAAATTGTCCAGATTCACTTCAACTTGGTGCGGGATAAAATTGGGCAGGTATGTTGCAGCTGTGTTCAAATGGTCATGCTCCAATGAATTTTTGGTTTTTAATGTTTTTTTTTGGGGGGGAGGGGGGCTTTTTTCGCGCGGTGGGGGGGTTGCATACCTATTTATTACTATCTAAGCCAATGAAATCTACAATGGTAGTTCACATTTTGACGCTTTTAAAACCGTAAGCCAGATTTACTTGAAACTTTGGGTGCAGCTACTCAATAGATTTTGTGAAAATGGTTTTCCTGCCACATCTTCAAATGGGTGTGACTGAAGGCTATCAAACTTTGTCATCATTTATCCAGTGAGACTTCCCTCAAATTTACAGGGAGGTGTCAAAAGTGGAGGAAAAACATCCTGCATAAGAATTGTGGCCCTCTTAGAGGGGTGGCCTCTGGTTACAGGCGCCTGCTAATGGGGATGCATAGTGTATTTTTGCACGGAAAACTCGACATTGACCTATTTTTCAAGGTCACTGATCATATATAACTTTCAGAACTATAAGCAGATAACAAGAAATGTGCCAGTGCAAAGCACTGCAATCCTCCCCAACATCTATCTGGCTCCATGTCTACTTGAATGATTCTGTGGTCCAGTTTTGGGGAAAAAAACGTCATACTTGGTATGTTTAACGGGCAACCACGAATTTTTTTTTCAAAGTGAAATACAAAAGAGAATTGAACAATGGTATGCCAGTGCACTGAAGAATGAGCATCTGGTTCAATGATATTTTCACAGTGCTTGTAAAGATTCCATCATAAAACAATCAATATGCATAAACACTGCCACAACCTATACTTTTTGGAAAGCTAACAAGCCACTGTTTCGTTTTCTCCCACTGTCCTGTGTGTTTTTGGTGTCCCTTGTTTATACATCAATCCTACCAAGTGCAGTCCTCTTTTTCAAAGAACTGTGAAGAATCTTAGGTTCAACTTTTTTTTTTTGTTTCCTGATCTAAAGACATTAAATTTGTGGCAAACTGTTTGAAACTATGTAAATTGAACATATCTCCTTAGCTCCTTCTTGTTCGCTCACTATTCTACTATTTGTCCCTATGTGTATGAGTCGGCAAAGCACCTAGCCTATTAGACTCTTGTTCTTTATTCGAATTGTTTCCTTTACCTGGCCACGTGACTGCTTTTGACCAATCAGGACACCGGGATATTACAGAGACTGGTCATGTGACCTTTCTCAACCAATCAGAATCCAAGATTTTGGGTCATCAAGCACCAAGTGGATCAAAACCCCATGTCTTCACTATTTATCCATGCAGTAGCTTATTGCTCCTGTGCCCAGAAAATCTTGTGTCCCGACAGGCACAAGTCTCTTGTTGGCTCCATGTATGCCCTGCTTTAATGCAGTTGTTGCCAAGGTCATCCACATAGTAGCCGATTGCCCCTGTCCCTAGATAATATACTGTCCTCACTAGAACAAGTCTGGTGTTGGCCCCATACATGCCCTGCCTGAATGCAACTGAGAACTTTGTTTTTCTTTCTTTCTTTCTTTCTTTTTTTCTTTCTTTCTTTCTTTCTTTCTTTCTTTCTTTCTTTCTTTCTTTCTTTCGTTCGTTCTTTCTTTCTTTCTTTCTATCTTTCTTTTTTTTTCGAACCAGTTGTTGTATCAACTGGTGTCCAGAAACTCACATGTTATGGCGCTTTTGAAATAAGACATGATCACAAAATCTGGTCAGATCAGAAAAGTGAGATTGTCAGAATGCGTGCTAACCAATACACCCTTCCTCCATGTAACTGTTCCAGATTTGTTTCTGTACAACAGCTTAACCAAGAATAGATACATACCTAAAAGAATGACATGCTAGTTTGTAGAGCTAAAATGCCATTCCTGAAAGTACAACTATTACAATTTTACTGTGACCTTGGTCACTGCATGTTCATCAATCAAAACGCCGCCCAATTCTCCTATAACAAAATATTAGGAAGGCAAAAACATCACCTTGCAAGTGTTACAATTCCACTGTGACCCAGGTAACTGTGACATTATGCTCTGTATGTTATGCACTGTATGTTTCGTGGACATGACGCTTTAAAATATTTACATGTACATGTAGAAGGCCAAGCCATCACATTTTTAACAGTGCCAAACTCCAAGAAAAAATGATGAACACTTGTTTTGATGCAGTTTGGTAATGATCCCCATAAAGATTAACCAGTTACTTTAAATTGTATGTTGTTAACATAGTAAACTGTAATAACAATAAATGCTCAATAGTCTTAGAGTGTCTGTCTCGTGACATGTTACTTGCAGGTGCCTTGCTTATGTGATACCAAAACTGCGGAAACAGGTACCTGTTTACACTATGGACATTTTGCAATGAATATTATCGAACACGTCTGTTCGTTTTAAAGCCTACATTGATCTCAAACAGATGGCACTTATAATGTACAAACTATAATTAGAAATAAGTTTGCATATAACAGGATGAAACATAGTATCAGATACACAATAATGTACAATTCTAATTTATGTTCAACACACAGGTCAAATGCTTGTGAAAACAAAATACTTAGTTTTCTCAGTATCTTCTACGATTGCATGTAAAAATTTTATTCAAATATGGCAAAAAAAATAAAATAAGAAAGAAAGAAAGAAAGAAAGAAAGAAAGAAAGAAAGAAAGAAAGAAGAAAGAAAAACAAAGCCAACCTCAATAGAACTACTCTAAAGCTCATTTTATCTCCGTATGCTGCTGGTGAAACATTGCATCATCAGTACATTCGGGGTTTATATTAAACTCTGTGAGATTAACATCATATGAAGAATAAGATTTAGAAGATTTAAAGGCATCAAAATGTGCACAGTATGTACAAAAGAGTAACAAATGGATTACATTTGGTCATTTTGATGAAATAGACCAACTTTTTTCTGTGCTTCCAAACATTAATTTATAATGCACTCGAGTCACGGCAAGACCACTTAGGTCAAATACGTGGGTCATGCCGAGCGGTCAAGGTCAGGATTAAGGGGGACACTTTCCGCGTGGTCTAGAAATCTCATATAGTACCTATTCAGTAGCAATACATAAAATGATTTGGCGGCATGAAGAAGAAGCCAATGGAATGCCCACATTGCCTGGCGGCAGGTTACTACAAAAACTAGCGACTAGGCGCACAAGGGTAGCAGCTTGGCGAGAGAGTGATAACCCGGGAATGGAATGCCCATAGTGCCCAGCGATATTTCTTTCAGCCAGGTGCTCAGTAGCAGCATGAAAACGATAACCAGCCAATGAACTCCATTTTTTCGCAGCCACTGATTAGCAAGAGTGTCGGTTGACATCAAACCAGATATCTTTTGTTCTGGCGACTTGGCGTCAACATATTTGTATGGTAAAATATTAAGTAGTGTTTGCTTAGTGAATAACTAGCTGGTTAGAAAGAGACACTTAGTAGCAAAGCCGTTTTGACTATGACCTAGTACCTGTAAATGATGGTAGGACAGTGGCAGCACCATATGACCCAGCTGTTCATATGAGCCAGCAGGCATGAGGTACTGTGACACTGTCATGAGGTATCAAGTGTACATGTGGTGGAAACAGGGTACAGCACTATCATGTCACTGCTGTGAACTGTCAAGTATGTGTGTGAAGCGACGGTAGGAGTGGAGAGAAAATGTGATTAGAGAGTCACACGTAGCTTGTCGACATGTCTGCAGTTCTACATTACATTGCACTAAACACACAGGAAGCAAGACGCCCATTGCGTATCCTAGTGTCATCAACCTCTCGGCCTCTGCCTGTCTATGTCACCAGTTGATGTTGATATCAAATTGCCAGTGAAGCACACTCCACATAAGTTCCCTCACTTTAGGCATTATTGGCGAGTGTTTACCGTCGCTCGCCGAGCGCTGCTTGTCTGGATGTCTCCTATGGCAGCCTTCACTCTGTTGCCACAGCCGTGTACATTTATTGTACGAACATGCGATCAGTCCTAAAGCTGTGCCTCTTCTCATACCTCTATTTGCCCATGCTATCTTGTTCTCTCGTTAACAAACACCCAAGCATGCTTTTAAACAATAACAGACTGTAATAGTTTGCTCGGTAACTGCTATTAATCCGTGACTACAAGCCGTGATTCTTTCAATGCTGATCTCTTGGCAATGAGTCTGATGTCGGACTTAAGCCTACGTTTTGATGAACATGTAGAATATAACTTTTTCGAGTTTCAATCTTGTTGCTTCTTTTGCGATCTTAACCCATGAAATGTCCATGCAATAATGAGAAAATTAGTGGTACCCCTAAAGAAGGCATGTTGTTTGACACATTGCCTTCACGACATTGCTTAAAAACAATTCAAACCGTTATTTAAGACTAAGGGTGATACTTGAAGTTACCACACGCAGGCAACTGGTTTGAGCACGGACGCACTGCCCTGATTTATTCATGGTTGATGGAGGATGGAGTTATCCAGGCTGTCGTAAAACTATTCCCAACAGTTTAAAGTCACGTTAATAAACCTTGTGCATTAAAAGATGACCTAATTATGTACATATCTATCATTCAGAAAATGACGAGATACTATAGAGACATCGCACAAGTATGGGCAGATGGAAAAGAAAGTTGTCTTTAAATTGTGACGACAGCTGGCAGCAGATGTATGATGAGATTAAATTCGGCAGACTAAAATGATGACAAAGCATGTGTTGTTATGGAGTGACACTAAGTGCAAAACTGAAACTGAATATGATCAAGAATAAAGTTGTTGCATATTGGCTGGAGAACGTCCACTAGTTACATACTGAATATAAGGACCACCTATCAATGACAGAATTTTAGATTATAAATTGAAACTTTTGTCAGTCTTTTTGAGGATGAGAAATCTTAGGAGGTAACGCGGCCCCACGAATTCCCAGAGACGGCTCTGCTCACTCATCTCCATGACACGGTGGTTGGCGAAACGTGCAAGTCAGCATCCTATATGTTTTCGGACCTTGAAGGAGAAATGCAGTTTAGTAAATTGTTTAGTTTACTCAATCAGCACATCCATCTGCTGTGAAAGTCTAAACTTTTGTCGATTTTCTGGCGTCGCTCTATTGGATTTGTGGACTATATCACAGTTCATGACAGCTGATTTCTTTTTCTAGAGAAGAGTCTCGGATTTTATATAAAATGGCACGATTGCTTGTGGAAGGATTCTCTTCATAGGAAAGCATCAGGCCTGGGTGCATCATGTACGACGATCTACAGGTCAACATGCACCATGAAAGTGGACATCACCTGGCAGTTTAATTTTGGACGTGCCCAATAGCAAGGGCACGGGTGGTACCACATTACTTAAGAATTCCAGTGGTCTGTTCCATTATCAGGGCCGTTGTCTTGACTGGCCAGTCTCTGGCATGCTGGTAGAGGTTTTTTTTTGTTTGTTTGTTTGTTTGTTTTTTTCAATCAACCTTAAGAAATACTAAACTCGTAAAGAAACTTGAAGGAAACTATGTGATAATGTAATCATCACCTTACACTGATAAGCGTCTTTGAACAGCTGGGGTTTGGACGCATTGGGAGCGATCGCAGTCTGTTTATTTGTACTTTCGGGAACTCAAGGTTAGTGTCTGCTGCTGGGTTTAATTTAAGATTGGACTTCCCAACTCTCCAATGTGGAGGCTGAAAAAGCGTATAAATAGCATTTAACGGAATTCATATTCGATTCAAAAAAATGAAAAAATAGATAAAAACATAAATAAAAAATAACTACCGGGTCTTTTTGTTTGTGCTTTCAAAAGTTCTTGGATGTCAATTTGTTTCAGGAAAAATGCTGTGGAAATTAAGATTACACAATGATTGAACGTAATGCGCAGCCGTCTTGCCGTCAAAAGGGAGCATGCAAGTTTGTCAGATTTGTGATAGAGTAGATCCAAGGCTGCGGGGACAGCAGCGCCGTTATATCCGTGAATCTGTCGTTAATATATCAAAGGAATGAAAGAGTCTTGACGCGAAGCCCGTGTGTCTATGCAAAAATCCAAAAATCCATAGAGAGTGACCATTTAAAAACAAAAACAAAAAAAACAAAAAAGAAAAAAAACGACGGGACAGGTCTACCCAAGGTACATTCGCACCAAAAATCTAGCCGACGTCCTTGAGAAGTCAGAAATGTGAATAACCATTATAATCCCCATTGATTTGCATGTTAATCAAAACGAATGCGTGTATTAACCAACCAGTATCCTATGGAAAATTAGGCATCTGCAGCACCATCGCTTTGCCAAAAATTTTGGTTAACTTTCCAAATGTTAGATTTTCAGCAATTTTCATTACAAACTCTTTTCCAAAGTCCAACATAGGGAACACACACACGAAGAAAAAAATAAATAAGAAAAGAAAAGAAAAAACCATAAACAACAGACACATCGGAGCCCCACCTGTTGAACAAATAAAGGTCTTAGCATCCCAAAAGTGGTCTTATGCATTTTCAAACAATCAGAAACGCGGTCTTGGAGAAATGGACTTCTTTTAGATTTGGCTGACAACAATTAAAATAAAAAATCAACAGAACATAACCACGTAAACCAACTTAGTAGAGGCCTATCCACGGTATATTCCTGTTACATTTGAAGAATATGACCGACTATTTCGGCCAAAAAGTTGCAAATGTGAATTGACAAGAGACGGATGGACGACGGATTACCACCTATCTACTAACCTCAGCTGAATGACAGGTCAGCAGAGGTGAAAAAAAAACAATGTGCGCTTAGCAAACTTATTTTAAGTTTCATTATCATTCCCCTCACCCTCAACTCCCAATCATTGGGTGGTCGATGGTAAAGGACTTTACTGTTTTAATTGTTATTACTAGCATCATTTTCATTATGAAGTAATCATTATCATTGCTTTTATTTTAAACATTGTTTGTCATTGTTATTGTAGATGTCGTTATAATTATCAACATTACTATTATTGTTATCGGGCAACAAAGCGCATACTTCCTTAAATTGCAGAAAGGTAAATTTTCAGACTTTTTTTATCGGATTTAAAACCCACGCATATAGCGGAACAATGCCTCATTGTGCGCGCTGCTACTGCGGAGTTAACCACTGGTCACGGAAATTGACAGTTTACAGATTCATTGTTGGATGTGCCTATCATATTTAGCTCACAATACAATGGACCGGCGATTGAGAAGTTTCTTTGTGGACTCCTCGAAACAGTATGAACGATTTCAACAATAAAATTATAAATACCCCTTCGGAATTAGATATCGCCGGATGATGGCTTATCAAGAGGTCAATGCTACAAATAGAGATCCAAATCTGACGCTTCTTCATCAATCTAACGAATTTCTGTTGCCTTCATTTCTCTCTCTCGTTACATTATCGCGCTCTCCCAATACATCAAATGTACACAAAGGAATGCAGATATCTTGCGTGAATGGAACAATGGAGCCAGCTCCACATCAATTCATCGCGACGTTATCACAATATTTTGAAAGTTTTCGTGTCTGAGCTTCTGCAAATGGAAATTAAACTTATGTATGCGCAAACACCAATTGTATATCAAATGGTGTGTGTATTCTCTGGGGTTTCTGTAATAATAGGTGCCCGCGGGCTGATGTCTTACTTGGAATTGGGAAGGTTGGTCTTGATTGGGGCATTATGTCACCTTTAATTGATAAATTGAACCAACAAAGTGGCCGCCACATATATGCGCGTACAACATTTAACAATGACCAACATTCGCAGCTATTTGCTAGATTGTTTGGAACCATAATATCTTTTTTCTTGCCTTGTGTCCGCAAATTTAAGCATGCAAACTTTCCGGAAATGTGGCACATGAAGATTGTTCTAGGATTACATGTGTTCATATTTGTTATCTAGATCATTTATATCCCGTCGGTTTTATGTGTTTGATCAGTTCTGGGTGCGTGCCGTCGAATACTCTGATTTTCGCAGCTTTTTGCTTCCGCGTTGCTCAGTGGATATACAGCCTGACAACATTGAGGTATACCCAGTGCAGGGCAGGAATTAAGGGACACTTGCTTTTATTGTTTAATTTCCATCTGTGGGAAAATGGCAGCGATCATTAAAACAAGTTGCTTTCGCAAGCATGAATTCTTTTTTCTCCTTCGATAATGAGATTAAGCAATGCTTCTATTCCATTTAAGAAATGAAATATCCCATATATTACATAAAAATAGGATATTTATTGTCTCAAAATTATAAATAAGTAGCCAATTACGAACTAAATGATAATTAAGCTGCTAAGGCCGTGAGCATTTAATCTGTGATGACTGTTGTGTTTTCATTGTATTTCAAGCGCTTGTTGTATTTGTAGACTTGTTGAAGCTGCGGCGAAAAAGTACCGGACACCTCTGTACCTCACAGAATAGTGACAATAGATTGATAAATAATGCCAAACTCATCACATCTTATCCAACCCGCGCATGACGTGACATACTAGGAGGTGAACGGCACAGTACCACAAACACGAGGAAAAGGCCTAGTTTATGGACACATATATTCAGAAAATATACTTTGTATCAGCTTTTGACAATGCCAAGCAGTACCTATAGATTTAAAAAGATACCGGAATGGTGGGCTTTGTTTTACAAAGCTAAAGATCCTAAGTTATCTCAAAACGTCAATAATATAATTGATATCAAATGCTTCTGCATATTTCGTATCCGCAGTGTTAAGTTTATTGTGAATGCTCTGCTGCTAAATACGAGTAATGTTGGTATCAAATAATATTTCATATTGCCTTTGGGAGTTCCGGCTTTTTATTTTAGTTAAAAAAGTGTCGGTGTGTGAATCAAATATGCACCCAAAACAAACAATTGTGAAGGTTTTTTTTTTTGCTTGTTTGTTTGTTTTTTGTTTGTTTTTTTTTTTTTAATTTGTATATACTTTACTGTTTGGGCCAGTCCAAAAGAGCCTTTAACTCATTCCATACTATAGTCACAGGTATTGGTCAGTGGTTCTGGCACTGCCTGGCAAGTCATGCTGCAGCTGGCCTTGCGGCAGCTGCAGCAGGACTTGCCAGGCAGTGCCACAACCACTGAGTAAGGAGTATAGGCATGTTGGTACTTAAATTAAAGCTCTTTTCATGAAGAATTTAAATATGCAATTGTCGTCTTAAATCTAGTTAATATACGGGAAAATTAGGGACTGGTATGGAATGAGTTAATTCCACAGATCCACCCTCAGGAGACTGCTATGGACCCAGCCACAGGAATAAATCCTATGTTCAGCTGGTCTCTTTTCGTTTCAATGCAGAAAGAGAATATAATGTGGAAGGACGCTGCAACGTCGACAATGGCAATGACTTGACAACGACATTGACTCCATCACGTCAATGGAGATGATGACAACGATAATGATGACAAGTGTTTCAAAATTGAAGCTGAACCCTTACATTGAATAACAGACGTTACGTTTGTTACGAAATTTAGAATGATTAATCTAGCCTATTTCTCAAACATGTTTAGAGACTTCAGCAACTTACGTACGCTCTATTGTTGTGTGTGCATCAGGTTTACTCTGAACAAAGACTGGAATCTTGTTTGAAAGTGTTTATTATTCCTGGTAAATGGGGTACAAAGATACCGGTACGTGGCCCCTATTGTCCTGCTCTCCTGAACCGGCATCAAGGAAATTTAGAGTTGGTGCTGTGGAAAAGGTACCGGGTAAATGTGACGAAAATGTGGATGAAAATCGATGAAAGGTTTCAAGTAAAATGTCGAGGACGCTAAGACAAAGCCACAGTGCAACTGATACTCGTTGCCACAGACTGGCATCACCGCTTGGTCACGTGTCAACGGCTTTGGGACTAGACACATGCGTTGTGCGCCACAGTGGTTAGTGTGGCTTTACGCTCCACGCTGACAACATCATTCTTCTATTGTATAGCCGCTGGACTATTTACCATCATTGGAATATACACTCGCTTCTGCAACACTTAGTGTACAACTCTATGGATACCAGTTTATCGCCCCACAGTAAGTTCTGATTACACTATCACTTTCTGCTTTTCTTTTACCAGCTGGTATTGGCGTGCCGACTGGCATTCCCGATAGCTTTTCTCATATTGACAGCATGAGTTTAATTAATATTCCATAGATTAAAACCTCTGAGGTTCCGCTGATTTTTAGACGAATTTGGTTCCTTTCGGTCACCACACATCACGGAGGTGATCTACGTTTCCAGTTTTCCGCTACTTCCAATGCTACTTTGCCCGCAGATATCCCGGAGTGCACTTTTTCCTGCCTTCAGACAATGATGTGAATGCATAATAGATCCATATCCAACTTGTGTGCGTATAATACCTGCCTGTACATACACTGTACACAGTGTGTACAGCTTTGGGTATTCCATTTGGTTCATAAAAGCGGATTTTTCGTCATTTTGCAGTGCAAAAGCAGGCAGCCGTTACAAGCTGGTTGTGAAAAATCGTATGGCGTGTTTCATCCATTTAAATCAATTTTCCCTTACGATTTCACTTCGGTAATTGCTGGTATGAAATTTGCAGAGTGGAAAATGAGAGCATATTGGCTATAATTTTGGCCAGAGGGTACCAAGGTCCCAGCTGATAAATCCCATACCTGACCGCTATAACGCAAAAGCCCATGCGATAAAATCATATCAAAAATGTTTTTAACAGTTTTAAGAACTTCAATTTGAGATATTTGGCGTTTGTCATCTTGCTATGTTTGATGCAGAGTTCAGAAATTGAGCACATTACTACCTGGTTGAGATGTTGTGATATAAAACTGTTTTGAATATGTGCATACAGGGAAGATGGGAAGTAGTTGATGATTGAGTGTCCCAACAGACACTTGTATATGCACCATGTTTTTTTTTTTTTGAGGGGGGGGTGTTTGTTTGGTTTTTTTTTATTTTTATTTTTATTTTTCGTTTTTGTTTGTGTTTTTGTTTTTGCTTTTTTTGTTGTTGTTGTTATTGTTTTTGCGATTTTTTTTTGTTTCTTTGTTTTTTGCCTTTTACGATTATTCGATAAGATGATGCAAATATGGACTTATAATTTCTTATCTCCCTGTAATGTTGACGAGTGGAAGACCCCAATTGAAAGGAGTGTAATATCATACTAGCGCAGCTGTTTTAGCAAGTATTATTAGATAATCGTTGCTTCAGTCATTTTTCTATGTGGTTGTTATGCATACATGTACCCGTTCCCAGCGTTGTGACACCGGTGTTCCACGTAAAGACAGCCATATGTCTGTGAGGATTCTTACCAGGCTATGTAGCCGCTTTGCCTATGAACGTTCTCCTACAAGTACGTGCCTGCTATGCCTATGAGCACGGAACTGCAAACCGGGACAATAAATCAGAAATGTGCAGCAGGTGTCCTGTCAGGCCCTTCGACGGATACCTTCAGAGGCTTGTGTGACCGGATCCCATAATACCAGGCCCTATGTTTAGTACTTAAATGGGATTTAGATCACAGAACGGGGTATGCACCCCTACCGAAAGACAAGGAAGCATGGGGAGATACATGTTCATAGTAGTTCCCTGTTCCCAATTTATATGACTTCAAGATTAAATATACATCAAAGGACTGCTTTATTTCACTCTACTAGGCTTTTTTGTTTTTTGTTTGTTTGTTCCGGGTGTTGAGAGTGTGTTTTGGGAGTATATTTTGGTTTTGTTTGTGTTTTATTTCTTTCGGTCAGAGGCGCTTCGATGATATTTTTAGCACAGAAGGTTGCTGCATAAAACAGATTCGTTTCATTGTGCACTGCAGTATGGTATCTTCTTTCTGTCTATTTTATTTTATAGGACCCAAAGGCTAGGGAGATTATCTGGCAACAGCAATTATATTGGAGTGAAAAAAGGAGAGGGGGGGGGGGGGAGAAAAACCAATTTGTGGTGCGGCGCTGCGCCTTCATACTGATCAGTTCATTGTGTTCAGGATTAACACTGAATTTCCAAGCCAGATGACAGCGGTGAATATTTTCCTTGTCACCTATTTTTAGTTTTTTTGTGTGACCTGGCATCACAGCATATTAAGCATAAAATTCGTGCAGAAGCCCCGCTATCATCGTGAACCTGCAGTCCACAGCTTTCTGTGGTGTATCTTGGGATAAGCACCATGGTAGGCAATATCTCAATCTGGCTATGTGATGGGAAACGACATAAAGTAGCCTGTATTTTAGGATTCTACCAGTAGCTGACAAGATAACGTGTCGGCTGATCCGCATTGGCCGGAGGAGAGATTGTGTGACACTGGTAGGTATAACCCCCAGCAGCATCAAGAATGCAAACTCAATATAATCCAATTACAATGTGGGACTATCATGCACAGATGGCAGGTAAGTTAAAGCTGCTGTCAACCCATTTTTATCCCCATGGTTAGTGCTGGTAAGACTTCTATTGCAAACATTCAGCATAAAATCATGATGCTTTTTTCAAGATCTCTTACTAAAGAAGCCTAAAAGTTCGTGGTCCACATGAACATGAAGTGCTGACTAACTATAGGTGGCAATTTTCATACGAAGGATTTAAATATAAATATCACAATAACATCACTGAAATGGTAATATTTATTTTAAGGTTGGGTATTCTACCTTTTATGATGGCAGAGATAGGGAGGGAATCAATGTAAGAAAGGGAAAAAAGAAAAGATGAACTCGCACACTGATATAATAAACAGCAGCCCGATGGTAATATCTTATGGTTTTTAAAAAGAAACCTTTTACGTCTCCAATGAATTACATGAGCACACAACCGCTTGATATTTGAAGACGTAAATGACCCTAATTTTGCATAGTTCGGAAATTAGTATTGCTGTGTACTCAGAGGAGCAACTTTACTGGCAGACCCATACCCATATCTATACCAAATTACGTGATCGTTGCTTTAATGGCGTGTGAAGAGAAAAAATTCGGACACATTGAGTGAAAGAAAGAGAGAAATAATTAAAGAAAAGAAAACGGAATACCAGTGTTTTGCCTACGGATGTACCAAGTTATGATGTGCCTCGAATTGGAGTTTCATTTGGGCCTAACTTTGGTTTTTGTGCATTATTATTTTATGTATAACTTCACCTGCAAAGTGACTCTTTCCAAACTTTATGACCCCTTAATAATAATAATAATAATAATAATAATAATAATAATAATGATAATAATAATAATAATAATGATAATAATAATAATGATAATGATAATGATAATAATAATAATAACAATAATGATAATAATAATAATAACAATAATAATAATAATAATAATAATAATAATGATAATAATAATAATAATGATAATAATAATAATAATAATAATAATAATGATAATAATAATAATGATGATAATAATAATAATAATGATAATAATAATAATAATAATAATAATAATAATAATAATAATAATAATAATAATAATAATAATAATAATAATTTATTAGGAAAACTTCCCCTTTACAGCGGGGGCACCAAAGGAACGATGAAAATCCCATGATGAGCCCAAAATATATACAAATAATCAGGCATCCCCATTATCAATAAAATAATCTTGGTATGTTAAAATGAGTATAGTATATATAAGTAATAATTCATACCCTCCCCACCAAAGCTAGAGATAAACCACTCATTGGGACAAAACTCTAGAAAGCGTAAGGACTTGTACATTACACATGTTTCATATACAATGCAGAAGATATAGCTTTCAGCGTCACTATTATGAAAAATCAGCTGGTTTGACTCCATCTATAAGGTTAAGTCGTCAAGAGAGCACCATCGATATCACGTGTTATTTTGTGGCGTTACCGAACTTCCCTACAAAATTATATACAGTATATACATTGGAGTAGGTCTGCTTACAAGAGGTACATGTAGAAAGATCATATAATCTGTCATTCCGGGAATTCATTAAATGACTGTCTCCTATAATGCCAAGCCTCAATCAAATATGTTTTACATGTTTGGTCAAATAATTCACCAATGTCCTGTCCAAGATGATATGCGTGGTAACCAAGAAACCTATATCACGTATTTTTCAGCAAGGAGGCAGAAAAAGGCTGCCATGCCTGTTTACAATTCTCATTCAGAGAGTTGATTTCCAAATTTCTATGTGCCTCTAACCTGATATAATTTAATGCTGGACAGACAAGTGGAAAATATGCTAAAGCTTTTCTACTATCTTTACATAGAGGACATCTTCCGTCTGATAAACCCCATCTTTTACAGATCTTCCCCTACACCCAGACACTCAGTGCGGGCCAAAAATCTTAATCGTGCACCGGCAAAGTTATTTACATTAAACAGATAACTTTCACGGAAAGAGGACCGTTTAAACATTTGATAAAATCTCTTTAAGACTTTTTCACGTCTATTTCCCGGAAAAAGGTCTAATTCATATGCTTCTAACAATAATTTTAAAAGCACCTCAGCCATTCGGGATTCCTTGATTCCAGGGCACGATCCATAGCTACGTTATTAAAGACCTCCTTAATTTCGTCAACATATGGCCAAATCTTTGCAGGTTTGTCATCATTTCTTTTCAAAAGAGTGTCCAAAATGTGTTTCATAGCTGTGTGTCTGGCATCTGAAATTTCATTCGGTGGAAGTATTTTATCCTAATGCAATTCAAAATCAGTTTTAGGGGGAGCCACCGTAGTTCACCAAGGGTAGCCACTGCTGCTGGTGAAGAGTTGACCTGAAGTATTGCTTCGGCTATGGTGTATTGAATACACTTCAGACTCTTTAGTGTTGCATAACCACACCGTAATGAGTATTACTGCATTGTTTCAAGTATCAAAAGAAAGTAGACAGTATTATGTTTATTCATTTCCATAGTAGTTGAGTGCAAAATGTTTACATTCATCTTTATCCCACAATTTGTGTAGGAAAAAAATAAAGTTGTGCTGCAGTCGAGCTCAAGAAAAAACCTGCCCTCGCTGACCTCGCTGGACTTAGTCAACAGCGTTTCTCAGCTCGCATGGCGCCCAGAAATGATGTTGATCCGGGATATTCCCTAAGGAACTATTGGCATACTGGTACTTGAATGAAATGTATTTTTATGAGGACTACGAATCTGGGATCCTTTTGATAATTCAGACTAGTTTGATTTAAGTGGATCGACTTAAGTCGCTTTTGGTACTGAAAGAGTTTAGTGTTTCTTGCGAGATCACTCTGTGACAAATGGTTGTCCGTGCCTTGAGTGCTCTTGTGTGAAATGTCTCGTTGTATGTAAATTAACCAACGATGACCGATGTCAAATATAGTTAATCAGCCTTAAGCGCAAAATGCTGGAAGTTTTATACTAGAATCAATGACCATAACACAGCTAGCATAGAATCAACCCTGAGCAGATAATGTTTGGAAAAAATACCAAAAAACACAACCCCCCCCCAAAAAAAAAAACAAACAAACAAACAAACAAACAAACAAACCACCGTAGTATCAATAATTACCATACCATGAAGACCGACAGGGATTAATGAGTGAACACACGCTGGCTGAACATTTACTGGATCGTCGTTATTGAAAGACCGATTAATGAATTTTTTCATATAGGATTATTGACATTGGTCACCCAAAAAGTAACACTTGCTAGACAAATCAGAATTGAACTTCATGACGGGAACGTTAATATAATCTCGTCACAAAATCCCATGGTGTTAACACAGTGATTGGTACATGTACATTAAGCATATTCTGATTGAGTACCGTTGGGTTATCGTCATGTTACACAATAGTTCAACCACTTAAACATTAATATTGTACAGACCATTCCTGCTTTGGTTTAACTACTGGGACGTCTATATTAAGCACACGACCGCTGTGCATTTACCTGCGTGTATCTGATGAACACCTGAAAGCACCCCACCCACTCCCAGCCCATTGATTGAGACTGAATGAATTTCTCAGCACTATTGTCCCAGAGAATGGTGTTTGGGTGGGATTCAAACACTTTCCATTTATTATTATTATTATTATTATTATTGTTATTATTATTATTATTATTATTATTATTATTATTATTATTATTATTATTATTATTATTATTATTATTATTATTATTATTATTATTATTATTATTATTAATGTTAAAATTAGTTTAAAAAAAAATCAAAGAAGATGAGATCTGATGTTCAGAGGGTTTTGGCTAGCTCAAGAGGGGTAGGACGAGTTTTGAATTCGGGTATATTCCTAATGCTCCCTTTTTAACTACTGGGACAACTATATTAAGCACACGACAGCTGCACATTTACCTGCGTGTATTTGAAAACACCCCACCCTCTCCCAACCTTTTGATTGAGACTGAATGAATTGCTCAGCACTATTGTCCCAGAGAATGGTGCTTGGATCGGATTCACTAACATTTTCCATTTATTATTATTATTATTTTTTTTTTATTGGTGTTAAAATTAGTTTTGAAAAAATCAAAGCAGATTAGATCTGAAGTTCAGAGGTGAGGGTTTCGGCTAGCTCAAGAGGGGTAGGACGAGTTTTGAATTCGGGTATATTCCTAATGCATATTATGCTCCGCTTTCCTATGGAAAAGACACCGGTGGGAACAGACGACCTTGGCTAAAACTTTGACGGTGATATTCCTTTGTGTCCGTCATCCGAAAGCTGTAGTATGTAATCAATCGATCAATTACTATATATATATATATATATATATATATATATATATATATATATATATATATATATATATATATATATATATATATATACATTCAGGTTTGAGATCTTGTTTATACGTACCTGATAGGCGACAATATATGACCTGATAAAGAAAAGTTCTCCTAAGTAAGATCTCTACACAGATAAGTTCCATTTGTATTTTGTTCAAAAATATTGTGTTCCAAATTAAACATTCCCTATTCAGAATTATCTTTCACGTTCCACGGATGTCTTCATAGAAAACTTCCACGGGAGTTACCTTATATAGCAATAATTAACTCCACAGTCGGGAAATACGTATGGCATGTGCATACATTACTTAACCCGATCGAATCAAGAGAACAAAAGGTACGACCCGGGCATGATACTGAGCATGATAGCGAAAAAACATGGGAAAATGAACTCTCATTTCCAGTCAACAGCTTTCCTTTGGATGCGTCCAACATGTCCCGAAGAATCCAATGTTGTCAACCCCTTGCATATATTTGGGCACAGTATGTACTGATCCGGTATTTTATTAATTATGTCTGGGTGCCAACCCAGACATTTTGTTTTTCCAAGAATTCTTTCTTTCTTTCTTTCTTTCTTTCTTTCTTTCTTTCTTTCTTTCTTTCTTTCTCTCTCTCTCTCTCTCTCTGTCTTTCTTTCTTTCTTTCTTTACTATCAGATTTGTCCAGAGTTTTTCTCGGACCGTACTATTCCGAAAACCACCAAACTTGCCATGGTGACTGACCTACCAGTGATATTAGGCACCTGACTTGGAATAGTCATGATGTTTAAAATTATGCAAATGAGGGGCACTTGAAATTTTACAAGCTCCATATCTTCCAAACTATTGCAGATACACACAAAGTTCTAACTTACGCATATAGGTTTGAGACAACTGGCAAATCCAATAGCGCACAAACGAAACTTGGGAAATTTTAATGCATGCTAAATTCACCAAATTTCTCCCCAATCCACATGCAGGCTTTCAACTGCCAGCTGTATGACCTATTGCTTGACCTGTATGGTGCCAGGCAACCATTTTGTATTCATAATTAATTAGCTTGAACCTGTCTCACACCTGTCTATCCATGCATGCTGAGTGTACGCTTTGGAAGGTTTGGGTCTTGTAGTAAATTGTCGTGGGTGGGTGGGGGGGACTCCCAACAACTGCGTAATGAGGCTCTCAATAAAATACAGAGAATCTCTTTCTGTTCATGCAAGATTCACTTCTGCTCCATGTTCACACTAATGCTGGGCAGAGCTCTAAGTACACCATGACTGAGACTGACCAGTGTGGTAGCTGGTATCTGGTCTGTTTTTGCCTGAGGCTAGGAGTCTGTCAGGGGTTATCAGTCTCAAGGGATTGGAGGGACTGGACTTCTAGGCAGAACAAGCCTGGCAGAGTGTAACCTCTGGTAAAAATATACTACATACATAGCTTACAGTCTTCAATGACTGTTTTCACAACTTGATGAATTTTGAAAAAAAGTGTGTGGAATTGTGTCATCTCACTGGACACTTTCATGTCTTTGTTTTCTTGTAACCATTGAGATGAAGCCTGTTCTTCATAGCCAATACTGAGTCAGTATAGTGGATGTCTCAGTTCACAGGTACATGTACATTTAGTTTTGTGACAGCATCTGTTTAAATTTGTTTATGTAATAAAGGAACAAAGACAGTTTTGTATTGCATGTATACACATCCCTCTGAATTGTAATATGTATACACTGTACATGCACATATACTTATCAATACTCTCCAAAAGGGCTGACCCTCTCAGGAGTGGGCACTTTTCTCATGTCACGAGGGTGCTCACTGTAGCCAGGTTTCACTGTACAGTGGTACCTGCACTCTAAGACCACCCCTAATGCCAGACAAAAGTGGTCACATAGGACAGGTGGTCTTTCATTTCAGATAAATTAACAAAGAAATAAAAGGCCAATGTCTGTCTTTCTTTCTTTCTTTCTTTCTTTCTTTCTTTCTTTCTTTCTTTCTTTCTTTCTTTCTTTCTTTCTTTCTTTCTTTCTTTCTTTCTTTCTTTCTTTCTTTCTTTCTTTCTTTCTTTCTTTCTTTCTTTCTTTCTTTCTTTCTTTCCTACCAAGTTGGTCCAGAGTTTTTGTCAGACACTGTTTTTCCCAAAAGCACCAAACTTGCCATGGTGACTGACATAGCCAGTGAAATTGTGCATCTCATTTGCAAAGTCATGATGTTTAAAATTATGCAAATTTTAGAGGCAAGAAAAATTTGAAAAGCGCCATATCTTCCAAACTAATGCAGATGGACTCAAAATTTCAATGTGCATATATGGCTTTGTGGCACTTGCCACTATAATTGACAGTATATTCGTAGAATTTCAAATTATGCTAATAAGGGGCATTGAAAAATCTATAAGTTTAATAACTCCAAAACTGTTGTATATAGAAATGCCATTCCAGCTTCAATTTATAGGGTTGTTGCAAAGCCCCATCCAATGAACCATGAACCAAAGTAGTAGGATTTTGAATAAATTCAAATTAGGTTGAATATGCAAAATGTAAATCTTTAATAGCTTCAAAACTATTACTTCAATTTACAGGTTTGTGGCATAGCCCCATCCAATTGAACAATAAACCAAAGTTCTTCTAGGCTTACAATTCATGCAAATTAGGCAAATACACAAAGTTAAAATGTTCAATAGCTTCAAAAATATTATAGATAGTAGTTTCATTCAAACTTGACTTTATAAGTTTGGGGCATGGCCACATTCCTTGAACCAAGAACCAAAACTGAGCATTTTCTTTTATAAAAATCAAGCTAATATGCAAAATTTTGATCATGTTGAACAATGGCAAAGTGTGTCATTTCAAACTGGTTTTTTTCATTTTGAAGGCACCCAGACAGATTTGCTGCGAAGCAAGTCTTCTTGTCTAGTTTGAAGTTGTTTGTCCTGTCAAAGTGTAGTGTTCGTTTGTCCTGTGTAATTGTGTTTCTTGCGAGAGGAATTTGTATAGGACTTGGCCTTTTTTTCCAACCGTTGATAAAATATGTTTAAACCAAAGATCGCTTGCCGGAATATTTTAATCTGGGACATTTTGGATTATTTCGTGACTGATTCGATAGAATAGACATTTTCAGCTTATCAATGCGTGTGGATTGGATAAACTGTCCAAGGCCTTTGGGTTGGCCGTGGTATCCTGTTACCTTTGGTTGATTTTCTGCTTTAAAGGGATTGTGATAGTACAAATACATGTGTACACATTACATCAATGTTAAATCACTGATATAAGTCCTGTAAATGTGGCGATTTCTAGCTCCCCATTAAAATGTCCAATGAATTGTTGTGTTGTACATTATCATTCCTTACTGTGTCACATCGGTTTTTGAAGACAGCCAGCTGCTGTTTGATGGTGAAAATGTCACACTATAACGTACCGACAGATACCATGGCAATTTTCTACAGCAAAACATTTTTGTATATGTGTCAAACAGGTTGTATTTACTAGACCTCTCAAAACGTGAGATCTCGGGAATCGTGCGCCACTTCACAAACTGGGTACAATTACATATATATTAAATATATATGAAACGGTTTAGATCCTTAAAACAGAGAATGTATAAGATATATAACGATAATATAGTTAAATAATTTGTATAGCGCCATATATCCACAGAAATGTGTGTAGGTGCTTTGGATAGAATATACGAGCCACTTACAGGGTCATTGGAAATAGTTTGTACAAATATGTTTTAAACCCAGACTTGAATTGATTCATACTATCAGAGGTACGTATTGAAAGAATTTCCATCCCATAATTGTTATTATTATTGTTTATGTATTCATACATTAAGTACAATAAAGTCGAAGATCAAAAAAGAAAAAAAAGAGAGAAGAAGAAGAAAGAAAGAAATCATACACGCATTTGCAATACATCGGCCATGAATCCCGAATCAACCGTCACGACAGTAACCCGACCGCCTATCGGGACCGGGGTTATTGGGTTACCACATAATTATGCCGTACTTACTTCATATATTATTTCCATACACTAATTTTTGGTAATTATGCATGGAGCAGCCCCATCTCCGATTTCACAGCGTTCACGTTTAATGTGGCCCAAAGTGTCCATCACAATTTGGGGTCTGTTGAATTCATTTAATAACACAGAAACAATCTAGGTGAACAATATTAGGGGTTTGTTAATACAGTACATAGATAAGACATAATTTATGGATTTCCACACCACTGACAGATTTGGTCATTAATTGAGCAATATCATTTTTTTTTACTAACAATTTGTGGACATATTAAAAAAAATGTGCATTTGCGATTCAACATCAAAGTCGTTACGAATGTTATGGAGCAAATTAGAGTCACATAACACTGACAGGCAGCCAATGTAGACTGTGCAGAGTGGGGGTAATGTGCTCATATGTCCACTCTCGCTTCAAAAGTTGAGCAGCACACTTTCGGATCGAGCTTGTTTCCCTCAGCTCACATAAATATGCTTTGGTTATATTGGCAATATGACCAGCAAGGCTTATGCCTTAATCGAATTGTACACATATATTTCTTGCGGATGGACTTGTTACAAATTATTACAGGAGGACCAAGCTTGAACGTATCAACAGCAACTCTGGCTTACCATTATTAAGTCTAAACATATTTAGTGACATTCATTGCCTTGTTTCTTCCACACACGCTTCCAGGGTCATTTTGGTGTCGTCAATATTTCCAGGTAACTGGGCTGGAGGGTCAGATACAGCTAAGTATCATCTGCATACATATGAAAATCAACCGTATGTTTACGCATAATTTCAGCAAGGAGGACGGTATAGATAGCAAATAGCAACCGTCCCAAAACCGAACCCGAGGCACAGCAGAGGTAACAGGTCTTTTAGATGAGGATGACTCATTCAAAAGCAATGTCTATGCCCGAGAGCTTTTCCTTTGGTGCCTAATCTATCTGATATACGAGTCAGCCAAATATCACGATCGACCGTGTCGAAAGCCACCGATAGATCAAGCAGTAACAATGCAACCGCATATTTATTATAACTGGCTCTTAGGATATCATTTTGCACTCGGAGCAATTCTGCTTCAGTAGAATGGTATTTCTTATATGCCAATTGCATGTGCTCATACAGAATGTGTTCAGTCATGTGCTCTGTTATTCTACAAGCCACCCCTCTCTCTATGAGCTTGGAAACAAAGGCCAGGCTGAACACAGGGCAATTTTCTCAACATATCAGGGTCCATATTTGGTTTTCTAATAATTGGTGTCAGCAGGACTCCTTCAGTATCTCAGGGATGGCAGCAGATGATAAAGACAGATTGACTATTCTTATGACGGTAGGCAGCAGCGAGTTAAGGCACATTGTTAGTAACCAAGATGGAAGGGGGTCGAACTTCGAGGGAGATTGTTTTATAAGAAATCGAATCTCAACCCCAGTTGCTACTTGGAGCTCTGTCAAGGAAGGCACATAATCAGTAATGGTATCTTTAACAGTGTTACGATGGGGTTATAATTTCTGTCGTATTGTTCTTTTTTTCTGCGAAAAAATCTGCAAAGCGATTGGCTAGTTCTTCCACCGATGTATGAGACGGTTGCGGGGTATCCGACTTGTTGTTTAACAATTTTTTAACTGTTCTGTACAGCATCATTTGGTTTCCAGCATTGTCCTTGATTAAATTGTTATAAAATCGACATCTTTCTTCCTGAACACATCTTGGGCTGTCCGCCACTGATCAATACACAAAAATCTATCTGAATTTTGCTGGCGCGTCAGTATTTTTTAACTTACTTCTATCATGTTTTGCTTCAGCTATTTCAGCTGTATACCAATTAGAAGAAGGTCTGACTTTTTATTCATAGGAGCATGTTTTTCAAGTAATTCACTAAGAACAGTGTTGTACTGTTTGACAAGATCGGTGACTGTGCTACAGGGCTGCTGTACTAGTTCAGGTAGTCTTATATCTTTTTTTTTTTCAAATTTGAAATATTTACATTTGCCACTTTCTATACTGAATTTGTTTTCTATGGTTTCCAGGTTAGTCCAGTTTGTGAGTGAAATGAACTGCCGCATGGTCAGGTAGAGCTGGGTCAATGCCCGTAACACTGTTTACAAAATCGTCATCTTTCCCGCTAATTGCCAAGTCCAGAATATGGCCGTTATCATGAATTGAATTTGACAGAAGTTACCGGAGGTTATACATGTGTAAAAGATCTATAAACTGCTTGGCATCTCTATCGTGCGGGTCACCTATGTGAAAGCTGGAGTCACCAACGAGGACAAATCATCCATCACTAACAGTCTGTTGTTCCAAAATGCACTAAATTCTTCGAAAACTGGTTAGCTGGTAAGACCGTTTAGTTTTAATGTAATGATCCTTCCTGACCTTGACGATGGCTTTAGAACAGTTGTCGTGTATTCAAAGCAGGCAAAAGTCTTTACTGTTATTTTTGTTTCATAATGTCTAACTTGAACGGTACAAGAGGCCAACACCCAAACATCTTCTCTCATTTCCAGGCGTGTGCTGAAAAGTGTAAGATACAGGCATTAAATCACCGATTTGATGTGTATCCTCACTTCCTTCCCTGTTTTAACTGTGTTTCTGTTATGCCAATATATCGATAATGTCCTCCACTACGAATTTTTGACTGTAATTGTTTTGTTTCTAACATTTGTTTGTTTGTTTTAGTTTCTTAAATATACCATGTTACTGCTAGCAGTAACCTTTAAAGGGGGAAGGGGGGTGACTTTTAAAGATCGATACTGGGGCCGACCTTGTACTTTTTGTTATTCGGTGATATGCATCGGCATACCATCCACTCTAAAATAGCAATGTATGACAATAGAATAGCTATGTGTAGCTTTCTGTCTTAGGCAATGCAATGGAATAAGCGTGTATGATATATTCACAAAGAATCAAAGCAAACAAAAGGGTCATAAATCCTCAAAACACTCATACCAGTATGACATCTACCTCTCAGATGTCTTGTTATATACAAAAGAACAGTTTAAAGATGGATTATATGAACGGCCTTACCATAAAAAATCTGAAGGATGATGAAATTTAACGAGCAGTTATTACAATCATCTGGACTGGTAATTCCTAGTAGACAAATTGTGCAAACAACGGGCAGGATCCCTTAAGTGTTGTTACGCATCAAACTTTACCAGCCCAGAGAATCACCAATTGTACTCTCTGATTTGACATATTGCTGTATTGCCTAACTGTAAGATAAACTGTTTTAGAAAACAACTGAATTAAAAACTTCGAAAGAGGGTCGTCACATTCATATTTGATTTCTACCAGAGAAGCTCAAGTGGGAACTATGTAAAAATACAATTGGCTGTCTCTTACCCATCCACTTTAGTACTATGGCGACAGGAAATCATCCCGCGTTAACTTTAACTGTTAAACTTAATATTGTGAAATATTACTTGACGTCAGATGCTCCTTGAAGGATAATCCGTGTGCTTTGTTATAACAGCAACCCTTCCCTCAAAACATAATTGTTCAGGTATCGGAATGTGACAGTGAATCCAATATATTATTGCTGTCTTTATCTGTGTAACATAGAAACAGTTCATAATATTTACTTGCAAGACGCAGTGGCGTAGGAAAGTATGGAGCTGTCCGTGATTGTTTTTTTTTTTTCAAGTAAAACTCTTTTCCTCTCTTGCTACTAAGAACATTTACACATATGTCCTCTGCACGTTAAAGAAAAAGTTCTTGCCACGCATGTTATAATTCATTTATATTTCAGTTACGAAACGTGTATACTGTTTAAAATATTTAAAATTACCTTTAGCAAAACGCTGGAAAAAAATGTATGTGTCACATTATGCCAGCGCTCTGCGGCACACTTGACCACAGAGCAGTCAGCCCCGTTTTGAAGCAGCAGGCAACGGCCGCGCAAGTTAGTCATGGGCGCGAGTAAACAGGGCCCAAACGAGACTTCTTTTCGAGGAAAATGAAAAGAAAATGCTTCATGCTCACCGAAAAAAAATGTGTGTGTATATATATATATATATATATATATATATATATATATATATATATATATGAATGATTGTAAATTGACATGGCCCCAAACAGACTTCTTTACGAGGAAACTGAAAAAAAACTTTATGCTCGCCGAAAAACAGTTTGTATATATAAATATATAATCGTGAATCGATATGGTCTTCTGAACCGCCAAACATGGGCTATATTTCCAATTCCATCAAAACATAGTAAGAAATTAAAATGATGTTTCAGTTATTACCTGAATAACAAACGAGAGGAAAGACTCCTTTCTCCTTTAACCGTTTCCTTGTGGAACTCTTTATCTCGTAAAATTACGTCTACCGGGGCGTTGAACTCATTTAAGAGAATGGTAAACAGAATCAATGAACACCCAGTTACAACTCTTGTTGCTTACGAGGAGTGCAAATAGTACGTACTCGACTGTTTGACTGCCATTTGTACAGACATGACCATGGTGATAGTGCCAGATGTTCTTATGATCACAGAAAAGGAACTACAAAGCATTTTAATTGATTGTTCACCATACCCATGTCGGTATTAGCCATAAATGTAAATCGCACAACCGATGTTCTCGTGTTTGGCGATCAAAGTTTTGTGTTTACTATCTACAGAGGCAAATTTGAGACAGATCAGCAATTTGTCATCAAGACCATCATCGTAGCGCAAGCTCCACTGATCCCTGGACAGGCCGGAAGCTGTTATCAGGATACTTGACACCACATGGCAAGGGCCAATATAATATGTTATATTATGCCTCTAAATTAGCGAGAGACCATGCAGCACATTTTGTTTTCTAATACAAAAGCGATTGAAATACTATTCAGAAAAATGAATGCCTAAGTATTTCAATTGTGGGCAAACTTACCAGATAAACGCCACAGCAGCGACCGAACATGTACGCTGATTACACTTATTGTGTCACATTAGACCGATTTTGGCTCCGTACGGTAAGATAATCCTATAATAAGCTATCAACGTTTGCTAATCTACAGTCATCGAGTAATGGCGAATATGACCTAACAATAGATCATCTAATTATAATCCAACAGGATCAAAGAACTGTGTTTTTCAACTTGACAATATGGCAATGTGATCTGTAATGCATACCCGCGTGGCAGCATGTGTAACAGTTACATTACCTCTTTTGGCAACTTTATAATTTAACGTAAAATGACTGACATTGCCCGTAGCTGAAATTACGTGAAGTGATAAGATATCAAAGGACTAAGCATGCAAGTCGACAATATCGGACAAATGTGCAAATAAAATGTACATACCGGAAACAAAGGCGATATATCCGATCGTGAAGCGATCAGGAAGATGAAGCAGCCAATGCAGCGTAAGTTCAGTTGCTGCCAGTGTCCCGGTAAACAAGCTGGTGTCTTGTCATGCCTTCCCCAAGCGTCTTATCTATCAGTTTGTTTTCGCAGATTTTTTTTCTGTGCTAAGTGTACACTGTTATTTCCCGAGCGCCTTATTCATGCTTATCAGTGTCACATTCAAGAAAAATATGCTTGACACGCTGATGGTTCAAACTGTAGTGCGTACCCTTATTACAATGCACATGTCGGAAAGAATGCTTCACGCTTGTCATATGACTGTCTCTACCTACAATACGTCTGCGCCTAAATGAAATTCAACTAAAAAAAAAAAAATCTTTTTGAGATTTGTGTCAAGGACTTTCCCAAATCCTCTTGTAGCTTATCTACAAAACACACTAGACGTCATTGCTTCTTTCTTTCTCTGTCCCTCGTGTTCTGTCCCGCGAAAAATTATTTTCAACAATTTCCTTCCTCGCACTATTTACGTTAGAAACAGTGTTATATTTGTCTCAAGTAGGTGCTCTTGAAAAAATATTGAAAACGTTTTTTCTCGTCAACCGTGCAAACATTTATTTCCACAACGGATCGTTTTAATGTAATAAGTATTGGTTGATCTTGAACTTGTTTTCTACATTCCTGCGTGAATATATTTTTTCATATTAATAATTGCTGGTTTAAAGCTTCACTCTGGTGGTACCCATATTCCCACACTCTCTTCCTTGTCTGAGTATTTGTCGCCTCTTGAAAATAACTGTGTGCCTATTTTCCTGCGTTGTTAGTCTCCGTAAAGGGATCAGTATGGGGCCTAACCCATTTTGCAATTGCGGTTAATTATTATTCTTATAATATGTATTGATTAACAAAATATTTCCTGACCACTACTTGTCCTTGATATGTCATATCATGCTGCGCAGTTTCCATATTACTTCCCATTGTTGCAAGGACAACACGCACGTGCCAAGTTACAGCTTCTTGTTCCAAGTTCATTGTATAGTACATGTTGCCAAAGCGCCGCTTGTCGCCCTACCATTGTTTTCCACTACAAGGTCTACACTTTCTTGTAATAGCAATGCCTCTTGCTTCAAGCATTAAGCTCAGCGTGTCGATTTCATTTGACAGAACCCCCGGTTGGAAACACCCATTTCTTTTTGTGAACTGTTTCTATTTTAATTAATGATGCCCTCCTGTTGTTTCGTAACACGCCAAAAAAAGCGGTGGTTTTTGTACGCGACCCAAAGATTTGTTATGTCACCTGCTCCCACTAAGCGCAGACACCCATATGCCACTGTATGGTGCTAACAGCCCCAATATTTTAATCACCGTCTCATGCTGCATGTTTCAGGAATAGAAAGTATCATACCTAAGTGGAAGCTCAGGCTATTTTTTTCCACCGCTCTGCGGTTATTAGGTGGTACTGATAGTGTATTGATGACTTCCGCTTGCGACTTTTATGATGAGCTTGAACATGTACCATGGTGTATGACACGCTGTTCACCTTTTTCAGCATGTCCATGAGGGTGAATGCTTATTCATATGAAAAAAAGGTAGTTCTTCATATCCAGTTTTGTCTTTATTATTTGTTTTTATTTATTTTTTATTTCATTTTTTTTTATTATTATTATTATTTTTTTTGGGGGGGGGGATACAAACCTGCATCAGTGGAAAAGAGTACAGTTTTGATTTACTAAATATTTGTATTTACGATTCATACCTACAATATGCTTCTTGACATAAAAAGCAAATATTTTTCTTATTTGAGTAAACCTTTCATAATAATTGTAAAGAAATTGCAGAAGTATCAAATACATCTGTTGCCAGTGAGTTTCAAATCATTTGACCAAACCGGTTCAATTGATATAGTCCAATTAAGTGTAGCTATGGGAAAATTTATATTCTGGCTTATAATTGCTTTATTTGTGGCCTTTTAAAACAAACACAAAACAATTTTAGAGTGGAGATGCATGCCTGACCTTATCAAAAATATATACAGTTTAGAAGTTTTGTTAAGTGTCTTGATAAACATGTATATGTATCAAAGATGTGTCTGCAGTCTATAAGCGAAACGACCCAGATGCCAACAACTGGGATGGTATTCAGGAAATGTTCAGTTTGATATTAATTGATGAAAAAGTTGGTCGCTATGAAAGCCCCAATTTGGGCGTCATTTTTTTTTCACCTAAAACCACACTACCATCATGAAAACCCGACATCTTTGGGCAATTTGAAAGTTTATTTGTATCGTCCACAGAACCTTGTAGGTTCTTGCGTGTTCTCGTGGAGATAAAGCTTCTTATAATTTGAATGTAATTATGTTTCTCTTTAAACCATGCCTGTAATTAACATGGTAAATGCTGCATAGATAAGTGCATTCGTTCACAATTTATGGACTGTATTGGAGAGCAGATGGGTGTAAATCAACCCCGGACACGATATGTCTTATTGGAGCACCAGTTATGAAGGTCTGCTCATTGAGATTCAGATTTTTCACGGAGTGTGGACATTGTAAATGTGATATACAGCGTAGGAAAGCTCTATTAAGCAAAGTGCAATCTGTTAGTGCAACAATTGCTTGTCTTGTTTAAATCAACTACTAATGAACATCTGTCCACATGTCTCAATGGCAGAGACAATTCTGACCAGACACTGGTGCGCGCTTTTAAGTCTCGAGTGTGCCTGGCAGCCATAGGAGAGCCGTAATATGGTCGCCAGGTTGTAGACTCTTTCAGATGTCTGCACAGATTAGATTTTGATTAAGTTATTATGAAGTTTGTATTGGGTAGGTTGACAAGCTGCTTAAGTAAGGAACTGAAGAACCAGCAAGCAAGTGAATTTATCATATCTTTGCCCAGAACCAATATTGATCAATGAGGTACGTTTTGCACTGTAAACTGGACGTTTTCCGGGCAGATCCTGTTCGCAGTGTACATATGTACGTAAAATATTTGCAAAGCGCAATGTGCTAACTGTCCATAAAGCGCATCAGGCGCAAAATATCCATTGAACACGAAACTTGCATGCATTGCCAGCGGTCTAGTGTATACTTCTAGGTGCCCATAGGCCCTTGAACATATAATATACAAAGCGTCTGTTCACGGTTTATAACAAATTTTAGAATTAAATGTTTCAATTGAGAACGGCGTTAGGATGTACCTTATACTAAATGTCTATACTCGAGCTTCCAGCATACAAAATACTGCATGTGTCCAATTTTTAGGACACGAAATGCAGAAGGATTCGCTTTGCAAAAATTAGACATGTTTTAAGAGCAAATTTTCAATCCACTGAGCGTCAAAAGCTTCATAATTACCAAAAGTGCCATTGATTAAATGGTGTGTGCGTATCTGTGTGTGTCTGTCTGTGTGTGTGTTGTTTCTACTGCATATATCCAACACTTGATGCGTATAGTACATTCACTACATTTATTACTCACACTTTATAACATAAGACCTACTCACTATCATTGCACACGGTGCTATCAGCGCAGCATGCGCAATTTTCTCAGTCCCTACAAAGAACGCAGATCTTACATAAGTCATTACTGAAAGACAGCAGAAACACGATGAAGTATGTAAACACCTGTACGGTAAGGCTTACCGTACAGCACATATGCACAGGTCTTTAACTCTTTCAGTGTCAAACACGTCTGAAGTCGATCTTATTAGGTCAAACTTGTCTGAATTATCATTATGATCCCAGATTCTTATTCCTCGTAAAAGGAGCTTTCAGTCAAGTACCAGTATTCCTGTAGTTCCAGAGAGAATAACCCGGGTCAAATGCTTTTTGCCGGCGCGCATTGGGTGCAATGCGCCCAATGCACGCCGAGAAAAGCTGTTGACTCAGTCCCAAATTTGGCACTGAAAGAGTCAAAAGGCACCATCAGCACCCAATAGGTCTCACCTCTATTTGTACAGCAAACAGATACGGTTTAAGTGCATTATTACTGTTCTGAGACAGCTTTTTTCTTCAACGGCCGGGTCTAGAGTGTCTAAGGTATTGACACGTTTCTACATACATTGCCATGTATAGTTATTAATTTTATTTTAATCTAAAAAAGTCCCTGTTTACTGAGAAAAGTCGCAATTTTGTCTGTATTTCAATGGCCGTGAGAATCTGAAGACTTCCTTTACCCTAACTCCACAACAGGCGTTGAGTTGCCAATATATGTAAAGCAATGAGATTGGTACATCAAATTGAAATGGATCATGCAAATGGCTTAATGATACGGTTACAGTTACGCCTTGATTTTGGATACTGGAATAATTCATAGCACAATCACTCATTCCGTTGCTTGATTATCTTAATTTGACGTAATATAGGTCAGAGATGTTTCATTATGTGTGGCAGACAAAAATTTGACTGTTTCTGAGTTTGGTGTAGGTTGCTAAATGATTGTCAGTTAACGCATTTGTTACAGCTGCCATGTATGCATTGAGGACGCAGCGGTGGGAAATGGACAACTTTGCATTAATGAATACATCGAGTGTAAATTAAACACATTAAAGTCAAAAGCAGCTTACATGAGATACAATGTACTAAATTGCATCTCTTGGCAGTTGAAGTGGCTCACATAATAAAACGATTCCTCAGGAGATCTTCCTTTTATCTAGACCATTCTCAATTAGACATTTTGCAATCAGGAGAATTGATTAAAGAATACAAATATGGGCATAAAGCACTCTGGAATACGTAAGGCAAATGTAAATGGCGCTTGCATAAGTGGTGCAGCAAATTGTAAGGCACGAAATAATATGTCTTCCCATTACGAAAAGTACGTGAGGAAGGGCAGTGTTTTAAAATTATATTGGCAAATTATCATCGATTGGGGGACCCTGTGGAAGAGGGCAGATCACGTAGCCAACTGTCGGGAACAAAGCCTTGTTTATGGGGCTAAGCCTATACTCTACGAAAAAGAAAAATATTTGGCTCTGAAGAAATTACAGAAACTATGGTTTATTCCGATGGTTATATGTACCGATTTGCGACGTCACAATATGTCAAAAGGTATGATCTAACATTAAAATACATAGATATCAGCATGTACTGACTGAAGTTTTTGCTTGGCATCACCTATTGTCCATTTCTTAACATCGTCATGCTAATAGTGTTCAGGATGCTTTAACATGCATATCAATTGCTATAAAAAAAATATGAGAACAGACGCTTCTTTGTTTTGTGTGAGCTTTTACGCCAAGTATGTGTGAGGCATAGATTCTAACCCATCATTTATTTATTCATTTATTTATTTATTTATTTATTTATTTATTTATTTATTTATTTATTTATTTATTTATTTATTTATTTATTTATTTATTTATTTATTTATTCCTCTATCTATCTAACTATCGATCGATCTATCTATCTATCTATCTATCTATCTATCTATCTATCTATCTGTCTGTCTCTCTGTCTGTCTGTCTGTCTGTTTGTTTGTTTGTTTGTCTGTTTGTTTGTTTGTTTGTTTATTTGTTTGTTTGTTTGTTTGTTTAGTTAGTTACTAGGTTGTTAGTCATTTATTTAGTTACTTAATTATTCATTCATTCATTTATTTATTCATTTATTTACTTATTTAGTTTTTATCATTTGTTTTTTTCCTGGTTGGTTGGTTTGTCCCTTTGTTCTTGTGTTCTTTGCTTCGTTTATTTATTTATTTATTTATTTATTTATTTATTTATTTATTTATTTATTCATTCATTCATTCATTCATTCATTCATTTATTTATTTATTTATCTATTTATTTATTTATTTATTTATTTATTCATTTATTTTTTTTTATTTATTTATTTATCTATTGATTGATTGATTGATTGATTGATTGATTGATTCATTCATTCATTCATTCATTCATTGGTGTTGATTCAGGTCATGCGATAAAATCTTGCCCACTTGAAGCATGGTTTAGCGCCATTAGAATCCAGTGTGTAACTTGAAGAAAAGGTAATTTTGTTTTGCAAGGCCACAGTAAACCTCCTCCACAGCTTCCATCCACATTGTGAATGGCCTGCTCCCATATGATGCCAGTAAAGATAATTGGGAGTGTAGATTTGCCCCCGTGGATATGTTTCATGCCATATTGACGACCAGGCTTATCTGCAAAATATTAGGCGCATGCTGCAAATGATATTGTTATAATTTGGTACTGGTTTCGTTTTTTAATATTTTGTTTTTGCGACAGAACAGAAAATGTGACAGAAAACGTGCAGCTTGCTCAGGTTTAGGTTAAAATACTTTTAACTCTCTTGTGACGTTTTAAACCATGTGATAGGAAAGATAGAGCTAGCTAATATATCGTTAAATAGTTTTAAACTGTTTAACTGGACCTCAAACTGTATTGTAGCAAATGTGAGCTGATGTCGTTGAAGAGACACTTCCGTTTTGTCGACTGACACTGTCAGAGAAAATGTGGCAATAGGCTGATCAGGCCGCCAGGGCCGTTGAGCTTCCAAGCATGTATTTCAGGCTGGTGCATGAGCGGGGTATACTTCCCATGAAAATATAAAAGCTGTCCCGTGAAAGAAGCGGTGACCATGTAAACGTAAGTTTCAAAATTGACAAGACGTGAATTATTTACATGTTAGCCCCAGCCATATGGTGCCGTGATCTGTAGGTAAAATCTATACGTCCTCGAGACTCAGGTAGGACTCCCCAGAGAATATACAGCATAGTCGTCATCTGATGAACAATCCTCGGAGGCCACATCATGCATCTGCTGCTTTTGGCCACTTTGGTTTCAGAACTGCACACAGTGGATTTGCAAGTGCACATTTGGCTACAACCCGGGAGACTCGTAGCTTTGAATTGACCAAGCCGACGTGCATACTTAATGGCAATTTGATTTAGACCCAACACACAGTTTGCCACTGCTCCGTTAAAATTGACCCCAACAAGTCCTACCAAACTGCCTCCCGGATAAAATTTATAGTTTCCAAATCTGCCTAGCCTATGTATGCATGTAAGAATCGATGGAAATCATTCAATATCTCAAGCGAGGTTTGCTTACTAATGACAAGGATTTTGGGGGGTTTTGCTTGGATGTTATACGAACTAGACTGCAAGGACAACATTTATTCAGTGAGACTGTTTCTATCCATGTGTGGCATAGGATACAACAATGTCTGGTGTTTGACTATACCAATAAATGCAACAAGACCGGGCCATGCAGCCTGCTTTCATAACAAAAATTTGAAAATTGACTATTTGCACAAAACATGTTTTAACGGACGCCTGACGTGCCCTTGCTGTTTAATTCTGTTTATGCATACCAAGCGAGAATGCTCTGTTGGTATGTATGCTTACAGGTATTTAACATGGCGTTGATACTGGATGTATCTGTAAAAGGAAAATGGTGTTACTAGGACTTTGACTTCAATTGTACTCTTTACAAATAGCAACACTATGGGTTTCATATCTGCTTTGAAGCTCAATGCGTACTTCAACTTAGTTTCTTACAGATTACCACGATAGAGTACATTGTAGTGTCATGGGTTAAATGGATAAGTGGGTAGTAGAGGTTTTGAGGGGTATAGTGGTCCCCCCAGCTATTGATATTGCACATTAAGAATAATGTATTGCAGCGACCGTGTTTTATGACACCTTAGCTTGGACACGCTTAATACTTTTCTGGTTAAAGGGTCCACATGCACACCGACCGGTGATTTCAAAGGTCGTATACGCCCTCCATCTTGTTAGACATTACCTTTTTCGAAAAAAATTCAATTGAAATTTCCAGAAGACTTGAAAGGATAACGTTCCATTAGTCAATGGCTATCCAAGTCGCATCCCGGTGTTAAACCCCCACAATGTGGCAAGAGAAGCCTTTGACTCCGTCTAATAATATGTCCTTTTCTAGGATAAATTGAAAAGAAAAGGAGTCATGTTCGATAATAACACACACTAATTTACTAATTACAATTGATCGAGGGAAACCTGTATGTTGCCAGGAGATTGTCTGCTTCAGTGTCGGGGTTATTTTGGTGTAAAGAATCTTAAGAAATGACTGGATGTAAACAAAGGATTATAACCGGAAATATGACCGACTCCATATTTGCTTAATTATCACCATAATACCAAATCATTGACTGCCGTTAAATCAACATGGGTGCCATTTTCCTGCATGGCATAAGCGATTTTTAAGACCAGTATGCCATTAAAACGAGCCAATTAGCATATTGTATTTTGACGCACATTAATTATTTTAAGTGTTGTGTGAAATAATATTGCTGGATCGACACCAATTACGATGGGTAGGGGTTATCCATCATATCTACAGTTTGACATCTTTCCTTGTGTAAATAAATAATGCATAAAACTATTATAACTGTATCGATTATATGGCAGTTGGTCTGGCTGAGTGTCACATCGTCACCCCGCCTTTTCATCACAGATTAATCGTTGTAGACATATGTATTCATAAACCCAACCTATTCAGGCTCAAAAATAAGCATTTAACGTAGGAATAATAGAATGCCTAAGCGGTAAAAAGTCGAGTAAATTGTTATTGCGAGAGAGATTATACCATGTTGCATGTAGCAGCAAGCTACCCAAGGGGATAGATTATCAAGTTGGAGGATTTGACGGCTGTAGAAAATAACTCTCAGCAACATCCAGCCGGGCAAACTTGTTTATGGAAAGCGTCACAATGGTGGTGCATATTGACGTCGTATCTAAGGCAATCACGCGTCCATTTACTCCTGTTCAAACCTTTCGATGACATCAGCGTGTGTTGCGTAAGAAAAAAAATCTGTTTGATATCTCTCTGCTTCAGGGAATTATAACTGCATTTTAATCCGTAGCTCAGGCTAAATGTTATAAGTAACGTGGGTGGTGTGGCGAAGCCATAAAGTTTAGTGTTATTGGATCATGTGATCGTGAAGAATGCTTCAGCTGAAGTATTGCAACATGAATGTCCCATGGCAGGTCAAACGACATGGGTCACATGTTAGCCCACTAATGAAGTAACGTAACTTGGATCATGTACGATAGGAGAAAGGTGCCTGACGTATTTAGATAGATGGCATATCGTGATTGCCCTTTACCGTTAACTCCTGAAACCAGCATCATTACAACCATAATTGATAAAGCTAACGTTTTATCACTTTCCCGCTAGAACAGCCCATATGTACCTGGATGTAAATTGTCGTCTGCCTTAACGTTATTACTTAAATTCTCGTTACGAGAAAATAATGCGCCCAACCCGCGTCAAGAAAAGCTATTGACTGAGTCGTACTCTGAGCAGGATTGGGTTAATAGTCAATAAAATGCCATTAATCGATAGCGTTCCTTGACTTCCATGAGCGTCGGGGAAAGCTGTTAGCTTAGCCTGATATGTATTTTACAGTAACGATTTTCACAGTTATGACTTCCTTTAATTTTCTTCTGCTGAGAAGGCTTCAGAATCATAATTGATACACAGATCATGTGTCTAGGCGTGGATGCAGCCACAGCCTAATTGGCCCAAAGGTTTACGGGAACTAATTATCTTGGATTCTTCGAACGAAATAAAAAAAAAGGTAGAATGATCCTATAACGTAGCCTCCGTCTTGTTTCTTCACAAGCACTCACCTGTTGTGACATTGCATATACAGTTCGTGGATGTTTCCCTGCTTTTATGGACAGTGTAATAATCGCTGACGTGACAGGAAGGGCAATTCAAGTGGTGGTGTAAGGCCTCATAAATCCGAGCAACGGACATTTGAACGCCACGCATCCATTCTGTCAGCTATTTGCCAATTACCACCTCCTTGGTGTGGTATTACGGACTTGGTGGCATTATCAGACACCAACAAATTACCATGCACTAAATTTTGCCATATCGCTTTGGTGTTTTTGGCTTATAATTACAGCTGTAGGATAGTCACGTTTCCAACGTTCTTGTGGGAAGGTATGCCTTTTCCGAACTGTCACTCTGCAATATTTTGGTCCTTTATGGATAAGACAGATAGTTATGAGGCATTGGGAAAACGAAGGATAAGTTACTTATGAACACTGGCTCCTTAACTTAGGAACAACCCATGAATCGATGAGTGGAGATGGTTGAATATAAATCTGATATCCATGAAGGCCAAAGGGGAAATTATTCTTGCAGTGTGCAGAGCATGTTCTATCGCAATGTGATTTGAGCGTACAACCCTCAATTAGGTTAAACTTGTATATATTTGGTCATAATCATTTACGTGATACTTCGGATGGAAATCAAGCCAGTATCAGTAACTGGTAGGTAACAATTCATGAAAGACATATAAAATGGAATACTGTATCAGCTGTAGTCACCATTGTGTTTAAACTAGCCGGTCGAATAAGTACGAGTTTTCAAACTAGCACACAGTAAACCCTTCTGTCTACTAAGTAGGTTTAATGATTAATTAAAATACTATATGTATATTCAAGTAAGACTTTAATTATTATATTTTTTTCAAGTATAGAAATTATGTTACTGTAAGGGATGATAATTTATATCGGCATAACCAAATAAGCTCCTCTGCATCCTCAAAAAGCATTTCTGATGCAGGAATTGCTTCACTCAGCTCACGCGAATTCTACTGTGGAAATTACCTGTATCGTATCTAACACAGCCATTCAAAAACAACCGTCTCCACCTCGACTATTTGCGCTCTGTCACTGATGGTACCTCTGAATATTTTCAGCCGACCTAATTGTGTGCGCTTGCCGTGATTCCTTTCTTTCTTTGGCAGTTGAAAAGGCCTGTTACTGTAGATTTTGGGTTTACGTTTGACATGTTCTTTGGTCAAAATGCGACATTGTTTTACCCCGATCTTGTTCCAGATCTCTCGCTTCTGTTCCAGAGAAGAAAGAAAACCAAATTCTATATGCAAGTATGTTATACAGCTGTTCAAGGACCTTTCGAATCGAAATATAAGAAATGGGCGTGCTTTTTGTTGCACGGAGGCTGAGCGCTAATATGGGGCCAACTCTTTAGCCCAGCTCTTTCCAGAAATTTCAATTTCGATTCACTTTTCCGGGTGGGGAAGTAGCTTCCATTTGTACGAGCATCAGCAATCATATATCTCAGTGCAGATCCAAATGGTTGATGAGGCTGTCAAGCAAACAATGTTGGAATAAAGTTGCTTGTCGGAAATAAAGCGCATTGTGTTTCAGCCAGCGGCCAATATGGACCATAGCTGGAGCTCAAATGAACCCATGCCATAGTGGTGAATCGTGAGTGATTGCCAAAGAATCAAGACTATCAGGCTCATAGAAATTTACTCAAGTTGACGTTAATGTTGCTGGAGAGTCGCTCTTGCTTCCATTTGCCTCGGCTGTTAATAAACGAGCGTTTAACACGCTCGCAATCGTGGCACAATACCGCTGTGACAGCAGCACCATGGCTTCCTATTTCCAAGGCTGCCACGCGGTCCACGAGGATGCTTTATGACTGTCAAAATTTCTGCCGCATCTCGAGCGTACAGCATTGAATCAACGCCATGTGGTTGTGGCAGAGGATTTAACAAGAACACCTCCATGTCGTTTATTACTCCCTGATTCGTTTGATGTATACTTTGGCGTTCCTGACTATGCTCCCACGGAGCAGACATCACAGTCTGCGTAATGCCTGTCACCATTATTTGTGCGCGCAGGCCATAAAGCTCATTAATATGACATTGGAAAGTTTAACAGCATTTTCTGAACAGGTTGTGACCAAGAAAATGCTCCATTCAAAGAGACAAGCTTATTTTATGAACATAGCATCAAGTAAAGGTCTGTGGAAGGATTTTATATGTGGTTTGTATAAACTTTCATTGCTGAAAGGAATTGAACATTGAACCCCTTCCTGGGAAAAAATAAGCGGAGGGTAGAAATTCATTGCATACGGGAAGTAATTGCCTAGTTCTAATACACGAACGTTGTTTCGCACAGAATAGAATGTGCTTAGGGGTTGTGCCAGCGAATTGTCAATGACAAGCAATTCGCCTGTATTACTCGCCTACTGTGTTTTAAATATGCTAAAAAGCCAGGAGTGTGGTCAATGCCGACCGTTCTTGTTCGTCCCAACGCTTAAGTTTTGTGAACGAGCACAGTGCCACACTAACCTTCACTTGTATAGCCTGTAGTACACACTAAGACTATTTACTTAAGACCGAAAGCTAGCTTGACAGTCCTATATTTTACAACGCATTTCCCATAGTGTTCTAGTGACTTAATACCTAACATGCAAAATTAAAAGCACCCGTTTGTCAGGCTAATTCATCGTCAATCAGATACTGCGGGGGTGCCATTTACATTTATTTCACAACCCCTTATTTTAACACTCAATAATTTCCCCTGTTTAACGTTGGCCACCCTTGTGAGACCGTGGCGTGGCAGGCGCTCCTCTTAAGTCACCCTTCTCTAGCAATAAATCACTTATTATGCCTAAGCCAGAGGGAGAGTTAAACCATCTTAATGCATATTTAATTATTGGATACTTTTCATCCACTTACAATTACACATTTTTTTATCAATTTTCCAGTCAATTTGAATGACTCAACTGTAACCTGTTAGTTGCCAAACCCAATATTTAACAATAACTTTTAATACTGGATTGGCTGCGCCAAGTATTTAACATATTGAATGGAAATTACTGAAAATATGCCTGTAAGAGGTACACACCGAACTACATGTCTGCACATGTAATTACCAGAATCTCATTATTATTATCGTCATCACCATCGTCACCATCATCATCACCTTCATGATTTCAGCACGAAACGGCGGTTTGAACAATCAACCTTCGACACCTGCCGCCTGTCCAAAAATGGAAAGCACACGCTTTGCCACATCCGTATTTGAAATAAGCTTATTTCATGTGTAAATGCGCAAAAACATTATTTACTTGCAATTATATTATAGGTGGGAGTGGTAGGCCAATCAGATGTAAGAACAACGTCAAGTGACCAGTCTTGTACGTTGCAATATAAGCTCAGCCTGTTTTTTTTTTTTTTTTTTTGTTTGTTTGGTTTTTTTTTTTTTTTTTTTTGTTTTGTTTTGTTTTGTTTTTTTTTTGTTTTTTGTTTTTTTTATACTGAGCAGACGGTGCGAGCACATAGCGTTTCACAAGTAACCAGAATGCATTGCAATCCGGCAGCGGGAGTTCGAATTCGTGGATTTCTAAAGACATTTTTAATATCAGAATTTTAATGTGGCATTGTCAGATGAAGTCTTCGTCATAGATGCATTAAAACACGGCTGAGTTTAACAGAGAAGATTATATCGGGAAAAAGAAGACCAATGGTCCTCATGAGCCGTGTTTTAACCTTTTGTTATCCATTTTGTTTTTTTGCCCAGAAGCATGACTTATACATCAACGCTACCAGTACGTCGGTAACGTAATGGTAGTTTATGTGGGGAGCAATCGCCTCAAATGGTAAAAAAGCCAGAAGATGGCGTTGAAACCTGCTAGGGCCCTATCTTGGCACTGCTCTGTTTCATGACCTGAACACCTCCTCATAAGCAAGCTGGGTAAAACAAAATACAATAGTTCTTGGATCCCATTAATATTTTATGTGATAATTATACTTTTGAGTATATTATCGCTGGTGAAGTAGTGCAAATGCTTGATTAATCTGTTGGTCAAGTCTCCCCTCCTGCTGTGGATACCAAATGATTTGTGAGTAGGATCTATTGGAGGTGAGACCCCACCGGGCCATATATCACACTGATAATGGTTGGTGTGTGTACATCACAGGGATCGCATAATAAATTATATTTTCCAACCACACTTTTCAAAACGAAGGTTAGATTTTCCTTGAAGAGTTGTAACACAGCATGCTATATTACATGGTACTTTCTTTGAGACGTTATGAAAACTTGTCAACTGAATGATTTGTGAGGGACTGCTCATTCCTATACACATCTTGTGCAAGACAAATTACATGCTGCAGGTAATAGGAAAACACTTTCACGTCAAATAAAAGGACACTTTTTTATTAAGCAATTCAGATAATGTTATCTCCAAATTTCATATTCTTCAGGAAGTTTAGGTCAGCGAGATGTACCGTTTTCACACAAGATCGTAATTTATACCTAGAAAAGTAAACATTCAGCGACTATATTTGTATCAGTAAATATTCTACCTCCATAAAAGCAACTTTTTAGTGATTTGGTGTCTATTTGTGTCCGCAATGGAAGTTATGTGGGTCTTTTGCATGGCTAGTTGATTGGTTGTTGTATGGATCAACTTGATTTTAATTTATGCCATTTTTGTTGTAAATTATTCATTTCACATATGTATATATATATATATATATATATATATATATATATATATATATATATATATATATATCCTGTTAACACAAGGTGGGGCATGCTCTGTTTTCCACTCTGAATTGGTAGAAAGTATACAGCCTAATTGGAACCTAGTGCGTAGATCTCTCAAAATAAACTGGCTATAAAATTGCTCATAAATTATATTCTCAAATACAGTATCTTCAAACTGACGAGTAATAGAAATATCTTTGTATATGGGTGTTATTTAAGTACATTTCCACACATCTATTAGTTGTCCAGTTAGTAGTAAGATAATAAAAAGAGTTGCCAAGGGAAGTGCTTTTAAAGGGTTTGTTTAACAATCTACTTTGTATTGCTCTCCAGGCAGGTAGCTTTACTCGCAGGTCATTTCCTCAGTACACCTGGTCTTTTGCAACAGGTAAATATAAAATAAAATTTCCTTTCTTTTTCTTCTTTTATCTCATTATCTTATTTTCTTATAAGAGCCATTCCAGGAATAATTTGGTGGGTATATATGACAAAATTCGGCCGCCGTGGTTTTACCTTTTGTTTTGAAGAAATATTGAAATCTATGTGCTATTTCAAGTTGACTTGATAGTAGTCACTCACTGGATATAAGGTGTACAGTGTGAACTGAAGTTGTGCCGAGGAATACTTTCTGTAGAGAATAGGTTTTGTGTCTAGAACATGCTTTGCTTGGTAAATTGATCAAGATATTCAGGCTTGGCTTGTCGAAGTGAAGATGTAACTAATGCCTTGACATGTCGAACCGAAAACTGTTGCTTGTCTGAATCCCTTTCCTTTGGGTCATCTGGATGATACACACACACAAACACACACACACACACACACACACACACACACACACACACACACACACACATACACACACACACACATATATATATTTATTCCTCTTTACATAGTAATCGAGTCACATGATTTGGTATTCCCTTACTGCGTGAGCACTCCGTGGTGTATGGTTATCAGACTATGTTAAAATTGAGACAAATACATTTATTGCTAGGCCTATTTCGGTGGGTTAACAAAATCTGCCCCATGGGAACTCCTGTAGGTAATATTTCAAGCGTTGTGTGGGAAAAAATGTTTCCAGGATCCAGCAGTAGTTGCCTTTGAACGTTGCTGTGGGTCTACAGTATCAATACGCAACACCATGATGATCACATGATTACGAAGGAGTAAGCTACCCTCGCATAAACTCTGGTCAAAGTGAGATCAATTGCGAGTGCACAGAGCAGTGTCTCTGTGGCTGGGTCATTTATCAAGTGATCACAAGAAAATAACCAGCAGAGTTTGACTTGGAGAGATCTGCATCCATAGCTCCCACCAGATAGATTTGAAGACACATTTTGGTTTGGGTTTATACTTGTACATTCAACTGACCACGCTTGCTTTATTGCACAGTTGCAGCAGGCCAATAGATGCTGCCTGGAATCATAGACGTCGACGATGGCATTTTTATTACAGTCCATGTAAGCTTTTAAGCGTTCAAAATATTACTGGATCGGTCATGAGTTGGTAGAGTTGATTTTTACATAGCATTTAACACCCCCACTGTGTCTGTTTCTGTCTTTCAGTGGAAACTGGGCTGCATCCTGCAATGATCAGTTCTTGGGTTTACACTTGTCTAGTTTTGTTACTGTTTGACAAAGAATGTCAAGAGGATTATTTTGCAATGCCCTTTCTAAGTTCAGAAAAATGGCAATCACAGCTCAAGATGTAGCATGCGATCTTGATCCTTTGCTGCGAAATTAAAGATGTGAATTTCCAGCTTCAGTGGTGGTAGTGGCGGTGTCAATGATGCATTTTCCGTATATACATAGAGACAGTCACAAAGGAGTCACTGCCAAAGAGCATGCTGCATACAGATATGGTCACGGCCTTTCTTGATTCTCTCACCTCTCGATACTCAAATTATTTTGCTGTTTATTTATTTTTATTTTATTTTTTTAAAATTTTATTTACACTAACTGCATGGATGAAGTGTGTCATGGTATGTCTTTTTGGGGGACTGGATGGGTCAATCTAGACCACAGTTCAGCGATTCTTTAAGTATGGTTTGTGTGAACCACCTTCATCACCTTTGTTGATATCGGAAGTGACCCGCTTCATGTCCAAACTTGACCACTTGAGTACTGCCCTTCTCTATTGTTCTGTCTCACTGGTTGAAATAAATGATGGTTCCTGTCATACATTCTTGTTAACAGCACCCTTAAACACGTCAGGGGGAATAGACACTTCTATGTCCTACGAAGGCAATCCCGCATAAGAAGTGCGATTTAAAACCACACAAGGGCTTCTTCTTTTTTTGCTTTTGTATTTTACTTATACAACAACTTTGATATTCTGGTTTGCATATAGAGTTGTTTTCCGATTAACCATACGATGGATCGGATTAGCCTGGATGCTCTTTGACTACAAAATATATTGTGATTAATGATTGACTGCATTCGGCCATATGCTCATACTTTGCCCTAAACGTTCTTTCCGTTGCTCCATATACCTTTTATGATTAATTTTCTTCTATAATACCACATATATTGCACATTTAGTCTATATATTTAGAATTGTTTTTGTTCCCCCAACATGTAACTGTGCATTCTTTGCAACCTTTGTGTACACACCCCCCCCCCCTCCCCACTTTAAGCCGACCAAAACCGGAAACACTGCTGGTGGTCAAATAACGTCGGCTTAAGTGTTTTTGCCAAATTGCAACGGTAATAAGAATATTTGAACGATAATTGTAGATGATATCTATCAAGATCACATGCCTCAGGGAAACAGCTTTCATGGGCTTATGGCTTCAAGAACCCAGCCCACACCAACGAAAGCTGTTGACGCAGTGTCAATCTAAGGGCAGAGGGTTTGGAGCCTTGTTTAATTATCCCCCTTCTCTCTCTCTCTCTCTCTCTCTCTCTCTCTCTCTCTCTCTCTCTCTCTCTCTCTCTCTCCCTCCCTCCCTCCCTTCCTCCATCCATCCATCCATCCATCCATCCATCCATCCATCCATCCATCTATCTATCTATCTATCTATCTATCTATCTATCTATCTATCCATCCATCCATCCATCCATCCATCCATCCATCCATCCATCCATCCATCCATCCATCCATCTATCTATCTATCTATCTATCTCTATACAGGACGTTATTATGCCATTCTTCCCCCAGACAAAAATGCTACCACGTTCTTATCTTTCTTTCCTGTAATATGAGTACTTCAATGATAACCTGGCTAAAATCTTAAATTGTTTCAACCACATCGGAGACATATTAACATATCCATGCTATTCAAAATCCTGGCAGGTAGGGGCACTCCTCGTGGGGCGGGGGGGGGGGGGGGCTACTCCAATTATGGAGGTACATATATAAGCGCCCCGAGAATAACCCCCAATTTTTCACCCCAATTTGAACCCCCTATGTTATTTTTCAAAATGCAGAAATTTAACCCCCCATATTTGACAAAAAATTGCATGTAAAATAAAGGGTTCAAGCCTCCAAAGCGCCTTCTTACACTGTTTCACTTCCAGAGCGGTATACAATCATAATTTCCAATTACGTAGCATATAAACTTGAACACAACGATTGATTCAACCAGAAGGCAGAGTGGCACGTATCGCAGCCTGATACGTGAGAACTCGATATTTGCTAGTTTTGCATCCGGTTCAGAGAAGGAGGGTCGTGGATCAAGGATGAACCTTGCACATTTGTGTCTCACACCTTTGGCGTGTGTACTTGGGTGAAGCGTTGCTATAGTTTTGACTCGTTAGAAATACGACATCTGTATTGATAAGCGTTAAAATGGAAACATTAAAATAATACGGTTATTTTTGTACCGTAGTTAAGAGTATATTTAAATTGTCAGCTATAGAAAACCATTGCTGCAAAGGACGAAAATTCAAAAGACAGGATGAATTTATGTGCTTGTCTTGGCCATAATGTTTTTACCGTAATATATGGCTGGAATATACAAACATAGACAGGGGTAAACAAATGCAGGTCAGGAAAAAAAAAAGCTTAATCACTGTTTTCTGGATTCTTCTGCTTTTACTAAGTAGGTAGTTTATTGCTAATCCAAAAGTGTGGTACATCACTAAAAACACGTACAGCAAACATTAAGTATGTGAAAAACAGGCTCATATAAAGACCACTAAAAGAATTTAAGGGAAATATTGGCTGTGATTTTGAAACCCTAGATGGGCTCATGTCATCCCGCAAAATAGACACAATAATAATAATAATGATAATAATAATAATAATAATAATAATAATAATAATAATAATAATAATAACAACAACAACAACAACAACAACAACAACAACAACAACAAGAAGAAGAAGAAGAAGAATCTCACCATCACTATACTAATATTGTAATATTGTTACCAACGCAAGTAAAGTAGGGGCAATGGTTAGTTTGCATGATCGAAACATAAGTAACAGACCAGCAAATACAGAACATTCAGTATATTCAACATGTAAACAGACTGAGACATGGCTACTGCTCTAAGACTAAAAGATGGCGTGGGCAAAGCGCAGCACTTTAAGTAACGCTGTCTTCAACCACTGCTCCTGTCTTAAATTTTAATTTCTGACCTGTAAAACTATGTGTACTCTTGTTGGTATGGGCCTGTAAATTAAAAATGCATCATTTTTTAAGAAAAACGGGTCTTTGGCATAAGGGTCTGATTTGTACATTTTTCACGTATATTTTTTCATTTCATACTCAGAATTTGGCCTTCTAGTTTGAAAAGTCATATTTTTTTTAATATTTTTTAATTAATTATTTATTGTAAAACGTCGAGGTAAGATCAAGATTTGGTATCCTCCCCTCCGCAAATGTAATAAAAAAAGTTGAAATGAGGGTTGCATGCAACTCTCATGAAGGCAATCGGCTCTTCAGCTTTATAGGCCACAAACCTACCCAAATAAACATTATGTCGCAAACGCAGAAAATCGAACCTAAATTACACTTGTTAGCTCGACACTGCTTTTTATTTTGTGAAAATCAATTCACATGGTTTTTCAGAAAATGATCAAAATTTGATGCTTTCGTTACAGAAATCACTTTGCTCTCGCTACTGTAATGTAAGACAAGACGTGACTTAAGATTTTCCTTTGGTTGCATATTGGTCCTCGGGAATATATATATATATATATATATATATATATATATATATATATTCCTTGCATGCCACTTAATCAGCAGAAGTAAGCCTGTTGAACTGACTCTGCTTTATGATACCACTACATTTTAAAGTTTTGGACAAACACGAAGATTGCCGTCTTGCTTATGGATATTGAAAGATGCAAAAGTCACCAACGGTTCATCAGATATCACTAACGTGAGGTAATTTTCAGGTGTGGCCTTCTGACTACGCGTTATCTCATTATCACACTTATTTTTATATTTTGTTTGGATGGTTTGATTTCATTGTTGCATTCTGCCAGTACGGATATTAGCAGACGTTTTCTATACATTTGGTTTCCATCGTACATGCTTATGAAATGATCGATGTGTATCATTGAACAAATTTGTGTAAGTACATGTATTTCTAAAATAGAAAAAAAGAAACGTAAATAAAGTAATACATATCATGTATGTAGACCTCAGCAGTCTTGTGGCTAAGTTTTGCAATTGTCCGCTAGGCGTTTCTTTCGTATAACAGGTGATACTGTCGTTTCACATTATTTTGCTCTATCTTTACTTTCGCTTATTTCGTGGTGAACCAAAACCGTGAAAACAAGATACAGCGAAATAGTACTTCAACACAGGTTTAATAAGTAATCCCTCCAAAATTTAAAACTGGCTTAGTGTGTGAAAAGCAAAAATCGTTTAAATCTATGTATACTTCTGCAAATAAGTACCTTTACAGCGCCTTTATGTCATCCATGCATATAGCAGATTCGTTGGTAGCTCACGGCAACAAAATCTTCAAAGGTCGCTTGCATCTTAAGACATTTTACGAGTGCTTCGACGAACTGAGGCAGTTTCGAGAAACGCAGTGGAAGGGACTTCCTGCGGATATATACGCACTTAAGTTACATATTAAAGCAACTGCGATGCCCTGTACTGTCTAAGCTCGGAGTAAGTGGCTCCTTTCCCATATTGAAAACACTGGTAGGAAATCGCGTTGCTGTTAAGGAACTTAATTACCCTTGAGATGGATAAAAGGAATGACTAAGCCTGGGAAGGACAGTCCCTGACCAACACAGGCAAGGTCGTGGGCAAGGAGTATGTACATTTGAGCATGATCTGCTGTTTTCCAGTGTTCTTGTTAAAGTTGAAACAATGTCCGTGTCACTCGGGTGTTTTACCGGTGACCCGACTGACATAGCTCAAAAGGACTGCAGCAAAGCCTAGCTACTGGGACCTCAGGCGTGTATCGCGTCGCGGCAATGATATATGCAGACCCCCACAGTAAAGGCGAGTGTCCTGCCATATGCAGTACTGTGATGCTCCCCGATGCAATGCTGCCGTTAAAGGTCCAATAGATTGATGGGGTCTAACTTTCCATGAAGTTTGGGTTCAAATGTTTTAGAAATAATATCCGGTGATTTTTCACAAATATCATAATTTATGATGATTTTGATGCATTGAAAATAAGCCTCCTTGGCAAGCCAAAAGCACAGGCTTTCCTCCAGATCACAGTCATTCGCGCAAAACTGTTGGTGCTGTCACCAATGCAAACTTTCTCTCAGCCAGCGTGCGATAGCCCACAGAAGTGCATTAGTGCTTAACATGGCAAGACGGGAGAAGCTCAGCAGTGATAGTAAGCATGATGATGATGATGGCAATCTCTATTTATCCTTCACATTTTCGACGAAAGTGAACAAGATTTAACAGAGAGGGCAATGGCGACAGACGAGCAGACAATCAAGCTGTACCGAAAAACGACCACCCAGTTGACCAAAAACAAAACGAAAAAAAGAAAGAGTAGTGGTTCTAATTAACCGTAAGCGAGTTGTAAGTTAATAGAAAAGCTAGCCAACGCGTGTCGTTATTTTGTCCCGGTAATTTGCAGTAAAGTCAGCTCAAACACAGCATTTTATTTCAACTTGTCTGGACGGTTAACTTGCGCCGGGGAAACAGAATAGCTGCATAGCCACAATTCTTCGGTGATCGTTATATTTCGCTAGGTTCCACGTGTCCATTCTCCGAGTCACCTAGACAAGCGGTCGTTAAAGTATTTTGAAGCTAAGACGTACTGTCTTAAATTTAATATGCCCGCTCGGTTGTGTCTGAAGCAATTCTCATCGTTAGTTATAAATTAAAATGCAACACGATACCCGTCAAATCATGCACGTGTTGGTGAACGCCAGTTTGAACGTGGTGCATTGTAATGTGGGAAAGTTGCACAAAAGTACATTTGATTTGAGTGGAGCGGATTGAGCCGCGCGCAAGGGTTCTACGCTTTGACTTTGGACAGATGAACTGTTTCACATTTCACCCGTAAAAACAAACATTTTATTTATCGTACAGCTATGTAGATTTGGTAGAAATCAGTTTTGTGTCGATGCGACAATTTTCAAGGATCTTATAAGACAGTTTGCAAGAGGGTATCAGACAGCATCTTTTGCCAGCACTTCCTACAAAAAATGTATAAAATATGTAAACATACAGTGTAGACCAATGTAAAAAGAACAAATGTAATTATGAATTATCATTTTAAGTATCAACAGTTAATGCATTTTGTGAGCTACAAAAGTCTCCGAAGGATGCGTCGGATGGACAAAACAAATAATACTATTCTTACATAATATATTTATCTTTCAAAGACGACTATTTGAAACAGATGGATTAATTAGCTTTTAATTGACGCTTATTACGAAATTGATTGATAAGCAGAAAATTCCATTCCGAGAAATCGCCGTCGAAAGATTTGATGCCCCTTTTCCTCACATTGCTGACCGTAATGACAATACTGCCCTCCAACCCTGGTCAGTTTTGGCTGCAATACTTCGAAAATTTGTCAATCAACATCTTTGATGTATAGTTTCCAACATGCAACGATGTGTATTGGCTTAAAAAGGAGTTATTCACCAGAATGACATCCGAGGCAACCACACTTTCAAGCTTGTCATTTTGGTTTTCCCCGGGACAGTGACAGCTTCAAAAGGGACGCGAAAGCGGACTGGTCACGTGACCCGAAGTTGCGATTACCTTTACCCTAGCAACACTGTTTGAAAATGGCCTGCTTGGACAAAATGGGCTTGCAGTTTCACAGCTGCTTCAGTGAGAAAATTGTTCGACGGTTAGAGCTCACTCATTTTTCCTCATCTTGGGCCAAAGAGCGACATGTCTTTATTAACGGCATGGATTGGACTTTGGCCATTCAGGGTCTTGGAATGCTTCTGTCATGCCGGAGAAAAAGGGAAAATTAACATAGCATGGCGAGGGAAGAAAGTAGAAAATGGAGCAAACGGATAACAATGTGAAAAAAGAAAAAGAAAAACAAAAGTAGAGAGAAAAATAATAGTAAAGTTGATGACCAGGTATAGATTATGGCGGGGAGAGGGTGAAGTTTTTTTTTTTTTTGGGGGGGGGGGGTCGTTATTTTCAAAAACTGAATTTTAAAATTGCCATTATAAGCAAATTAGATCTTACGTTGGATGTCATTCTGCCCACCCGCCCCTTATCTTCCTCTGTAAACGAGTATATCTCACTATATATCCAAAACATGTAACATACAGTTATAATGATGGGTAAATTATACAATATATATATATATATATATATATATATATATATATATATATATATATATATATATATATATATATATACATATATACATATATACAGTAAAACCTGTCCTTGTGGACACCTCTATAATGCGGACACCTGTATAATGTGGACAGTTATATCCATGACCAAATGGTCAATTTTCTTGTTACAAACACCTGTCTACTGTGGACACCTGTCAACTGTTGACACTTTTTGCCAGTCCCAGAGGTGTCCACAATAGACAGGTTTCACTGTATAAATATATATATATATATATATATATATATATATATATATATATATATATATATATATATATATATATGTGTGTGTGTATGTCTATGTGTGCGTGTTCATGTGTGTATATATATGTATATATATATATATATATATATATATATATGTGTGTGTGTATATATGTGTGCGTATGTGTGTGTGTTCATGTATATATATATATATATATATATATATATATATATATATATATATATAGATAGATATATATATATATATGTGTGTGTGTGTGTGTGTGTGTGTAATTTTCAGAACTAGCTCTGTCCTTATTGTGGCTATCGTCTGCTACTCAGCTTGGTCCTGAATGCACTGTTTCTTGCTTACATGTCACGTTAACAGTTAACGTGAGAACTTCAGCCACTATATTGACATGCAACCTACTGTAAATAATACATCATTTATTTATACAAGTGCATGAATGTATGCACAGGTTCCCTACCCACAGAAGCACCTCTATACGTTATCTGTGTGTGTAATTTCTTCCATGCATTCATACATATACATGCATACATGCATACATACATACATACATACATACGTCCATACATGCATGCATGGATACATACATTACGGCTACATTCATGTGTCGGTTTTCTTTATTGTTTCAATCACATATCCTCCCGTGACTTTAGTATCTTGCTTATTAAATGAACAAAATGTATAACCTTCCAGAACCAACTTTGAATTCCCATAGCTTTTTTGTCAAAATAATGTTTAAAAAATGGGAATAATGCCCCTGTATATTGAAATGTATTTTGAATTTTTATACTTGTCAAATTTTAAAAATATACATATGTATATTTTATGAAAAAAAATTGAAAACTGCATAAATCACACATGTGAATGGCAACAGTATTTTGTAAATACCTAAATAATATTGTTTTTTATTTCAAGGAAGTGGTCACATCTGCAACATCAATCGCATATGTAGTTTGATAGTGTTGATGGCAAAATTAGATGAATAAGAGGTGGTCGAATTCGGCGATCTCAATCCAAATTGGTGCCCTTGTTGCTACCTTATTTTGGTGCCATATACTAACTTAATCCAGTGCTGTTTCGACTTGAGTAGTCCTTGTTTGACTCCAGCCAGCCGGGGTTTGATCAGGACCTCTGTTTCGAGTAAGTCGTGCTTTGGACCACCTCGCCGTGGGAATTGACTGTTCTAGTGCACTATTAAAAGGAAATCAGCTGCATGAATGTCCTGACTGGGACAGAAGGCCCAGCCTCAGTCTTTGGGGCTGTCCATCATTCAAACAAGCATGCAAGTGCATATATATATATATATATATATATATATATATATATATATATATATATATATATATATATATATATATGTGTGTGTGTGTGTGTGTGTGTGTGGGTGGGTGTGTGTGTGTGTGTTTGTGTCTGTCTGTCTCTCTGTCTCTCTGTCTGTGTGTCTGTCTGTATTGTGACCACGGAAGGGCCGTAGGTAGTGCGCGTGGTGCACTTTGCTTTGAATTGTAGCACGAGATCTGCCACGTGGCAACCACTGCTCTTTAATACACTTCATATCGCCAACCAATTATGCTTTAATCCGTACAAATATATAAATATATTATTGATTATGCATATGTGACACCCATCAAACAACATTAGGTTGCGCCCAATAAACCACCCCAACACATATGCTGCTTCATTTTTATTTTACAGTCAACGTGGCACAAGAGTTATCAGTAATGGGATTCCGTAGTGTCACCGCTGTGCCATAGAGTTCAGCGCTTGTTTGCGCCTGGTGATGAAGAAACCTATGTGACAGCACGCATACGTGTATATGTAAGACCGCTTCCAAGTTGTACTGTCTCAAATCATTATTTTTACTTGTTATCGAATGATTAAATGACAATGGATTTTACATCAGTATTTGCAAGGATCTACTTTCACACTGTAAGGCCAAGGAGTGGGCCAGTAACTGTACCGCACTGTAAAAGGACACGTCGACTGTGGAAATTCGGCACCTCGGAGACTGTTTTGTTTTCCTGTTTCATTTGATATCCAGGAAAGACAATAGAGTGCAGGCAGTATATATTGTAAGATTACTCAGGAATAGTGTTGTGTTTGCAGTAAGTAGTCTGTACGTGAAATATGTGTCAGCTTTTTCTCTTAATATTTTTAATGTCACTGATAAAGATTTATATTAGAATTATACCCAGGGCTGTACAACTATCATCGACCAGCTACAGTCTCAAAATCATCAACATAAATCCAATCAAACTTCCGTATGAGTTTCAAAGACTTCAAATTAGACTAATCTTTGTGTGAAATGTAATTCATGAGTTAATTGCCCCAAGGTGAACTAAAAACACATGAAATATTCATGCTTGGAACGGCATTGATTGCTTCTTTTTATCAGCCCCGGGCCAGAAGCATGAATTGCCCTCCCCCGCGACGGTGACTCCAGCAGCAGGAATACGCATCTCCCGAGACAATACGACAGGTGGGGCCGTTAATGAGGCTCCTGGCACTCAGGTATACCGTGCCCTGCACAGGTGGCCCCGTCATGCGACTTGGAAATCTGAGCATTATATATGCTCAATTAGACAGAACCAATATATCTTCATTGCAAGTCAGTGAAGCATACGGTCATGCTCACTGGTTGTACAGCTGACTGGCTCGTGCCTCTCACCTTAGTATCTGTTGTTAGAATATCTCTTTACCATCAAACACCACAGGGTAACAAAGACTGCATGATGTTTCAAGTGTACCCTTATAATTTATGAAGTCATTGACGCTCTTCCCACAAATGTATCGACGCACAAAATTATAACGAAATGTATTGCGCCTTTCTGTATTGAACTGGTATCGTGCAATGAGTAAGTCCGCGCATTCAACACGCATTTAAAAAAAAAAGTACGCGGAATAATTTTCTTTCTTTCTTTCTTTCTTTCTTTCTTTCTTTCTTTCTTTCTTTCTTTCTTTCTTGCTTTCTTGCTTTCGTTCAAACCAAATCTTGTGCAAAAATGTTCTTAAAAACTGCATGTAATGCATACAAACTCCCCAGTGAGCATAGATAAACCGTGTAGGCGAGATTAAGCACGCTCGGTTGGAATGTTCAAGATGTCCAAAATCATTCAAATTATATACATAGAGAATTTAAATATTTTCATAACTTAGAAATTTAATATCATATATATATATACACACACACACACATATATATATATATATATATATATGTATGTATATACATATATATATATATATATATATATATATATATATATATATATATATATATATATATATATGAGTGTGTGTGTTTGTGTGTGTGTGTACAAGATTCCAACTCTTCTGTATATGTTTGTGACCATCAGGCGTCACATCTGCATGAGACATGTCACAGTCTTTGAATCTGTGCTCATCAGGACCATTAAAATCATATGTCGACCATATTCAAAAGTATTTTACAGCTACAATTTCAACTTCTACTATCAAATTTATAGTGGAGGCGATTCAATGAATATCTGACCCAGGCCACCGTCTTTTAAACCATGTTATGTGGACATACAAAAATAAACCTAGAATAGTTTGAAAATTATTATAGATAGAGATGTTATTCAAACTTTTGATGATGTACCTTCTTTGTTTAAAGAGCATTGGAAAACATCCAGAGGCCAGTACAAATTCTTCTCGTGTAAATACGATGTAGCATACATATCCGATTGTACATGGAATAACACAAAAAAGAAACGAAAAGAAAAAAAAGAGACATTCAAATAGAATTGGCAACATAAACAATGGTACATAACACATGAGATCATAAACGTACAAAACATGGGCACTGAAATGAATTGGGAACTAATATATGCTAATCAGAATCATTAACATGGATGTTAAAGAGCCTCGTGCAGTCCTCGTGCTCTCTCTTTCGGCCACGTGGCTACGGGACACCTGCAGGGACTAACCCAAGAGGAATTAAAATTCTAAGTATTAAACCAACTCAAATGTTGAATATCTCTAAACATATTATAGAGAGGCCAGTTTAACCTCTACTTTCAGGTTTATGTTATAGGTGGACCTAATTCACGAGTCATTGTCTTCTCAATTGGTGCTAATTAGTTGCAATTTATGACTTCACGTTTGAATGTGTTGAAAAGTCCCCTGGATAGAGATATACGCATACAATAATTAGTATCTCAAAGTTGTAACATTAAAATTATACTAAATGGGTCAATTTCAAATTTTCGAATATTAAGTATCTTCAAAGCAACGATTGAGAAATCTGTCAGTTTATTTTCTTCGTGTTTGTTGTTAATTTCGGCACATCCAAATAATGAACAGCATTTACATCATTAAAAATTATTCCAATCAGGCAATTAAAAAAATGAAGTTTCTGATACGCAGTGGCCTCCAAACAAATAGGGAAACTCTTTGTATATTTGTGGTTATTCTGATGCATGACCATAGTTAGATGCTACCATTTATAAACAGTTTTTCCCTGAAAACACAGAGACTGATTTGCTATGAAGCAAATATCATCCTCCAGTTTTTACTTTTCTAGTCCCGATAACTGGAATTTTGCTTGCTTATTCTTCATATAATGTATATATATATATATATATATATATATATATATATATATATATATATATATATATATGTATATATGTATATATATATATATGTATATGTATATATATATATATATATATATATATTTATATGTATATATATATACAAGTGTTGATTCTGTCTAAAGAGGTATCATGTACCAGTATATACAGACTAAAAATTCACGATGCCAGCACTCATCACATACACATAACATGTGGGGGGGGGGGGGAGACATAGGTTTATCTGATATCACTTTCAGGCTTAAACTATGCAGTGTATTTTGAGGGCCGTCTGTGTATGGCTTAAACATTTTTCATTCATTAAAGACTGCCAGGGCTTCGGAAGACCTGCCATCATTTACTACTTATTCGATAAAAACACATGGAAATCCTTTGCTCCTGTGTTTTTAACCAAGACCACAACTGTCACCCGTATTTGCGTGGCATTTTGCCCTTGACGCTCTCTGCATAAGAAGACATAGCTGTTACGTTGGGATTATCAACAGTTTTGTGGAAAACATGGCGCTTTATAACGGGTGATAATAAGTGAAGTGTTCAAATGGTGTAAAATTGATTCCCGACAACCCGACAAAAAAGACTGTTGCTAGCAATGTCTCACTGGGAAAGTGTGCTCAAAACACTATGTATTGAGTGGGGTATATATGTAGTATGATTACATCTATGGCTCAACGAGCAGAAAAATGAAAAATAAATCATCTAACAGTTTACATTGCATATGCACATGATGCTTGTGTCAACATGTTATTTGATTTATTCATCCCCAACAGAGTGAGCCTGCAATGAGTCCACGTCGAACCTAATGCAAGGATGAAGCAGCAATTTACCTACACAATTAACATGCCCATTATTGATACTTTGATGACTTCCAGCGAACACAGCGGCCGTGATTTACACGATTCTCTAAATAGGTGATTGGAACTGATAAATATGTAACGACACGCCTCATTATTGACGCTCGTTTCGTGTCTTTGACATTTTCTGCTGTGAAGCGGGGCCGCTTAACAGTCGCCCCGGGCTGCGGGGAGTCAGCTGATACGAAAGAGTTGTGGAGCCGCGAAATATAAACAACGCTAAATAAGACACTTAAATTTTGCGTTAAGGCGAAATGTAGATACTCACCCACATTCAGAGTTGAAACCCTATAATATAAACTGAACGCAACATGTAAACCTCTACATTGTGCGTCAACTCAAAATGTAGTCATCGAAAAATTTCTGCAAAGATACAAAATGTTCACTGACGCAAAGTGTAAACGCCAGAGCAGATAACACACAGGGTCAGTGAGTTGACTGCTGACACCTGATCCTTCAGTTAATTTTGTTGCTTATTCCTCTTTAATGGTAACAAATGTAGCGACTTAGCGACAATATTTAGTTAGAAGGATGAAAGTCTGTGTTCTGTAATAGAAAACCTCTTATCTGAATCAATTTAGAGAGAGAGAGAGAGAGAGATGAACACATTTTCAGTTGATGCAAATTGTATAGGTTTACATTTTGCTTTAAGGCAAAACGTAAATATCATCATTTTGCGTTGTTTATATTTAAAGGCTCTACAAGAGTCTCCAGGGCCAGGAAGGTGCAGCTAATTGATAGACACAACCACTGCACAGTCCTGGTACGGAGCATCTGGCGAAATGCCCTTTACGCCATCAAGCAGAGCGGGGAGCGGTATTTTCTGCTGCAGAAATTACAATTCTTGGGGGGGGGGGGGGGGCTTGTGGGTACAAGAGGTCAGTCTGCCCAAAGACACCCAATCATTTAATGGTATTACATAATGATAGTAGGGAGGAATTTGAAATAACGCATCTAAAAAATATATACATAATTACATTACAATTTTCAAACATACACTTGATTTTATAACTGCTGTCGATATGCCATTCACCACGTTTGGTTCTTGTGTCGGTACTGACATTGTTCTCAGATGTTCGCCACCCCGGGGAGCATAAAATTAGTACATCACAATGGCAAAAAAAAAAAAAAAAGTTATCTCGCAATGATTAACACCTGTACATAAATGCGGTTCTCATGTGGAACAGCGGATTCATCAGAAGTGAGCACCGCTGTACTGTCTAGTTTTTTTATGTCTGGGTGCTAACACAGACATTTTGTTTTTCCAAGAATACTTTTTTCTTTTCTTTCTTTCTTTCTTTCTTTCTTTCTTTCTTTCTTTCTTTCTTTCTTTCTTTCTTTCTTTCTTTCTTTCTTTCTTTCTCTTTTCTTTACAACCAGATTTGTCAGGACATTTTCTCTGACCCTACGGGTCCAAAAAACCACCAAACTTGCCATGGTGACTGACCCTACCGGTGAAATTGAGCACCTGGCTTGGATGGGTCATGGTGTTAAAAATTATTCAAATTAATGGGTAATTAGATAGCTTTATGTCTTCTAAATTATTGCAGAAAGACACAAAGTTCTAACTTAAACATGTAGGTTTGGGATATCTGGCAAATCAATAGCATGCAAACTAAAGTTGGGGAATTTGAATGTATGCTAAATTCACCGAATTTCCCAACAATACACATTCAGGGCTTCTACTGCTTGTTACAAGCTGCATAGACATTCATGGTGCTTGGCAACCACTTTGCATTCACAATAAATAAGCTTGAACCTGTTTCATTTGCAGTCTTCTATCCATACATGCAAGGTGTGTGGTTTGGAAAGTTTGGGCCTTGTAGAAAATAAAGGGGGGAGGGACTCCCAACAACTGTGTAATGAGTTTGTCAAAAAAAACAAGAAACAAAAGAAAAAAAAAACACCCTCCCCCCCAAAGAATCTCTTTCTGTTTATGCAGGAACATATCTGCTCCATGCTGCTAAATGTACCAGGCAGGCTATAGTTTTCACTGGTGCTGGACAGAGCAGTCAGTGCTCCATGTCTGATACATGTATACACATCCCCTTGAATAATAATATGTGTACACTGCACATGTGTTGGTGTATGTATGAATGAATTACATGTGCATGCACATATACTTATCCATACTGCCCAAAAGGGCTGACCCTCTCGGGAGTGGACACTTTTCGCTTGTCCCAATGGTGCCCATTGTAGAGAGGTTACGCTGTATATGTAAGCACTGGTATTGTGTGTCTGAAATATTAAGTCTGGGTGTCAGCACAGACTTTTTTTTTTTCGAGATTTCGTTTTTCCTTCCTTCTGTCTGTCTGTCTGTCTGTCTGTCTGTCTGTCTGTCTCTCTCTCTCTCTCTCTCTCTCTCTCTCTCTCTCTCTCCATGTTTCTTTTTTTCTTTACAACTAAATTGGCCTGCAGTTTTCCGCAGATACAATTATTTTGAAAACCACCAAACTTACTATGGTTACTGACCTAACCAGTGAAATTGTGTCATTTGGAATAGTCATGATATTTAACATTTTGTAAGTTAGGGGCAATTGAAAATTTAAAAGCTCCATACCTTCAGAACTATTGCAGATAGACACAAAATTCCAATGTGAATATACAGGTTTGTGACACCTGCCGATATAATGAACAGTATATGAAAGTTATAGAATTTCAAATGATGCTAATTAGAGACATTGAGAAAATTAACAGTTTTATATCCCCAAAACTGTTATACATAGAGATGCCATTCCAATTTCAATTTATAAGTTTGTGGCAAAGTACATCTAATGAACCATGAACAAAGGATGCAGGATTTCAATTCATGCAAATTAGACGAATATGCAAAGTTTAAATCTTCAATAGCTTCAAAACTGTGATAGATAGAGGTGTTATTTCAACTTCAATTTGTAGGTTTTGGACGAAGATGCACCCAATAAAATTGTAAAATTTTAATCAATGGTTCCTCTGTGTATAATAAATGTGAAGCTACTGTAAACGTTTTTATTTTCGCGAGCGCTTTGTAGACGCAAATTTAAATACCTATCGAAATTAAGTGCCCCCCAAATTATGAAAGCCTAAATGCTTTGTTTTTAGCTGTAGATGTACTATTCAAACCATAGAATTCATCAATAAAAACAGCTAGGCTCTTTCGTTTGATTTCTTTATTTCTACAGGTTGTTTAAAACTAAAAGCCCCACGTTGTATATACACACAGTTCAAAGTATTTGTTGCAGAACTCGGGAGCCCTTGCCAACACCCGATCGTATAAAATCTACCGACTATAATCGTTTAGCCTCGGATATCACGCACTGCTTTTGCTATGGTTTTGCAGAGACGAATTCGAGAAAATTAAATATTCGCAAGCAATGAACAATTGGGATCTCGCAAAATCAAGTACACGCGAAATATAATACGTTTACAGTGTTCAAGATTTAAATTTTGTGCATTCAACTTATTAGCATTAATTAATTCCTACAACTTTGGTTCATGGTTCATTGGATGCGGTAATGTCACAATCCTACACATTGAAGTTGGAATGGTACTTCTCTGTATAATAGTTATAAAGTTATGCAGATTTAGATTTTGTGTATTCACCTAATATCCATAAATTCAAATCCTTCAACCTTTGTTCATGGTGCATAACTTGCAGCTGCTCACCTAATTTGCATAACTAAAAACTTTATAATAGTAATAATAATATTGGTTTATTGGATGTGGCTATGTCATAATCCTTTAAATCGAAGTTGAAATGGCACCTCTATATATGATAGTTTTGAAGCTATTCAAGATAAAAATGTTGTGAATTCTCCAAACTTGCAGAAACTAAAATTCTAACATTGGTTTATAGTTCATTGGATGCAGCTTTGCCACAGACCTACAAGTTAAAGTTGGAATGACACCTCCATGTATAATAGTTTTGAAGTTATATACAAGGATTTAAATTTTGCTTATTCACCTTATTTGCATGAATTAAAATTGTACAACTTGGGTTTGATTGGATGCAGTGGTGTCACAAACCTTTAAATTAAACTTAGAATGACACCTCTATCTGTTATAGTTTTGAAGGTATTCAAGTTCTAAATTTTCTGTTTTTTCCTAACTTGCATAAACTAAAATTCTAACTTCTGTTTATGATTCATTGAAGGCAGCTATGCCACAGACGTACAAATTGAAGTTGGAATGGCACCTACATGTATAATAGTTTTGATGTGATTCAAAGGGATTAAATTTTTTTGTATTCACTTTTTTGCATAAATCAAAATTGTAGAACTTTGGTTCATTGGATACGGCTATGTCACAAACTCATAAATTAAAGTTGCTATTGCATCTCTATCTATAATAGACTTGACGCTATTCAACTATTAAATTTTACATATACGCCTAATTTGCATAAATGAAAATCCACCAACTTTGGTTCATTGTGCAGTGGATGGGACTTTGCCACAAACCTATAGCTTGAAGTTGGGATGGCATCTCTATCCATAATACTTTTGGAGATATGTAACTTTTACCCTTTTTAATGTCCCTAATAAGCATAATTTGAAATTCTAGAAATTTCATTTACTGTCCATTATATTGGCAGGTATCACTCACTTATACATGTACATTGAAATTTGGTGTTTAACTGCAATAGCTTTGAAGATATAGAGCTTTTAAAATTCTAATTGTTTCTAATTTAAATAATTTAGAACGTCATTGCTATTCCAAACGATATGTGCAATTTCACTGGCAGGTCAGTTACCATTTCAAGTTTGGTGTTTTTCGGAATAATTGGTCTGAGAAAAACTCCGGACCAATTTGGGTGCTATGGAAAGAAAGAGAGAACGAAAGCAGGAAAGAGTGAAAGAAAGGAAGGAAGGAAGGAAAAAGGAAGGAAGAAAAGAAAGAAAGAATACAAGAAGAGAAAGAAAGAAAGAATCCGATGAAAGCAACATGTCTGGGTGGACCTCCAGACATAAAGAAAGTAGGAAGAAAGGAATAAAGAAGAAAGAAAAAAAGAAAGGAAAGGATTCTCGGAAAAAACAAAATGTCTGGGTTCGCATCCATTTAACCTCTTGTTGAATTATCATAAGTTGCCATCTCAATGGAAAGGAGAAAACGTAGTGCCAATTTGAAAAAAAATGTCCGAGCTCTTGTCACAGCTACAGACCTATTTCCTTACTTAAGATTGTAAGAAAGTCTTTGAAAAAGTAGTCTTTTTAACTTTTTCTGGGACAAAATGGTTTTGTCCGAATATCATTCAGGATGTATTCCTGGGGATAGTATGGTTAAGCAACTTATTTACTTGTAACATCATTTTTGCGAGGCCGTGGACCTACACAAGGAAGTGAGAACTGTATTTTGTGACATTACCAAGGCCTTCGATCGTGCTACCACCCAGCCTTATTGCTCAAATTACCTAATGCAGGTATCGATGGTCCTCTGCTAAGCTGGTTTGTCGACTCTTGGGTAGACAGCAACGTGTTGCTGTGAAAGGGGGAAAGTCGCCTTGGAGCCGAAACAAAGCAGCTATCCCACAGGGACAGGTACTTGGTCCCCTTTCATTCTTGATATATATCAATAATATTCTTGACGTTGTAAATTCCTCCGTCCGATTATTTGCCTATGAAACAGTTTTTTTTTTTTGTATCACTATCGAGAATCTTGTAGTTGCAGCAAGTTCATTGAATTCTGACTCACATCAAGTAGAAAATTTGGGGTACAAATGGTTAATACCATTTAATCCTTCTAAACCCAGTACTTTGATTTCATCAAGGAAACGACTTCCACGTCTTCGTCCGGACTTTGTTTTCATGAACAAATCTTTACAGAATGAACCAGAACACAGGCACTTGGGATTATTGATACGATCTGATTTAAGCTCGACAAGTCATATTCATGAGTTAACAATCAAAGGCATAAAGATGGTAAACATTTTGAAATATCTACAATATCGTTCAAGCAAAAAGTCTCTGGAAACTCTTTATTCTCCTTTATACGGCCATTCTTGTAGTAGGGGGCTCTCATGTGGGCTGATTGGAAAAGTAGTGACTGCCGGAATCTAGAAAAAGTCTAGTAGCTGCAAAAGTCGTTACAGGAGCGGCAGTTGGAACTAGTCATGATCAACTTTATCGGGAATCTAATTTCTATAAATTGTCAGACAGAAGAAGTGAAAGTAATCTAACTATATTTTTCAAAATTCTGAAGGGTGATGCACCCCAATATTTGACAGATTTATTGCCAACTTCCGTCAGTCATAACGTATAACGTAAGATGTGGAGACGATTTGTCTTTACTGAGCAACTAATTTATTCAATTCCTCTTTTTTCCTTCAGCTGTTCGCCTCCAGAACAATTTGCCACTTCCCACTTGTGATGCAGAGTTCCTAGATCAATTCAAAATTAAACAAAATCAGGTTAAGTCCAAAGTTATTCCAATATTTTAGACTGGGTCTTAAAGCAGATGTTTCACATGCCCGTTGACGTATGAAGTGTTGTATGCTCAAAGTAGATTTATTTTAAAATGGTCTCGTTGACTTCTCCACTTGTTTCTGTGGTGTTGAAAATGAGGAGTTTTTCATTACCTTTTCGAATGTGGACATTTTTTTATGGTGAAACGAGATAGACTGCAAAATAGAATAATTCCATTTGCTCCATTCACGGTGCAAACTCCGACAATTGTACTCTTCAAGAAAACGAAAATGTTTTTACGCTGTGCAATCATTCATCCAATCCACAGACAGGCCTGGAGATGTAACAGATTTTTACAAATATTCGTAATTATGGGTGCTGTTGTTATGCTTACTTATGATGGCATACCCTCTTATCTTCCCCTGTCTCTGAGGTTTTGTCCTGTCAACAGTTATTATGTGGCACTGCCATTCTATCCGTCTGCGTGCAGTGGTGTCCATTCTGTCAGTGTCGTTTTATTGTTGTACCCTGTCTCTATTTCTGTTTCTCTTTGTTTTGTGTAGGGCTCTGTTATCTTTCCCAATCGCTTTTTGAAATAAGTATGTTTTAACCAAACAGTGACAAAGAGTACCGAGTGTCCATGGCAAACAAGCTACAAAGATCAACATAGATACAAGTTTTACACTTTCAGTACCCAACTAGTATTCTCTTAATGCTTGCGGAAATTATCTCAGAGCGTGGTTATAAAATATCCAAACAAAAACAGAAACACCGTGTCTACCAGGCATGGGATAGGTTTTGTGTTATCCGAATAAACTTGGTTTAAACCATACCAAAACAGGTTCATCCATTTACCTTCACTTTCAAATACCAACTTGTCATGCTGTCTTATATTTAACATACAGTAAGGATCCATCTCCATGAGCGCCTGTTACGATATTATTTGAGGATGATGCTGACGGAAGAAGGTTAATCTCGATGCTGTTTGCAATGTATATTTAATTAAGGAAACGTTGATGTTCCTTACAGCATATGTTTTAAATGTTGCACCTATCACTAAACAAACATAAATACCTGATGCAGTTGCATGCAGAAATTATATCAACAGATAATTAGTATTCAACACATTTTAGAAACAAACCTCAGACCTACCACGGTCTGTAGTCATACTATTTAAGTCAAGGCAAGTCAAATCATAGACCTTCTACAATTTGTTGTCACCCTTGGCGCACATTTGCCATAAAAAAGGATTCGACATTTGCCATAAAAGGGATTCGACCTGATTATGTGGACCTGGTGTTCTGCAGAACATATTAACAATGTAACATAATGAATTTGTTTCCCAAGAAATAAATTTTAATGAAAACGTATTTTGAACTGAATTGAATAAAAACCCATGTTTTAACATATGGAATTTGTATCAGCAGTAAGATACATTTTTTTTTAAATGTGAACAAAATCCCATTATAAATAAACGCATATCACTAATGGCAGCACCTGAAACGTTGTCTAAAAATAGCACAGAAAGGAAGCGCCTTTGTCAGGGACAATTATCCCCTGAATATAAGCTGTGTCCTTTAGACACGATTTTGTATGTCGACAATAACATTTCTTTTATAGTCCGAGATAAAGACCATTCCAAGAAGTTACATAGATACGTTTGGAGTCTGTATGTGTGTATGAGTCAGTGGATATCCGTGTGTAGCTGGTGGCAACGCCAACAATTTATCCAGAATGATTAATTTTATATTAACGGCAAGTCTTTTCGTACATAAGGGCATGCTGGGCGGCAATCCATTGATTTCTAGTCCTAGGTATCTTCTTCATATATTCAAAATTTGAAAATAATAAATAGATGTAAGTTATTTGCTGTCTGCAACATACATGCACCGATAAGCGTATATTACTTGAATTTGAATTTTCCGTTGGCTCTTAGTTTAATCAATATTAAAGTCAGATTGTACTTAAATGCCTCGGAGACACAAAGTTAGAGCGACTGCAAATGACAGGGCCTCTTTGTATGTTGGTTACCTGGTGACCCCGCGTACCAGTGGGGTTTTGGCGTCTCAGGCTTCACGACCTTAACTATGTGTTCCTAATTACGTTTGTGAAATTGTGGTTAAAGTGAATGCTATGAATAAGAAATATACCTAATTAGATTATACGGGCGCCAGAAAATTTAATATGCTACACGTTCATGTAAGCATGAGAATTTTATAGCAAAGTCCGTTTCTTTGATTTTATTTGTATGCAGGTGTTGGGGACTATCAAATGTGAATTTAGAACAGGCACACACACCCACACCCACCCACACCCACCCCATATATATATATATATATATATATATATATATATATATATATATATATATAATTTAGAACAGGCACACACACCCACACCCACACACACACACACACACCCACCCCCCAAAAATTATCAATAATAATAATAATAATAATGATAATAATAATAATAATAATAATAATAATAATAATAATAATAATAATAATAATAGTAATAATAATAATAATAATAATAATAATAATAATAATAATAATAATAATAATAATAATAATAATGATAAATTGTCAGGGTGCATTAAGTTAAGGCAACGTGTTCTACACTGCATGTAGGTCAATTCAATGGAGGGCACCTGGATTACCGCTGTGTTTGGCATACGCCATGACAAGTGTTTCTGATGAATGCAAGGAAGTTGAACAAACTCAAGAGTGGTGAAATTCCGAATTGACTGTGCACTAATCGTTATCTGAAAGTCCCTGTTTACTCTACCACTGTGGATATGCAGATTCTCTACGTAACACGCAACCTTAGAAGGTTAATTGAGAAGAATTATCGGGAAACTGAATTCTCTTACGGTCCCAAAATTTAATTCATCTTTATTGCCTGCTGCAAGCTGGCTCTCATAATTCTACATCGATACTGCAGCGAATGAAACCACGGTAGGCTTATAGAATTGTAGTAATATAAATGAAGCAAAATAATAAAATGAGCAAAACAATTTATCAATTTGATTCTCTCGAAATCATTTTTAATTGTTGCTCTGGTCTATTTCTTTTTCTTTTTCTTTTTTTTTTTTTTTGTCTACTAATGTCTACTACAGTAAACTGGTCCAAACGTATGTAAGAAATTGTATGAATTAATGACTTAATTCGCTGATACTTAATTTGGTATGTTGATATGAAGTATATAATAACACAAGTAAAAAAGGGAAAACAGATTGCTCTGGGAACTTGATTGTACATGATAATGCGATGTCTTCAGGTTAACATACTGTGAAAAAAAACTTAATTGTTGTTTAGTTTCCGATCCACAAAGAAAGAAAAATTAAGTTAAACGAAAGTCTGTCACTACTTGTGCTTGGCCACGCCCTAGGGAATTGAATGGTCATCTTAACGTTTTCGTTGCCAAAAGTCTAAATGACCCCCTCTTGTTCTCCTTGCATATTATAATCAACCGTTCTTTTGGCATAACTTACATTGCAGTTGTTGAACCGTAATTACATGTTGCATTCCGGTTCTCAGCGGCGTTCTGCGATAATAAAATATACCCGCTTTTCACTGTTTTTTTTGGTTTTTTTGTTGTTGTTTTTTTTTTATAAGACTAGGTGCCTCCCCACCTTTCAGTCATAAAAAACAATAACGGACACAAAAACAACCAAACAAACAAACAAGCAACCCCCCCCCCCCGCCAAAAAAATGGAAAAGAAGATGTGCTTCACAGTAAATCTGTCTGAGTGCATTTACAATAAAAACAGTTGGAAATGCTACACTTGCCATTGGTCAACATGATGTAAATTTTATGTATTAACCTAATTTGCATAAATCAAAATGCCGCAACTTTGGTTCTTGCTTCATTTGACGTGCCCATGTCACAAACGTGTATAAAATGTTTGAATGACACCACTATCTATAATAATTTTGAAGCTATTCAAAAGAATGACTTTAAAACTATTAATCCGTACGTGTGGGCACAAGGCTACTGAATGACAAATTAATCTCTACAATATTTAATCCATGGCTGCCTCCTGAGAAGAGCTATGTGGATTTTAAGGCCTTTGAATCTTTCACTGATGACTTGGGCTTTTATCCCATTTACTTTTTTAAAGACGACCCAGGCCTAAAAGGGCGCTGAATTGGTGATATTCTTCCCTCAATAGATCTGATTACGCTGACGTCACCTTATATGATTTCAAGAAAAACGAAATCATTGCCGGTCATAAGTACAAGGATCATGGTACAAAGACTTGTAAAAATAATAACAAAAAAAATAAATAAATAAATAAAATAAATAAATAAATAAATAAATAAATAAAAAAAATTAAAAACAAAAAAAAAAAACTAACATGCACAGGTTCAACAGCGATTATTTTGTTTTATTAATCCTTAAGTGCTAATCACCGCTATAGTCGTTTCCTCATTTCCGTTAAACATATAATTATTAAAAGATTCAGATTGCTCATGAAGATACATTTCATCCAAATACCGGCAAGCTTAGTCTAAAGCAAAAAGTAGTCTTAGTCTACAGCTATCCTTGGGACACTTTGCGCGCATTGCACGCAAAGTTGCGCAAACTGGGCCCAGAAAAGTTGTTTATTGAGTCTTCAATCAGCACTTTAAGGGTTAATGCACGTCAAACTACAGTAAAAAGGACTGGTGTTGACGTGTGTGTGTGTGTGTGTGTGTTTTTTTTTTTTCTTTTTTTTTTTTTTTTTTTTTTTTTAATTGCATTGCAAGTCACAGCACCATAAGAAACATGGACTGAATGCAAGGCCCATAGGAATAAATGCTCATTTCATTAAGAATTTGAACATGTAATTGAACTTGCATTAAAGCTAGAAAAATTTATTTGAAACGGGAAGTAATATATGAGAAAATTAGACTGGTATAGTAAAAGTTAAAATAAGCTTAATGACAATGTTGTGCAAATGCCAATAAGGAATTTGCTTTGTCTCTAGAACACCAATCAATCACTGTCTAACATATAAACCTTTTTAGAATCCTGATTAATTAGTGCATACACTAAAAAGTCACCCGTATCGATCTTGTTTTAGATTAAGCCACTTTGACTGAGGCTAGCGTGAATCTACTTCTGTCATACTGCAAAGATCTATATCTCACATAGATTCATGTTGGAAAGCTTCCTATGTAAACTCTTTTTGTCAGTTATACTGTCCATTAAATTGGCAGCTGTCACAAACCTATACATGCAAATTGAAATTCGGTGTCTATCTGCAACAGTATAGAATGTATAGAGCTTTTAGAATTCTAAGTGTCCCTAATTTGCATGATAAAAGTAAAGAAAGAAAATAAAAACAAAAGCAAATCATTTCTATTCAAGCATAAGTGCACCGCACCTTGACCCCTTCATCCACTTTATTGTAGGCAGGGCTGACATGCTGTTAAACAATGCTACTGCGTGTGCAACCTCCGTTCCATACAACTTGTCAGCTCCCTAAAGAGGCAAAGGCATCTTGTTTAATCAATTCTTAGTCTTTATTTTCATCGCATTTGCGCTACAAATTGACCTATGAACGTTTTTAAAAGCTCCATCATAAAGCAATACAGATCTCTCTGTATCAACAATAGGCGCTTTATGGGTCGAGTGCGAAATGGTTAATAAATGTCCAAAGATATCCTTTTTTTCCCAATAATTCATATTATGTGCAGGAAAACTACATTTGGAACTTGTAATTTTAACGGGAGAGGAAGACGGCATTAAACCGTGAATAAAAAGAATTACGTTTGTTATGACTGCCTTCTGACTTTGTAATGTAATCACGTCTACAATCATCACGTGACTTCACAACAATGGTGACGTAAGCAGCCCAAACTGTCTCCATCTTTCAGTACAATTCACTTGTTTATGTATGTATTTGAGGGCTGTCTTTTTAACGGTCCTAAGACTTGCCCATCAAATTTAACATTTGGAACGTTGACTATGCGCCAACAGCCTTTCAAAAGCGTTTGTTTCAGACAAATGTTAAACCCTCCCGTACGTTTATCGATTTGGCTTTGATTGTTATTCGCAATAGACAGCCATGCTGAAAATGGCACTTCTAACGCAAGTAGATCATAAGGTCTACCCCCCCCCCCCCAAAAAAAAAGGCCAAGGTTGTAAGCATAAAGATATTTAACACATTTAACCTGAAAAGTTGTAGTTATTTAAGGACCTTTTTGGAAAAAAATACATGTATATGCGAAGCGTACCATTTTTGTGTTTCAAAGTGTCCGGTATGACATTTTGAAATATTTATGAAGGCACTGTTTACAATAAAACTAATCATTCATTTATGTGTAAACTCTAGCTATTTTCTTTTTGATGGCTACACTGTGACCTGCATATGACGTGTGCGAAAGTACTGTTTATTTAACACACATTGTAAATTCTGAACTATAGCAGTATCTTGCTGTGGAATGTGACTTTTTTCAAGAGTTTATAGCTTTTGCTGTGTTGCCAGCTATTTAACACAATTGCTTGTTAACCTTACCCTTCCCGCACAAACTTATTAAGATTGACAGAGAATTTCCAAATATTGACTGCTTTCTACGGAGAGTAGTTTGCAAGTGAGATTTTGCACGGATTAAGTCTCCACCATTTCATGTTTGGAAAAGATAGGTGCCAGTATTGATTAAATTTCGACTGAAAACATGGGAATGAGCGGAGTAATACGTCTGGCTGCGTCACAACAGTATTGTCAGATTTTAGCGTTGAAACTTGACATGTAAAGATAGTAGTTGGACGCAAAGCATCGCTAATTCGTTGGTTTAAAAAAAAAAAAAAAAACTTCTGCAAAAGAGTGACCAACCCGAATCAACAGTTCATTCTGCCTTCTGTTCACTTGAGACGTCTTGGCCAGTGATATTCTGCAGGACATTGCCAATTTCCTACCTTGCCATGCAAGATATGCTGACATCTTTATGCAGGTCATCTGTCAGAAAGACGTGTGTATGCCTGTCTTTTCTAGATGTGTGGATTTATTCTATGCCTCTTTCAAATCCATATCTCAATCAATGGAGAAAGTCCGTTTTTCTGTATTTGCCTTTAGTCGTCCTGTTAACTCAAGATTAACTGTGGCATTCACACTTTTAAAAGAACGAAGGCGGCTTGGCCAATATAAGATCCATAAATGTGTTAGCTGAATCAGTTTCAACCCTTTCAAGCCTATCCGATCATGTATACAAGATGTGCTGTTCTGGTTTTTGGAGACTCAAGCTTCAACTTGCTAAAGAATTTGCAGACAACAATCCTGAGTAATGGATTCCTGACGATTATTTCGGAGAGCTTGTCAGCGAGAGTCATTGACTGGAAGCATATTCTGATCAAATTAAATTTGAAACTTGCATCCAGGATATTGTGAAATGGTGAGATTAAGAAACGAGGCCACGAAAGACAACTTGAAGTGACTAGTATGCTGTTGACCACTACAAGCAAATCAATATCAAGTACAGTGATACTGGACAATAGGTCTAACAATAAAACACAATGATAATGTTACAATATATTTGTTACGTCGTTACAAGAATTGTATAATTAATCTACATCTGGCTAGGTCGAAAAAAATTAATCTAGTAAATAATGGAACCCGCCTGTCTCTGATGGGGGGAAGGTTATGATTCTTGCAATTTTCTTTTGTAACAGTTTTAGTTCTTTATACTTGAAACATAATTTGAGGCCCAAGATATATTGACATAAGTAAAGTATTGATATACAAAAATGTAGAGGTTACTTAATGTTTATTTTGGCAACACCTCTCTCACTTGTACGGATATGCCGACGGTCTGGGACAGCTTATCAGCAATGTAAGGTACCAATTCCAACTGACAGTTGACTTCATTTACCAGACAAAGTAGCGCATAAATTGTAGATTTTTCTGAAAACACGCATGATAATTTGAAGCAGCTTTGTAAAACCATTTTTGAATTAGTATAGTATTTCTTATCTGACACTGCAAGTGAATAATATATGTTTCTCAAAGCAAAACGTATAAAATTCTTGGGTATGGATCTACCAAACTAATCCTTCCACGTTGCAGATGACATACTAGATAGCTATGGAATGTGCAGGTATCTGGATTTACAGGACAATCTGTTTATAGAGAGCATGAGACACGTGAGCAAAGCAAAATACCTGGGAGTTTAACAAGTAGCACAAAACCGCTGTTTTACTCCCAGAAACGTTTGAACTGATAGCACTACAGTTACATGTGGATTAAAGAAGTTCTCAAGATATAACGTATATCCTAGGCCTACGTTTCTCTAGCAGACATATACATATATATTGATTATGTAGAACAGAGAGTCTATTTCACCCGTCACGCCATGCATGGTTTCAGTTCTGTTGACATGATTTATCCCGGGCTTACATCTCATGTAAAACTATACTTGTGGAAAACAATTAGTTCTCCTAGCTTGCTATATGGCAGGGATGGCGTTAACCTTACCAAGAGTTCACGCAAAACGTTTATATTTATTTTGGGGTTCAAATATAAATCAGGCACTGGGCTTTAATAAAGGCTCACACCATTCTGCTCTATTAAAAGCCGTTAATATTAGCCTGTCATGGTATTTGTGTCTTTTTGCCCAGAACAATTGAACACAGTGCAGTCTGCGCCTGGCTGCTAATATTGTCCCTCTACACAGAAAGCTCCCCTGCCAGTTCATTGCACGACTTCTATTAACTGGCAATACTTGTTTTGGTACCTAATACTATTATCTATAGAGTAGTGTGCAAGGAGTCGCACCCTTTGATGACTTTTTTTGCTAATGGCCCAACTGTCTCTCCCAATACTCCTTGTTCTAGTTCTACTGATGGAGTTGTAGCCACTTTCGATACCTTACATATAACGAAAACTTGGTCCGACCATGGAAATACGAGTTTATCTTAGCTTCAATGTTAGCCAGGGCCTTTTAATGTGTTTACTCTCTTAGATGATGTTTTGTCATATGTTATTGTAATCTCTGTGGTGTTTTAATTATTATGACTTGACTGTATTTGTATATATATATGTATATATATATATATATATATATATATATATATATATATATATATATATATATATATATATATATATATATATATATATTCCCCGACATCGAAGATTCAATAAATCATCATCATCATCATCATCATCATCATCATCATCATCATCATCATCATCATCATCATCATCATCATCATCATCATCATCATCATCATCATCATCATGGCTAAGCAATCTTTTCCAGCAGTAAAGCGAATATGTGTATTTATATTTTCAATACAATATGTTCAAACCAATGTCATTACAGCTACAGGTTTGAATCAAGAGTGAAGGTAATACGTTCGGTTGAGCGGAGGTGTGTGAGACAAACTACAGCGTCCCGTGTATGAATTTACCATAAGATATCATCTGTATGGTCAGGTTCATCGCCTGTAAACGTTTCAGAAAAAAAGACCAACACTTTTCTAAGGGCACAATCGTTTATTATCTATAGAACAGACTCGTGAGATTTTCTTATACTTTGCTTATACTTTTTATCTATCTATATACATTTCTACTATGGTTTTCAACGTATAAGGAACCATATTTTGTTCATAATATTCCAATATAAACAGCATGTCGAACTGTTACATGTATCACAATTAGGTTTTCCTCATCCTTGAGCATAGCTGTTCTGTTTCAGTAATTCTGCAAAGGTAATATATTTTTTGGCACGTTATCTTGATAACTATGATATTTTTTTCTCCAGGTGGCCCCTGCAATAGAGAATAGTATATCCAAGTCAAGTAATCCTGCACTACAACTACACATACCTTCAACAACTATATTATAAATATATATATATATATATATATATATATATATATATATATATATATATATATATATATATATATATATATATATATATATATATATATATATATTGTAATTACGACCTTACATACTATTGCACGTATTTTATACCCAGTTGTATAAATACGTTTTGAGTCTGAATGATTTGTGAAGCGAATTTTATACGCCCATTGTTCAATATGTAAGATGTACCACTGATAAAAGTGGGCTGAAATGGGTCAACATAATCCCGCAGCGAGACTTCTGTCTCGTCTGTGCTATGATGAGTTATTGCCATTACACACATGTAACATTTGTGTTCCTAAACTAATTAAGATAGATTGTGTCCATGGAAAAAGAATTTCACTTTCAGGTTTTAACGTTGTAACCAAATTTCCAGCCATTGGAGAGCGTGGCAGGGTTATTTTTTCCGGGAATGAATCTTTATGATAACTTGTTTATTTATCCCTTTGTTCAAAAAAAATAAAATTAAAGAATAATAATAAAGATATACTCACTTCAACCAGCGCTGATAGCTCAAGACAGTATTTAAATTTGTAACCTGATACCTTTTTTAAAAAGTAGGTGTTCATATTTTCAATCAAAAGTTACAACTTGAGAAATTTTCGGAGCATTCAAACAAAAAGGTATGGAAATGTTGGGTTCAAAGCGTTTATCTGCGTTATTGTGTTTCTTTCATTATATATTGCTTTGCCAATCCAGCGTGACAAATTAATCTTTATTTATGACATAAATTTTCCTTGGCCCATTTGTCTCCTAATTTAAAGCTTTTGATGAAAGGTACGATTTTTTGTCGATAAGGAGGAGAAATCGTGCTACTGTCTCGTTTATTTTCATCAATATATTCTGATGAATATTGAATTTGTTAAAAACCAGTTTCACTGCTCAGGATGTAAATTCCCCATACCCCACCATGAAACATCGGTGAATAGCTTCTTCACGTCACACACTCTTTTGTGGAATGGATTTAAGTAGGACCTTGTAAAGATGGTTATATTATTAGACAACAGAATGATACAAATGGGGAAGTAATTATCTGAACATATAGCACTTAAGTCACATTAGATGTTCAACATACTGTTTACGATTTTTGAAAATTAACACAGCTTTTGAGCTGAATTTTGCCTAGTGTGTAAACTACGGTGTTCATTTCACTACACGCCGGGGCAAACACCAAACTACAGAATAATAAACAGTAGCATACAAACTGGCAGGGTTCTGGCATAGCTCTTGTGTACATTTGGAACACTGAGTTTCGCACAATACCATGTAAATATAATTGTATTGGGGTGATTGTGATGGCACGCATACCTTTGTGCTTTGACTGTTAACCGTCTCTTACTCTTATACCGACGCCACTCTTAGTATGTGCAGTTCACTGAAATACTCTTTTCACTGGAATACTCTTCCTTATCTAAGCAGTCGCGGATTTACAGTTTACAAGGACAGCGACAAATGCGATAGTACAACAGATGTCAGAGTGTTTCCTTTAACGGAACCAGCAAAGCATACAATTTTCTCACCTCCAGCTGACCGGAGAGGGCATCGTGGGGGTGGACACTTGTGGTCATAGGGTAATGCATGTGAAAAGGACCAATCGTCAAAGTAAATGTGAGTTCAATTATCACAACATTCACATAAATTATAAAACTGTTTGATTAGTATGCCTGTCAGTATCGGTAATGTAACACTCATATTCAATTTGAAGATGTTAGAAACTTTTTACAGGCAAAATTAATGAGAGAGTGTTTTTTTCTGTAGTTTTCAAATGGAAGTTTAAAGCAAAAATTTAAGTGCATACATGTACTGTCACTATCAAAGGAAAGTATGTAGATATTTGTTAGCATAAATTGTTAAAATTTTCAAAGTACCGCTGGGATATATTAACTGGACTTTACTCCCACTAAATTAAAGAAACTTTATTATTTTACCATGTAAACCTTGCTCTGTGGCAAGTGCCTATGTTAAAACTATACAATCAAGTAGTCTTACCTCAGCGAAGGGGCTTTCTCTAGGCATTGGAAGTAAGAACAACACTGGGCACAGTGGTCCACCTGTGGGGAAAGGTCCTGAATTGTGCATGGCGCTACCTCAATTGCATTGTGGCAGTCACTGAAGGATTGCTGCAGTTGCAGAGTGGCGGGTGCTGTTTTGTAACAATTAATACAGTGCTTGTAATAGTCTGTGTACTAATACATACGTGCGCGCGCACACACACACGCTCATGCATGCATACGTACGTTACAAACATACATACATACATACATACATACATACATACATACATACATACATATATACATACGTACTTTTTGTCCAAAGAGGTTTGCGCGATCGTTTTCAAAGGTGACGGAACCATAGCTTGACGAGCTCTTTCCAATTGACGCAACTGTCCCCTCCTGATTGTTAGCGATGTTTCGAAATTAAGAAATAATCGGTAAGAATCCACACATTGTTAGCACTGTACTAGGATACTGGTGGTGATGCATGCATATGTGGTTTTGCCCAAAACGGATGGGCAATATAAATTGGCCGGAGTCTTCTTTTTTCATCTCGGTATTGTGGAAGTGCCATAGTGATCAGTGACAAGCTTGTTTACTATATGACAGCAAATCCATTACAAGGGCTTGCTTCTACATAGTTGTATCGCCAAACCGTGCTACAGATCACCTTCGAACTTGTTAAGGATGTCTATGGTCAGATAATCAGAGTACAGGCGTTTCTGGCAATTTCCGTGTTTTATCTTGCGCGATTTTTATGCGATCAAGAAACATGTTAAGACGGCAAATAAGAGTAAGATATGAACTAAGATAATTTGATAAATCAACTCTTCCCCTGAACCTGTAATTAATGACAAATATAGTTATTTATTTATTTATTTATTTATTTATTTATTTATTTATTTATTTATTTATTTATTTATTTATTTATTTATTTATTTATTCATTTATTCATTTATTTATTTATTCATTCATTCATTCATTCATTCATTTATTTATTTATTTATTTATTTATTTAACTATTTATTTATTAATTTATTCTTTGTTTGTTTGTTTGTTTATTTTAGGAGGTCGCATCTTACATATTGATTGTAACAGCTTTGTGTCGGCTCCTGTCACTCTGCAACAAAGTGTCCGTATATATTTTCAAATCCCTTTATCACACAGGGCAAAATGCGTTGCCCTTTCAAACACAAGCACCTTGTGAGGAATAGCCTGTTTTAGAAGCCATAGTCATATTTTTCAACACACCTTGATCGCGTTATAAGGGTTGTCGTTTGTTAAGAATGAGTTTTTGTTTTTACTTATTAAATAAACCCCTTGGTGTATCCATCAAAACACCCGCAACATGTTGATCGCTGCCTAGCGACTAGCTGAGACATTCTGGCTTGAAATTAATATATGCGTGTCTCCTACTTATACATTATAGATGAATTAGAATTAATATTAGTAGGACGACTAGTTTGAATCTGAACTTTTGAAATGAAATGAATTTTTGTTGTTTATTTATTTATTTTTTTTTCATTTCGATAATTGGATTTATACCAATGAAAACTGTATCCGTCATGAAAAAAAATCACGTTGGCATGTTGCACTACAGTTAAACTGAAATCGTAAACAAAATTGAATGTGGGGGTGGGAACTAATCAGCCTCCTTTTCTACAAGTAATTACTCTGAAGAAGCTTATTACAAGCCCACTATTTTATCCCCAGCTGGATACCGGGTTGTCTCATCTATCCCTGCATCTACCAACAGCCTGTCGTGTTTGAAAAATCCACACAGGAAACTGGGTTCCCGAAATTACAATTAGTTATGCAAATACAATTATTAGTAAATGCAAGGGTTAAATGTGAAAAAGTATAACTTAATTTTGAATGAAACAATCATGGTATTGATCGAGCCAGAAAAGCAATGAAAACGAGCGTGTTTGTTATTCATGGTAAAGAAAATGGTTTGATTACTCGCTGGGATCTTTCGATGCACCTTTTGCTGTGGCAAGGAAACAGGCAGCACAGTATCAATGTAAAGACTTGCATCACGCTGAAGTATCAGATGAGTTGATTCTCCACCTTGTGACCCAATCTCCAATTATACACTGATACGCTGTTGTAGCCTCATTCTGACGGTATACATGTATTTCAACATTCTTTGCCTTCAAGGCCTGGTTCCCAGCGAAATATTTCTAATGTAAAGCTACCGTTCATATATGGATATATACAAACTAGGTGTTAGAGTTTTAAAATACCCAGTCAAAATGCAATGTTTTAACTATCACAATGTGCAATTGATATCTGCATTTTGTCTTAATAAAGATAAAGTGACTGGTTCGCGATAGGAAGTGTTATGCATTTATAATGCACGTAGATGAGCTTTCCTGTGTCATTTGATCTACATTCAGCTTTGCTGTGCATACTTTGATGCACATTAACCCGTTTTAAGTAGATTTCGGTGAATGTAATGAACCAAGCAAGATAAAGAAGCAAAGTATAATGCGTAGCTGCTTCTGCTGCCACAGGTCTACTTCAGGGAGACGATTTCACGGTACTGTCACCCAGTAATGTTCGGGAAATGTGTCCTTGTTTCCTACAGTTACCCAGTGATGTGCGGGAAATGTGTCATTGTTTCCTACAGTTACCCAGTAATGTGCGTTAAATGTTTCCCTGTTTCCTACATTTACCCAGTAATGTGTGTTAAATATTTCCCAGTTTACTACAGTTACCCAGTAACGTGCGTTAAATGTCTCCCTGTTTCCTACAGTTACCCAGTAATGTGCATTAAATATTTCCCTATGTCCTACAGTTACCCAGTAATGTACAGTATATGTTTCCCTATTTCCCGCAGTTACCCAGTAATGTGCGGTAAATGTGCCCCTGTTTCTCTAGAAATATTCAGACACTAAGACGTCTAGCTGTCTGAGTGTTACGTTACAGCTGAGAACAAGAGAGGTTGGCCCCAGTGATAGCGGACATCATGTCCTTAACTGGGGTCATCCTGACATAACCTCTTTTTTATATTATGTACCCTTATATATCAATGGACGGTTATGTATGCGTATTTGTACCTCACCTGTATGTATTTGTGTCAAATAAACCACTTCTGAGTTCTGAGTTCTGAGAGAAGTACACGCCAATCTAGTAAACACTCAAAATTGGGCACAAAAATGGCTGGTGATGTCCAATCCCACAAAGACAAAAACCAAGTCTATTTCAAGATAATTGATGTCAAGAAACCATTGCAATCCTGTATTTCGCAACGCTAATGTACAATACCAAGCAAACATAAGCATTTGGGCTTGATCAGTCGAAGTGACATAACCCAGTACAGCCATAGGTACAGAATTATCAAAAAATGGCGCGAAGTTAGTGAATTTAATGACGTGTGTACAACACTGACGTCACGTCACATGTCTACCTTGGAAACGGTTTACAAGCCCTTTGTAGCATTTATATTAGAGTATGGTGATGTTATATGGATAAAATGCTCTCATGCTGCAGAATGCTTGCTAGAACGCGTTCAGCTGGCGCTGCCTGTGACGTAACAGGAGCCATGCAGGGTACACCCAGTGCCAATTGTATGATAAAGCAGCCTCGAAAATTTCACACCAAAGACGGTCGAAAAGAAAGCCATTATTAATGTACAACATTAAAAACGATGAGGCCCAACTACATCTTCAATATTGTTTACTCGAAACCGCAGCAATAGAACATAGTGCAACAGTCCTCAGGAAGAAAATATCTCCAATTTCGGACCACAACGACAAGCTGCAATAAATCCTTCTTTCCTTCTACTGTAAGCGCGTGGAACGAACTCTTTTTTTTAAGAGAAGACAGACAGAATATGTTTCGCTTTTAAGATAAATTCTACAAAGTGGCAAAACCGAACCCAACTTTTTTTATCAGTAACACAAAAAACAGCACGAATGCATGCCAGACTCTGCATGGGCAGCGTCCAGGTGAGTAAGTGCCAGCATAGAATTGATCGTAAAGATTGAAGTTCTTGTAGTGGTGGTGAAGCAATTGAGCATATATATTTCCTTTTTTTCTTTGCTTCTTCTAACAATGATAACACCTGCACATATTTAACAAAAACAAAAAACAAAAAAACTGTTATTCGTCTTGGACCTTTTCACTTTACAAACTGTGTGGCTCTGACGAATTTTAGCAACAACGTCACAATTGTAAGATTGCCCATAGCCACATAGAACAACCCAAACGTTTTGATCCTGTATGAATTGATTTGAACGCTACCACACCAATGTAACCATGCTAACATGGCGTTTATTTGTAATTTTGGCTACATAGTGAAAAAACCCTCTCACTGTTATGGCATACAGTGAAACCCCCTCTTTCTGTGATGTTGAGCAAGGTGAATAATTTAAACTGTTCGGTCTATTTGTTTATGAACGCCGTACCTGCTGTCCATCTGCTGTTTCTCATCACCTCGATGACCAACAGGGGCGTATATAGGGGCAACCCTCCTCCTCATTAGCTTGAATGAAATACGTTTAAGACAGAGCAACTGGGAATTACATTTGTCCTGTTCTGAGACAGAATTTCATTCCTGCTTTGTGAAGAAAAGCACACTTCCTTATACGCACAAACATGAAACATTCTCCTTTTAATTCTGTGGCAGGAAATGCACTGCCTCTGTTATGCAATCAATTGGAAGCTCATGCTTCTTTCAAAACAAATTCTCTAGAGAAAATATCAAATTATGAATATTTTTTTCAACGGTTTAAGACTTGGCAGCAGAAGAGTGCATTTTGGTAACGTAGTAACAGTATTTTAGGCGATATCAAAGTCAAAATTTTAGGCGATATCAAAGTCAAAATTTGATCGAATTTTTATTTTAGCTACAGAAAGGTTTTCCTCCCATTACAAGCTTCACACAAATATGCTAAATGAATATATATATATATATATATATATATATATATATATATATATATATATATATATATATATATATGTATATTATTCCATATGTTATGTGTGTGTTTGCGTGTGTATGCGTGCGTAAAAACAATACTGAAAAAAGGCCTTCACGGTTCATTTTGCCACTCAGTCAGACTTGCTTGTCATGTAAACTTTATAAGCCTTCGATTCACTGGTCCAGCTCTGAGTATTTACAGGTTGGTCAAATAAAGTTCAAAGAAAGCTATGTTACTGGCCCTTTTAACCCCAAAATGTTACCAGTCATACACATCTCTCCATATGACTTTGAAGAGTAAACCTCTGTGCCGTTAATGATTCTTAATCCCTTATCACGAATGTTTGATAGATTATCCAGAATTATTTGCAGCGACACAGCACGAAGACGTTAGGAGTTTTGTCAAGTGGTGAGGTTACGTGCACCACCATGTATTTATACAGATCAAGGTGCGCGTCCCGACTTAAAGACGCTCTCACTATGAACGCTCGTGCGACGGGCCTCATGCACACACAAAGGTGTATAAGAAAAGTTAAGTTAAATTCTCTGACTTTTGGTCGTGAAACTTATCATGTTGTCGTAAAACGAAAGACTGCGTTCATCATCCGCCTGCAATAGTTAAAGTGTCATGATTTCAAAAGATGCGTACACCAAAATACAAATCCTTTAAACTTGACTCTTTGCGACTCCACGAACAACTGTGTAGTTTATATGGGGATAAATCTTGATTGTTTCATGTCTGACAGCACACGCGACTGACACTGCACTTTGCACGGAAGGACATAAGTTTAAATAAGCCGTGCATTGGTGTGATAGTCTCACGAAGACCTATGCCGAAGATGTGTGTGTGTCTCAGAGCAGTCAGACCAACTAATTCCATTGTGACGTCACCAGAAACCACGCACAGAGTCTTTTGGAAATTTGTATCAGTCCTCGGTCACTCTGACAATACTAGCGACCTAGAAATTATCACCGTTGAAATAAATTGATAATGAGATATATAAGCATATGCATTTTGTGTAATAGTGAGTGGTTATAAATAGATAATTATGTGGTTGAAGCTGTATCATTGAGCGTCGACGAACAGACATGAACTTTGGTGCAGGCAATCACACAGTTTCCTCCAAATGAGGATCTAAATATAATTCTTGATTTAACTGTATAGTACTGTATCTGAGTGTGTAAAAGTCACTGTCCTAGAATTGACCTGGTGGTCCTGCACTCGTGCAGGGGTGTAAAGTGCCGATATCATGTATTGAACATCTTGTTTCAGGTACACGTGTAGGAACTTGGCTTTCCATAGTGTTACATTTTAGTGTTACATGCACAAAGTGAAAGTCGGTTTTTGTGTGTGTGGTTTGTTTTTTTGTTTTGTTTTGTTTTTTTTTTTTTTGTTGTTGTTGTTGTTTTTTGTTTTTGTTTTTTTGTTTTTTGTTCTTTATATATTTTTTATTAATTTATTAGTTTTTGTTTGTTTGTTTTTTTTGTATGTTTGTTTTTTTGACATTTCCGTTTATTGTAGGAAAATGAAGTCATTAAGTTGTAAGCAGCGCCAATTAGCCTTTCTGCTGTCTAAGGTGATGTTGAAATACAAAGGATGTCATAATAAAGAGATTCATTTACAAAACATTTTGGTTTCAGGTCAGGAAACTATGATTGCCAAATAAACAAAATAAACAGTGACATTTTACAAGATATATCTGCAAACACGAAATAATGTCTGTAAAAACTGTTTTTATTTCGCCTCAATGGTCTCAGATATTGAAAAACTAAGAAAACTCAACACCAATACAGTTTCGATTATGAGGCTATGTGTGCACGAATTTAGTCCCTGCAATGAAATACCATTTAAATATTACCACTATGGTTAATATTTCATACGTTTTCACACAGCCCGACGGCCAGATCATATACGCTAAATGCATGAGCTTTGCCCAAAAAGTGTTTACGAGGTACATGGACTTTAGAATTAAACATGTGTGCAGATTGCAAAGATATATAACGAGACTGTTTCAAAACACTGATCATGCATGATTCCTGTGCGTGTTACATTGCCCAGAAGCCGTTTCTAATTTATTATTCACTGTACGTGCTTGTGATCAAACAAAAGCGAAACACAATTAAACGATGCATGATTATAGCTAGGCTTCTGGGTCTCGAGTTTCATTCCGTAACCGTCACCCTAATTCACAATTTAACGATACATCTACGAGGCAATAACAGTGAGGGAGGACGAATTGGTCTATCACCAGGTACTCAAGCGATGACAGATGAATTTTGCATTACTTTGTCAACTGGTGAAGACCTGGGTGTTTTGTTCATCCTTTCATTATATCTCTACACGTGCACCTAGACATACACATACATCATTGTTCATGCATACCTGAATAACAAACAATGAGCTGGCAGGCTATTATTGAACAATAGGAAGGGGGAACTCATTTCGGTAATAAAAAAATAATAATAATAAACATCAAAGTTAGTCAGGAAATTTCATTTCTCACAAGCAACAAGCAATCAGGTCCTGCAATATCCATTTAATTGCTGGATCGATCAAGTAAAATTCAAAGATATAACAGAAAACGATATAGCGATAATATTAGGTTGACTGAGATAGAAAAGGGTGTAAGAATGAGTAGTTATTTGTTCAACAGATACAATGAATTAAGATGCTCATACAGAACGTATTGTGATTTCCCAAAATATAAGAACTATGAAGTAAATAATTTTTTGGCGTTTAACCAAAAAACAGAAATCATGTTCTCTGTACTGTATTGCATCAATACTAATTAACTACTCATGCCACAGTACAGCAAATAGATCACACCCTCCCAGTGTTATATATACGTACATGTTTTGCCCAAAATTATAGTATGATATCTTTCATGACGACACCGCAGTTTTTATGGTTGAAAGGGAGCTTTAGCAAACATGCACGTACGTATGTAGATATGTTATAATGAGCTTGATATAGCTGAGAACGTTTGCCTCTTTGTAGTATTCTGCAGCAACGTGTTGATGATAAAAAAGGTTTTTAAATACAAAATCAAACAAAATGGAGTGTATGTATGTATGTATGTATGTATGTATGTATGTATGTATTTACGTGTGAACACATCTTGCCTTTTGTCTTCATGCGCTCTTTATCAGGTACAATATATAAGCACCACAATACAGTAGCAGTAGTAAACTATATTTCTTTCGAGAGGGTTGCAAAAATAACCATTGTATAATTCGGGTCCTTACCGCGTAAGATATTGCAAGACATTTTGTTCTGCGCTACAAAGTGTTTTTCCTAAGTTCAATGCCAACGGGTAACAGGGAAGTGCATGCTAGGTGTCACAGCATTGATTGGTTTTTAACATTGATCTTTCAAGGCGTAGGCCTATATAAAATGGTCAGTAGTACAAAATTTATTAATGTACAGCAGAATCTCCAAATAAGACCACCTTCATCAAAGACCATTTGTATATTAAGACCACCAATTTACAGACCCATTTTGGTTCATCCGTAATTACATTATATCCCCATTAAGACCATTCCACCATTAAGACCTTATTTTTAGTCCCTTAAGGGGGTCTTAATAGAAATATTTTACTATATTTATATATGAATATATGCATGCGCATATTAAAATTTCATACAATATAATGGATTAAAACTTTATGATAGTATTGGCTGAACATATGCAAGGCTCGAGTAAATACCATGAATGATTTTAGTAAACAAATGAGTCAATGAATGACTACATGTTTGCACTAACGGTCTGTCTGTTGACGCGAGTATGCAGAATTTGAGTCAGCACACAGCACCCACTCTTTCTGGGGATCGCGTTCCTTTTTTGTGAAATGATTTTGTTAACTATGACAACATAGACTCCCACCCATCCCATTGACTAATACGCTACAGAGAGATACGCCTGTATTGACGTTTATGATGATTATTGTTGTTTACGTGGTCTGTCATCTGAGCTGCAATGACGTTAATGCTGAATAATGTTGTTGTCGAGGTATATTACTCGAGCGTCTACACTGATCTATGATCAGCATCAGACCACAAGGCAAACGACACCCATGACAGGAAATATCCAAATACACCCGTCAATATGCCAATCAAGTCAATTATACAGTTTTACATCCACAAATATGTAGGGAAAATTTGACGCATAACATTTTAATAGCTCAATAAAAATATCATGGTGTTCAAGGGACTCTGTATTCTGTTATATATTCCTGGTAGAAGCTAGATGTAGACCAGCCAGGCCCATCAGTGAGATGGATCACATGTCAGTTATGTAGCACGCAGTCGATTGGCACAGCAATACATTCTCGAGGTCAGGAGCTCTGTTGTCTTAGGGTGTCACTGTGGCTACCTCCTGAGTAGAGACCAGCCCGCAAGTCACCAAAACCACGTACCGTAAGGGAAGTTTATGGGTGTGTAAAACCTTGCCACCATGGCGCAGTCAATCCAGCGTACCCATGGTAAGGATGCCAGTCATACAAACATACTAGACTTGAATCATAATCATGAGAAGAAAAATTGCGCCATTTGTAACTTTTATGTACTTCCGATGTCATTTTTATGATAGACGTTTAGTAAAATGACAAATATATCTCCTCACGTCTAACTTTAGTCAAAATCGTTATTTTGAGGGCATTATTTGTGTGATGCTAGACTGTTATTCCAATCTCACACTGCCCATGCACTGATATCGGAAGGAAGTTTCAGACCGACTGTGACTTATATTACAGAAATCAACATGAATCCGGGAGGACATAATTATTTGTTTCTCAAGTTATGTTTGTTGGCCATGATTGCCCTGCTGCACATTTTGTACCTGTACATATGTTTAGGTGTAGAATAGTATTGTTTCGTGCTATGTGAGGGTCACATGAGCTCATCGAGTTTTAATTCCCTTGTGCGTTTAGCAATTAGCTCTGGGTCGTTAGTAACCTCGACAGGACAAAGTGGCATGCGGAATATGACTCCTTTGAACCTGTGCCAGAGGTAGAACAGAAGCTCCGAGCTGCCCATGTGCATACAGGACACATATGCCACACTGATACCCTGATTCTTGCCTTTTTTCTACACGTCTCTATAGGAATATTGTTTATATTGTTCAAATAGGTTTGGCTGTTATTAACGGCGTTTGTGTTATCCCTAATCCACATTTATATGTAAACAATACCAATCTTTTCAAACTTTTCGGTTTTAAACACGTTTTGGCTGCCCTCTTAGCTGACTGTCAGGACATTTGTGTTGCTGGCTGGTAGCTTCCAGTCCAATAGTCCAGGTCCTATGTCTGCTAAGGCGAAAACGACTTGGTCGGCACTACAATTTTTTTAGATTCAGTTATGTTGATTGGCATCGTCTTCTGTTATGGGAAATCAATTTGTTTTGATACCTTAACTCATTCTATCCAATATACATGTGTAGCCGTGAATAGGGTGGGTGGGCTCTTCTGCATCTTCTGATGAAAATTCATTCATCAGTAGAATGTAAGTTTGTTTTTTTTTTCTTTTTTTTTTTTCATATTACGTATACTCCGCACTAAGCATACATGGATAAATATAAAACAACCGTGAAAGTGCCTGCATGATTTTGCATACAAGTCGAGTACCTGTGGAGTGAGAGGAAAGGGTCGGCTCTTGTGATGCAGCACTCACGGCCAGGCACCCATACTTGAGTACTTTTAATTTATTATTTTACTCCACTCAATGAATAGCACGTTTACTGCTCTAATTGCACTCACGGCCAGGCACCCATACTTGAGTACTTTTAATTTATTATTTTACTCCACTCAATGAATAGCACGTTTACTGCTCTAATTGCACTCACGGCCAGGCACCCATACCTGAGTACTTTTAATTTATTATTTTACTCCACTCAATGAATAGCACGTTTACTACTCTAATTGCACTCACGGCCAGGCACCCGTACTTGAGTACTTTTAATTTATTATTTTACCCCACTTGATGAATAGCACGTTTACTACTCTAATTGTACAAGTTTTTTTTTTATTCAAAATTAACATTTATGGATAAACAATATAATTTGTTTTTAAACGATGAAACGTATTGAAAGCAATGTGTAACGGGACAAACTGCAACTGTACTATTCATGTGGGCCGAAATGAAACACCGATGCAAGGCATGTACATTTAAACGCCATCGTGTCCTCATATGGCAAAACACGTGCATTTCATTATGTCTGTGTGCAAATGCAAAAATAATGTTATCTCAAAATTCTTTATTTCTTTTCTGTCTGAGTTTTCTTGCGAGCTTTTCTAAAAATTCCTTTTAACTAGAAACCAAACTTCGGTTTGTATCCTTGTTGTTGCGATTGGTCTTTCGTTTTGAATAGCTAATGTTTGAAAAATAATAATGCAAACTACAAGCAGCCAATACTGTAAACTGTCCAAATCTTTAAAACCATTATGGAAAGATATGGTATTCCCAGTTCAAAGAATGGGTTTGTGCCATAGGAAAATCCAATGGCATGCAAACAAAACTTGACAAATTTCAATTTTTTGCTAAATTCACTGAATTTGGCCTCCGTACACATCCCTCATTACAATACTGCTACCTTCATGTCACTTCACAAGAAGGGTGTCACTGCAGAGAAACATTGTGCCAAGGACTATCGCAGCTGGTCCTTAATCCTAAGAGACCAAAGGACTTCAGCAATGTGTAGTCCTCCAGTCACGGATGGTACAGGTGCTGGGTTGGCTAGACACATCAAAGCAATACAGTATTCCAGACCAAAATTACCGTTTTGCTACTTTGTAGGGAGCAGATTAATATCATCTCAATGATTTTCTCAAGCTCGTACAGGAAAACTGTTTCGGTTGGTTTGTTTGTTTTTTCTGTTTGTTTTTGTTTTGGTAACCATCGAGATACGACCTGTTATGCACATGTCCTCTAAGGATAGCATCTGATGAGGTATTGTATTTTTCATGTAAAAGAAGGTCAAACAGTTACGCATTATGTGTAGTTAGTTCCTCTTGGATCATCATATGTACATATGTAAGGTACATGTATAGGTATGTGCGACTTTGATGTATTCCTGCAAGTGGGGACACAGTTAGCTGAGAACTATGACAATCGCCTTTCACGCCTGCATCTTCAGTTCGATTCTTTGCTAGCAGAGCTACCATCGATATTAGCTGCACATGAACGGGTCCAAAGTGCACACCAACATCTGTGCCATGAACAGTAACTCGATCAGCCAACATTTGACTTTCTCCATAATCCACATATTTTGAGGCACTTTTAGATGGTATTCGGATGGCTACATATGCGGTCCATCTAACAGTATTAAAACTTTGTCTAAATTAGTTTGGAAAGGATGTGCACAGAATTTGTATATTTCTGGCTACCTGCCCATGAAAAGCCGAAACCGACCATTTCAAAACTCTAATAGATGAAGCGACCAGTCAAATCTCAATTCAAAGGTTTGTGTTCAAGGTACTGTTGATTTTCATTAAACATGTTTTTTTTAAGATTTATGTTTTTCAATTTAAATGACGCACAGTCATATTAATTGAAAGCAATCTTATTTTTTCCACTCAGGCTACATTTACATTTATTAGAGACCATTGCTTGTATAGAAAAAGAAATCAGAAGTACAACGTCCACATGCGAGCACAATGTACTTAACGAACCGTATATGCCACTTGCATGGAATACATTCCGAGCAGTGATACACTTTCCCTATGGCATACATCTCAATACATCAGTACGCTGACAGTGTTAAAATGGTCGTGAAAATACAAATATATTAAAAAGAAAAACATGTTTTAAAATGTACCTACACAAGTACCACTAAATGAGAGCCGTCATCAACATTTTGTTCATGGCGTATTTATGCTACTTGGTAGGTATATACTAGCCGTTACTCAGGGTGGACAACCTATAAAGTGTTGCATTAGAGTTCATAAAGTAACTTTATCTCCTGCAGGACTCGCCCTGGATGGTAGTCTCTTACTTCATGTAGGGTAAATTAAATAATCAATTACTTATGTTCCGTTGCCGTGACAGAAGTAGTTATAAGCTTGTGGTTAGGTAAACTACCGAACTGGATTGCATCAGGGTCTTTGACGTTGATTGCTGTTTTGCGGTTATAATACAATATCCATCAATAAGTTCTAAATAAAGATTGACTCACAATAGATATTTACATGTGGGTTCATTCGAACGTGGTCACCACATACTGCATACTCAAGCAATAAGATATTGATAAAACGCGGGCGAGACACCCGCAAAGCATTTAGCCATCAGTGTGGAATAGTGCGTGAATGTCTGGTTAGCAGAAAAGCGATTATTGTTTTCGCTCTCTGTGGATGCCTACATTTTCCCGATAATAACTGACATGTGTTGATAAGTTACTTAAATATACACTTTGTTGATACACTGTACATGTAATTTTTGCCTATATTTTATAGAAGATTAATTTTAAAACAACTTTGCGAATAACACTCCCTTCCTTTTATCTTGAACTCCACACGGCTGACAGGGTTCTAGTGTAGAGAAACGACATAAACGCATAATACTTACCTATTTATGGGCGTTACAAAACAGATGAACGGTAAATCGAGATGTTTAAGCTCACGTGATGCTTGTCTGTTAGCTTTGCGTTTCGAGGCTATCAAACGCATTCTGTCCTCCGCAATAAGTTTTTGTTTATGCCATACTATTTTGTAACAGCGGACAACGGTAAATGACAGTGTCTCACTCCTACCGACGTATATCAGTGGCTTAAGTCAACTTTCTTTATGGTTGTAGCTTAATTTCATGTTATCTTGGCAAGAACTGAAAACTGCTCATGGGTATTGGCTTCAGTCACAGATTTAACCTTGGTTTCTACGCTAGTGTGACACCGTTTACCTTACATGAAAGCCACAATACATATCGAACCATCATCAAGCATTGAAGTGAGGCGAAAGGAACTGACTATAAATCAAGCCAAGAGCACAGAAGAAAAAAGTTTTGACAATATAGAGAATGGTGCTAGTATGTTCAGCTATCGATTTTGAAGGGTAGAAGCACTGCGGCTATCTTAACTTAATACCAATTCCATTATCCAAGATACATAAATTCGTTCCTTTCAAAAAAGAAAGAAAGAAAAAAAAAGCATACAAACAATAAAACAAAAACAAAAAAACATAATTTATTTTACTGAATTGTAAGACAGGACATAACTATGCAATCTGGCCATCAAGATGTTTATTTTTGAGAAAAATAGTGCAGGCATTTATTCCTTAAACGTGTCGATATGATGCAACCGATATTGGTCGATTCTGAAAATTGTATTCATTATTTCTACTTAGATCCACTCTTAATAGTTATCGTTGGTTTAAATCTTCATTCTGGTGTTAAACATTTAGCCCGATGTTTCTTTCGCCTCTTATGGTCGCCTGTGTTTCTAGTATCGTCGCTTGGAACTTACAACAGTTACAAAACGGTTTTGTGTAGGATCTAGCCCTCTTCTCAATTGTCAATAATAATAATAATAATAATAATAATAATAATAATAATAATAATAATAATGATAATAATAATGATAATAATAATGATAATAATAATAATAATAATAATGATAATAATAATAATAATAATAATAATAATAATAATAATAATAATAATAATAATAATAATAATAATAATAATAATAATAATAATAAATAAATAAAAATTGATTGACTTATGTAGCTCCAGTATCTAGCTAGGAGGCCCCTCATTGGCGCTTAACATAAGTATACATATTACCAGAGAATACGTTATGAACATAAACAGTAAAGAAGTTGAATGAGGGAAAAATCGCAGGTAAAACATATACTGTCACAGTCACTTGATCAATTGTTCATTTAATACACCATAGTATATAATCAAGGCTGCACACACTGCACCACACACACACACACACACACGCCCGCACGCACACACACACACACGCCCGCGCGCACACACACACACACACACACACGCACACACACGCCCGCACACACACACACACACACGCCCGCACACACACACATACATACATACATACATACATACATATATATATATATATATATATATATATATATATATATATATATATATATATATATATATATATATGACAGCAACTGTGATTCATACAAGGGAAGCTGTAGATCTGGGCTATTGTATTCTATGTACTTTCGGCAAGCCTGAATCATAGGTCTTTTCACAAGGAACATGAATCTGGGACCCTGATTATATTTTAGAGCTGCTCGTTTTAAGCAGCTCGACTTTGGTAGCAGTTGGCAGTGAAAGAGTTAATAGGTTCTAAACAGCCCTCTGGCATTTACCACAAGAAAAGAACAATTGATTAGTCGCATAAAGACTGCACCCGCTAATATTTTCATTACATTTATTTGGGGGGAATGCACAATTCGAGAAGAGGAATAGAGCATACGCCAACAGAGAATTATTGCTGGCGGTCCACGCGTCCGTGAATCCAAGTATTAAAATATCACAGAGTAGTCAGCCAACGTCTTGCTCACTTCAGGCACTCCAGTTTTTAATTGATGGAAAGTGACATCCAAGCAGACCACGGTGTCCCAGTACCGATGCTATTAAGAATTAACGAATCCATAATCTAATAATTCCATTACGTGATAAATGATGTATGAAATAGAGCACAATAAATAAATTATATATTTAATGAGAAAAATATCAGGAGGAAAAACATTGATGAATATGCAAACTGTAGCGGAGTCTCTCACGGGGCGCAACATCGTGTTGTGGCGCAGCGAATGAGCACTCAGACTTCATGAGCATATAAACATGAATCCCTTCCAACAGTGGCCTTCATTAACATGTAGCAATTACCAAGTTCCATATTATAGCAATAGCTTGTAGTGAATTGATATAGCTTATGGCTCAGGTTGCGCTAACAGCAGCATCCAATGAATAGACAAAAAAGAGGAGTCATACAGTCAAGGGACCACACGTTATACGGAGGATAACAAGGTGACAATTGCAACTGCAGGTATTTTAGACTTCAAATAAGAACCCAGAAGTGAATACGGTTACTTGAAATAGCAGGGCATGTCGGTTTGATTCACATTGCGAGTAGTGCTTCCTTTTGTATGTAGTAGTAGCATGTAAAGTCGCTCCCAGTTCCCCATGGATCTATATAAAGCGGCTGTGTTCTGATACCAACGAAGACAGATTTGTTCATGCAGTGGCAAAAATAGGAGGACACTTGCGCCAATTTGAGCTTTCATAATTGAAATTTCTTATCAGGGCACCCCATGTACAGTTGCGCCTGATATAATCGTTTCAATTTGATCCGTCATTATGGAGGTTGTCAATATGGTGTTATTGGTCAGAGAACCACCCGTTCATCGTCTGCAGCCCCGGTACTACAAGCTGGACCTTACATCAGGAAATGCGATGTTACCTTAATGGTGATCATTCTTACATGTTTCCTTAGTGTTCATGCTGACTTTGTTATTAATTGCCTAAGAACAAGATGTGTCTTTGAAAAACGGACGGGCCCGCAGTAAAAAGTTTCCCATAATAACAAAACCAAGTTTGATTCATGGACGGAAACCTTACATTTAGCTTCTTTGTCTGCTTTTATCTTTCAAATATCCTTCCGTCTACCTGTATTAATGTGACACAAGGTGCACAGGGCCGCCGCCCTGATGCATCGTGTACCACAACAGTTGCTATTTGCTATATGGATCCGGAGACACTGTAAATAATTGATGCACTTGTATTGTGCTGTGTGGATCACGGGTATCCCACACCCTTATGCGTTCTTATAATCTGGTTTAGTGGCAAATGTTTTGTGTCTATACTTTTCTCTATAGTTTTGTCTGTCTGCCTGTCTGACTCTCTCTCTCTCTCTCTCTCTCTCTCTCTCTCTCTCTCTCTCTCTCTCTGTGTGTTTCTCTCTCTCCCTCTCTCTGGTTTGTTGTGTGAATTACAGTTATTTCTGCTAAGTTGCTGTGCAAATTTTAGCATGCTTCCCTGCAGAGGCCCGTGTTTAAGTTCGCATCAAGCTAGGATGATAAATTAGGTAAGGACAAGCACATGCCGTATTGTAACATAGCAAGACCTGGAAGCCCTATTGTGAAACATATTGCAACCTTACTCCTCCACTTTGATGGATACCTCCAGCTAACAGGAAAAAGCGTAATAATGGGACGAGTAGTGTCTGATCCTAATATGATTTCAGGAAGCTTTCAGTTACTAAATGCTAATTTGATGTAACCCTCTGGACTGACACAAGGCAAGTATCACAGTCTAAGTCAGTGATGAGAGGTAAGGACCGGTCGATAGCAGGGTACGACCACAGCATGCAAGGTCATTACAACGAACCTACGGCTGAAGCGCGCACAATTTGGAGTTATTTATTTGGGGTTCTGTAATGTGACTATGTGGTATCATCTCTTATAGGATGTTTCTCGTCGCTCTTTACAGGCCAACAAGATGTGACCGGAACAATGCTGTCCTCCTTGCTTTGAGTCCTAGGTGCGCCACCTGGACGGCTGATATGGAACCATGCGGGCCGATTGGACCCTGTTTGTAGCGCTGCTTCTCCTGCTCTACACAGGTTAGTGCTGTTTCTCTTGTTCAGGTTTCTGTAACGTTTTCTCATCATTTACATAGATTAGAGCGTGAACTCTTAAACGTTTTCCCATGGAAGCCATATAGGCAGATTTCCCTTGTGGTTGCCCTGGGCCACATACAGGAATTAATCTACTGTGAATATTGTTTTTGGCCAAACAAAACCTCATACTGTAACAAGTTGAAAATGTCAAATAAAACCATTAAGACCACATTGTCTGGCGACTACATTTTACACATTTGTGGCCCATAATGCCCAGTCTGTGAAGGAAGACATTACTAATGCTTTAATGCTGACTCAAGGGATATTCATTGAACCCAACGCGTTGTGTTTGACAAGTACTTCTCTATTCACTGGGTGGTCATCCATTAGCGGATTTTCAATTAAGCACACAGAATCAACGTGGTTACATTTAGTACCTTTACACAAATGGTTATGGCGCATAAAAGTCTATTCAAGCTTGTAACATCCAATACTGTATGCCTACCCCAGACAGACCCTTACAGTTAGGAAAATAATAAATACAAATTGGCTGCACCTACGCGATCAATAGACTCAATTCAAGTTAGGACAGTTTGTACCCTTTAGCAAGGTTTAATGGGGCGTGACCTATGCCCCCTATTGGCTTTGTTTACACAGCAACACATTTTGTGGCAGGCTGTAGGTCTGACAGTCTGGCTGTAACCAAAATCAATTTCCATCCATTTAACTTCACCTCGGTGCTCTTGAATTTAATGGTGCATATCGGTGTCATATAGGCAGCAAGCTTTTGAGCTGTTACGCGATTGTTTTTGACAGGTACAATGATCTTAGTAATGCCACATCAGACGACAGAAAAAACTTAAAATGGTGTCCTTAATACTAAAAGATGGAGAAATTGCCTATGCGAATGACAAAATGCAACACGCATGACCTAATTATTCTTCGGTTTCTGTGCCATGTGTTAATCAAGACAAGTGTTGACTTCTCGATGGAAATCGGGCTCGTTTTCGGTCTCTCCGTCTGTTTGTTTGTATCTCTTTCCTCTCTGTCTGTCTGTCTCTCTCTGTCTGTCTGTCTTCTCTCTCTCTCTCTCTCTCTCTCTCTCTCTCTCTCTCTCTCTCTCTTCTAGATAAATAACATCTACAATTATTTAATTATTGCTTCATTTTTAACAAATTATTTTCTGCCAGTGTGCAAAATTATAATTCTAAAAGGGATGATAGGCAAGTAGTTTATAGTGTGGTAGGTCGTTCCTCTCTCCAGTGTGATGTTTTCTTTAATTTCCTGCTGGAGTTGTTTTAATACGCTACCCCCCCCCCCCCCGGACAGCCATGCCTGATTTACATGTGGACGTTACCCTGCCTCTACTAGGCAAGGTCAAGGTCAATTGGTTCATGAGGGTTCTCAGTAGAAGGTTCTGCGGGCAGGTGGGCTAGGGTAAGATAATTTCGGATAGTTTCTTTTGTAATTTACACTTATGTAACTTTAACACTGCTTTACCTAGAAGCACAATTTTTGTGATAAATGACTATATGCAGTTAAATATTCATTTAAAGTTGGAACTGCTGCAAGAATCTTCAACGTATTAATATTACTTTAAGATCAAATCTTATGGGGCTGCATACCTCTACCCCCGAAGAATTGTGTGTATTGGGTTTTGTAATCACCTCAATACACATGAAATTGCATATTGCGACCTCTCGTAATAACGATAAACTTGCACAGACAAACAGGCCTGTGTTTTACAAATTATAAATAGTATTTCGGCCAACAAGGCATGGCCGGCCAATGCCACCAGAATGGCGCAATGACAAATTGATGGATGCATGTCACTTATGCCAAACACTTAAAGCACAACAATACTATGTTTCACTTGCAAAACCTCTGAGAATACCGAACAGCCAAAGGACTCTCTGGATGAAAGAAATTTCAAGTGAAACAAAGGAAAAAAAATTAATGATGTAAAGCCAGTTGAAATGTAGGTAATAATAATTAACGGCCTTCTTCAAACATTATCCGAGAGTAAGTAGGCAAACATTGAAGCTATCATGTTTTCTCAGTTTGCATAAAGATTTATGATTCGTAGCAAAGTTATCGTTGTGCTGTTAATGGTAGAGAGGTAGTCAGTTGTTGTATGCTTGGTTTAGTTTTTTCTTAACCTTTTATGCTTGAGTCACGTGCCATCTGCTCGCTTTTAAATGTTTGGCTCAAGAAAAGGTGAAACTTTTTAGATATCGATATTTCCTCTATTTCTTTTTCAGTGAGAAAAAATAGTAAATGTACAATACGTTTAGGAAGTGTTAATATGAAGCCTTCACAATGTCAATGTGAACATAAAGCCATTCATGTCATTGACATTGCAAAATATTGAATTCCAAGTTTTTCCAAAAATGAAAAAAAAAAAAAAAAAAAAAAAAAAAAGAAAAAAGAAAAAAAAAAATATATATATAGATGATTATAGTATACTTTGTTGGCGATATGAAGTATATGGACGAGCACTGGATGCCATATAGCAGAACGAGTGAGCGAAGCGAACGAGTTCTGCTATATGGTATCCTGTGCTCGTCCATATACTTCATATCGCTAACACATTATACTGTAATTTATTTATCTTATGTTTGTGTCGATTAAGTTCAAATACCACCATGGTAAATTTATCTAGCGACTTGAAAACAACGTAGGCCTAGCAGACGCTGCGTTTTGAACTAGGCCTACATCATTTCCGGTCTAGTTATAGAACTCTTCCGGTTATAGGTACTCCCGGAAGAGTTCTATAACATTGTGCATATAACACCCTTCCTGTGTTTTGCCAAGGCCTAGCCGATATGGCATATATCAAAGTAAGTTATGGTACTGAAATCGACCCAAACATGAGATAAATATATATATATATATATATATATATATATATATATATATATATACATATATATATTACATTACGGCGCTTTTCATCAGAACTGTTTGTTTTGTTGGGTAACACGTGACACTGATTCACGAGGTGTCATATAGCTTATCATCGAAATTAGACTCATCAAGATCAACGTGCAAATAAAATATGTTGCCTCATAAGTAGCAGTGTTATGTGTTCTCCTGCCTCAATGACGTAAAAGTCTCAAGGGGGTTGTAGACCCATAAAGATCTTAAAATAGATCAGGGCAATTCCACGGAATATAAAATAGATAGGAGATTGTAGCCCTACAGATGTCTAAAAATAGATAAGCTCGAAACGGGTTAAAACTGAAAAAATTGTATGGGATGATCTGTTGTTTTGTTTATTCAGGTGTTTTTTTTTTTTTTTTTTTTTTTTGTTTTTTTTTGTTTTTTTTTTTGGTTTTTGGTTTTTTTTTTTTTTGTTTTTTTTTTTTTATTTTTTTTTGTTTTTTTTTGTGTTTTTTTTTTTTTGCATGTCAAAGTTTTGATCAAAAGATACGGCAACACACAGGAAGCCATTGATAACTAGGATTAAACAGATATAGGTGTGTCTCTTGAATGTTCAGTGTCATTATCATTGATAAGTGGAAAATAAACCCAGGTGTCTCCCTACAGATACTTCTCTCACACTATAATGTTACCTTACCGCTATCATGGGAACGTTTACTCTTTATCTCATTTTGCGTGATAAGATGATTATATTGACACCACTATACTAACAGTAGAAAATTAAAGCGATTGTTATGGTTCCACACAGATGCACACACTCCAAGTGATTAGGCAATACATAAAATCCATTGCAGGTATTTTGGACATTTCGAAATCGAATGCTAGTTTTATCTGATATGTAAGAATATTTGAGAAAAAAATTTAGTTGAATCTGGGCAATAAATTGAATAATGTGTGTAAACTTGCTCCCTAAAATTCATAAGGTAGGGTGAGTTTGCCTTACTTTTCATCAGGTCTGCATCAGACTTCATGCAAGAGAGATTCATATAGGCCCTGCCTGGTTCTTAGTCGTTTTTTAATTCAATATGTTAAAACCAAGAAACTTCATACTGTGAGTGTGTAGACAGCAATATTGGCTCCGCGTCGTTACTGAAAAGAATGATACCCCCCCCCAAAGGGGGGGGGGTAGCAGGTCATTACTTATGCAAATAGGTGAAGACATGATGCATGTAGCAGCTATGATCAATGCAAGCGTTTGACGAAGTTGGCTAAAATCACATCTAAAATTCAAAATACAGCACCAACTGTGATGAAATTCAAGTGTTACTTCATAATTAAGTTTCCCTTCCACATCGCGTCGGTAAGCAATTCTAAAATACCTAAAAGTTGGCTTGACGACACTTTAAAGTTATCCTATCGCTAATCGAAGACTATATATACTGTAAGGAAACAAATGGCATACCTGCCTGTTTTCGACCAGCATTTTGTCAAACAGGCACCTTTTGACCCCCAATTTGTCAGCGATGACTACCTAATGTGCTTCTCACTCAATGCACCATTTTTGTTACATTCGTCCAACACAACACAGAAATACACCCTCTTCAAACCTGTGTTTACCACTGAGTTAGCGATAAGGAGAGGTACCGAGAGGTAAAGGAGGGTTGTCTCAAAAAAAAAAAAAAAAAAAAATCTGTTGGAGCCGTTTCAAAATATATGAATATGTAGGTAAACTAATCAAAGTGAATAATATATCGTTATCCATATTTTGCAGTATTATACCGACTTCGCTTTCAAGACCTCGCGAGCAGTTTTAAAGCTCCCTCGTCGGCGAGTTCTGCTTCGCGCGTAAAATTTGCCGCGTGCTTAAGCACTCACCTGCCTTCGACATATACCTCGCTGTGAAACCTACCTTGCGGAACCAGGGCCGCAAGATAGCATTTAATACTGGTACCCCCAATAAAAACTAATAAGTGTACGCCTGAAGGCAAGACGATCATTAGACCCGTGGCTGGGTCCAAAATGAAAATCATCATATTTATAGTGTTAATTATCATAGACAAGCAAATGTTAAGCCTACAAAATAGGGCCAAAAATACACATATTATACAGAATGTTGCGCAAGCACTAAGGGCAACAGCGTTTTTTGGCGGGCAAAAATGGCAGTAGGCACCGGGTAATTCAGTTCTTAAGTGCGAATGCTTAGGAAGCAAGGTACTTTCAACGCGTGAAAAGTGTCTCGGCTTCAAGACAGAAGAGCCAGATCTGGATCATGGCTTGGGGGATGACGTGAAAGCTAGCTAGGTTTCATGGCGCATCAAGCCTTTGATGTGTTTTGAAGCGGTAGATTCGTGAAAGCTAGCTCGCTTTCACATGCGATGTCTCGATCACGCAGGAATTGTAACGTTTGTAAAATAACAAATTGATTAATGTAGTATTCAGATATTTTCTTACACAATAAGATAAGTGAAATAAATAAAATTTAAACACAGATTGAAATAAATCATTTAATACAATACAACAATAAGAAATCAAACTACAATTCAAAATAAAGTAAGGTAACTGGGATTGTAGTAAGTTAAAATAAAGATGGAAATAGAGTAAAATAGAACATAAAAATTTAAAAATATTAAAAAACGTGAAAAAAATTAAGCAAGGCAAAAATAGAATGAGTAAAATAAAATAAAGAAAAACAAAATGAAATAAAACTTACTGCTATATAACCAAACAACAAAGGTGACAGTAGTTTTGATGACGTATCATACAATGCACTATTTATTTGCTTTTTGCCACATATAATTTCAACACAGTGTCCCTGGGTATAACAAATATTTCCAGTCTGTCTTTATTTGGCAATTTAAGTCCAACATTGGGCTCCTGGAATCCCATATCCTTCATTCTTTCTGAACTTGTGTGGCTTTTTCCCTTGCTGGTATTTTGTTATTTCTGTGTGTTGACAGGGGGAGATTTTGCAGCTCTCTCTTCATTCCTCTGTTTCAGAGTGGCTTTAGTTTGTTCCAGTGTCTCAGCCACAGGCCTAATTATATTATTTCTACACCACGTGATTTGACTGGTGTAACATCCAATTATTCTTTTTACTCTTCTTTAAGTTTCTGGAAAAATGCACTCATATGCATTAGCATAATATGCAGGACAAGACTCTTCTCGGGTCAACATACTTTTATCAACATGTTTTTCCAGGTCAACGCATCTAGGTCAACAAACTTCGGTCAACACAACTTATAGGTCAACTCAGTTCGAGAAAAACAAACCACAAGTTAGGCTTCTCCTTCACCTAGTTCTTCCGCCATCTCAATTTCACAGCGTCAATATTCTTGGATGAGTTGCCTGAACAAGAAGTTTCTTATCTTCAGAGCTGGATGTATAGCTTCCCATGTCTTCTTCATCCATCAACTGATCAATAATTTTCTTGATGGGGTTGTGAATTTTACTTTTCTCAAGATCATACAGGAGTTTCCACCATCTAGCATACTTTGATCACATAGCTCTAGCTAATCTTGGAAGTATGTCGTCATAGGCCCTCTCCTTGGCTTCACTTGGTGCCATGCCTCCAGATGTGTATGATTCTACCTTAGTGTCATAATCATCTTGAATGTCATCCAGTATACCTTGATCAGTCTTTATCATCAACAGTGTCATCTTCACTGTCTTCAACCGCATTGTTATGGGCACTGCAGCTGATCAAGTCTATTTTGGTCTCCTTAGTTTCAGGCTCCTTCTCATCATTATCATCTCCTATAAGTCTCGTGGTTCCATGGACCTCTGTACACCAGTTAGCCAAGGGACATTGCAACTGGTGCATATTGACAAACATAATATCACAATTATCACAGGATGCCATCTCTGTATTGTTTTCTTCTTCCTCTGCTTGAAGTTTTCCAAGTAAATCAGAACTATGAGTGTTCTCAGCTCCCTTCCAATGGTTCGTAGCCTGGTATGTTGAGTTCCCACCTTTAAGGTTTGGTCTGTTCATGGACGTGTTGCTTACGCTACATAACCATCTGCTCCTGCTCTGTTTTTTTTGTTTTTGTTTTGTTTTTAGGGAGAATATTTGCTTTGATTCGCTCGTATTCTGGTATCCCAGGCTTCAGGTCTAGTAGTAAACAGACATAAGGTTTAGCTGTGCCTTTGTTGTAGTCATCCATCATGTAATTGGGTTTGTGGGGAAGCATATACCGGCTCATGGTTTTCACTTGCTGTTGATCAGCTGGCACATTGAAGAAGAAAACAAATAATGATAATTTCTTTGTATAGTCACTGTGTTTGGCATGTGGAAGTTTTGCATCAATACAATGACACTCACATTCCGATTGTGGCTTCCTTTGGTACATAAATCTGTGATTTTTTGTATCTCTCCCATCTTCACTTGTTATGTCATCAAACACCACCACACTTTTCCTTCTTCTATCGATAAAAATGTCGACCCACTTATTTGGTGGTATGGATGAATTCAATACACAGGATTCTGGCCGCAGACTGTGTACAAGAAAACTGACAAACCAAGAGATGGTGCAGTAAGTGCTGTTGGTAGCTATTAGATTGACGGCTGTCCTAGTAAGAGTGCGCAGATTGACTAACATAGACCCTGTGTTGAGTGCTGTCAGCTAGCTCTGACTTGTTTCTCCCATCGATGGAGACACCTCTGTCTTTCAGATACTGTTTGAAACCCTTTACCCCTCATGTCAACCGAATCCAGCCTTTTTTCAATGCATGCATGGAAATCATTTTCCTTTCTTTATCTAGTCATTTAAAAGAGAATCATGAAAACAATCCGCTGAAGTAGGCAATTTTGCATTTCTTCCTTCATGTCGCCATACCAACATTGTGACTAGAAAGCAGGATGGAACTTTTGTTCAGTACAATTACTGATAATGCGAAGAAAACCATCGATATTATGGTGTTTACAATGCATATCGAGCACATTCAAAGAGTTTCGCTCTTCCCAAGGCTTATGTCCATGTGTTTTCTTCACTATGCATCCTTTTCTTTAGTTTTGTTTGTGTGGGATGTTTCATCCTCAAAATGTAATAAAGGCCGCCATAAGTTAACCTGTTGCTTCACATCTACCTTGCTCGTTTTAGAAAGTCCATCAGAGAACAGCATCCATGTCTGTCGGGTTCAATGCATAGTGGACAGTCATCCAAAATGGGAGTACTTTAAGGTAATCGTCAGCACCTTAAAGTACCATACTTGGATTAATGACCCTGTAAGCTCGAATGAGTTTCCAAATATGGATATTATCATCACATTTGACTGATTTGTACGGCGGGAAATATCAACACACATACAATTGGAGGAGAGTATACCAAAATAAAACAGACTTTCGTCTGTACGAGGAATGCAACCTTGTCGAAACGTTTACTTGCATTAAACGACTATTAGCGATTATTTGCACTGCATGGACAAAATAGAACCGATTGCCATAAACGACCATTAATAATTATTTATACTGCATGGACAAATAAATCTATGCATTTTACCCCAAATAAAATGTCACCACCCAAAACTGCGATGTTGAATTAGCCACATTATCCACACGTGCTGAGATCTCTTTCTACACTGCAGAAACAGAGAGGGAATGTTTTGGTGTGTTCATAGCACATCTTTATTTTTCATGAGGAATTAATTCGAAGAGCTGAGTGGACCAAAACCCAAGTAATGTGAGGGGAAAAGAGTTAAGCCAGTAAACTCTCTGTTTTTGTTTTTTTTTTTGTTTGTTTGTTTGTTTTTGTTTTCTTCAAGTAATGTGAGGGGGCAGGGTAAAGCCAGTAAACTGCCTTTTTTTGTTTGTCCGTTTTTTTTTTTTTTGTTTTTTTTTTTTGTTGTTGTTTTGTTTTGTTTTGTTTTGTTTTGTTTTGTTTTGTTTTTTGTTTTTTGTTTTTTGTTTTTTGTTTTTTTGTTTTTTTTGTTTTTGTTTGTTTGTTTGTTTTTTGAAACAATCTCCCTCCATTTCAGACCGGCACATCATTTGACCTATAGTAAACAATGGCCCCTCATGCAGAACACTTTCAAGTTGCCCGCAAATCTCATGCACAATGCCATGCACGCTGTACCTTCCTACCTTCCTGTGAGGATTTTTTTTTCACACACGGCTTGCAGCCATAATCCCACATATTGCAGGCATGTTTTTCTGTATCTCTGTATACATTGGGTGCCATTGTCTATAACAACAGATACTTCTGTGAGATACGTGACTTCAATATTTAAGTCCTGAAATCAAACACTAGTAAAAATATTCAGATTTCCTTGATTTTATGTTGAACAATGACTCCTTACCTAAAATTACTTTACCTACTCGTTTCTCGGAAAAAAAGTGCATCTCTTATTGACAATATATTCTGTTATTTATCCAATAGTACCGATACATGTCTTTCAGGTATCATATTTACAGACTTATTTGATCATTTCCCATGTTTCACCTGTCTAAACCAAAAAATAAATTTAAAAGGACCTCCAAAACTTATAATAGTGCGGACAAAAGATATTCAGTCAACACAAAATTTCTATTATGAATTAAATAATCCAAATATAATACAGTCACTCAATCAAGATATTCATTCTCACCCTGATACAAAATATGACAAATTTGTAAATATTGTAATCAATGCCAAACAAAAAACATCTACCAAACTCAATAGTAAAGTTCATGAAACATAGGCATAAATTCTGCCCTTGGGTAATAAACGGTATTTTAAAATCTATAAAATATAAAGAAAGCTACACAAAAAGTTAAAATGTACAATTCATGATGCCCCCGAATACATGTCACCCATACAAAACCTAAAAACTTAAAAGTACATTCTTAACAAAACTATTTCTCAAAGGGGAAAGAAGACTACTATCATCATCTCTTTGAGAAATTTAAAACTGACACCACCGAGACCTGTGATACCCTCAAATCAGTCTCAAATATAAACAAGAGAAAAAAAATGGCTGTAAAACTGTGGTCCACAAATTTGCCACATTTTACTTCATATCGTGTTGACTATCACGATTGTTCCTTTGCATTCGATCAAGTTTATTGCAAGGAGATCATAAATATTTTGCACAAACTCAAACCCAAAGCATTGGCCATGTTTCGCTTTCCACGAAGTTTTTCAAGGTAGCTACCAGCGCCATAGCCATCCCTCAAGAAAATATGAACTGGAAAGTGCATATTGATAAAATGAAAATAAGATATCACGTGCTTTAGGTATCTTAAAACGGCTCAACAGGTTTCTGCCTGTTATGTTACTTTTACTAATTTACACTTCCTTTATTTTCCTCACCTAAATTACTGTATCCTTGCCTGGGGCCATACTTGTGATCGCATTTATTAAATTACAAAAGAAGGAAATTCACTTAATACATTTGACAACATACAATGCACATACTGAACCTTTATTTGAATTACAGAACTTGCTAAAAGTGAAAATTATACTACAGCGCAAAGCCCTAAAACTATATTACAAATATATATATATATATATATATATAAAAAACAGTTGCCAAAATACTTTCAGAAATTTTTCACTGTTCCACCCGCCACCCATTCCTATGACACCAGATACAGACATGCTCGTCGCAACGTCCACCCTTTTCACAGCTCCATCAAAAATTGTGTTCAATATTACATCCCTACCTTACTGAATGAAACGTCTCCAGATATCAAGAACAAATTTGACACTCATTCATGCTATTGTTTTTCAAAATATGCTAAAACATTTCTCATCAACTAATACTCTTAGGATTGCGCCATTATTAACCCTTACATCTGTAATAATTAAGTTTTCATGCTCTCCTGCTTCATGTAGCTAGTTTTTTCGAAAACATTTTGTACCTTTAGCTATCTTTGTATATATGTCAAGCAAGTCAGTACATCCACTTGCTTACATTAGCATACTAAGGTGGCCCCTGCGATAGCGGATCATTAATACTTAGCAGGGTGCATCCTGACAGCCCAGTTTAATGTAATACATGTCATTTAATGCATTGCAGATGTACACTCTACTAATTGGAATGTATTACTTTTTTGTATCACCACTTGTTTTTTTGTTAAATAAAATCGAATCTGATTCTGAGTCTGAGTCTATTCTGCCCTCTCATGACATGGTCGATGGTTCGTGCATGTTTTGCAATCTATGTTAAACCTATCACAGCTTTAGAAGAGCTGATGACCATCTCCAAAGTCAACCCAGCTTTTACCACTTTTTCATGACGTCAAAAGTCAATTGAATTTCCAGTTCAAATCGGTGTTTGAGCTTATCTCTTCCCTGCTGTAATTTTTAAATCCTCTGTTGAATGTTTGGGTATGTTTTTTTCATCCCATGTGGAAGATGCAGACACCATGCATCATTGCTCCAGTAACGAATTTTTCAGTAGTTTTAATTTAATGATGCACGGGAGGACTGTACATTCTATTTGAGTTGTTTGATACCTGCCATGATCATCTTGCCCATTACAAAAAGTGTAAAATGAAAATCCTCTCTTTTAAATATGTCCGACTGTGGTTCATATTGAGCACATAAACTCTGTGCCACCTTCATTGAGTTCAGGTGTATATTTAAAGTATGCATAGCCAACATGCTGACCACTCTTATTCTGGAATGGTACACTAGAAAGTCTGCTGGGTCAGTCAAGCATAGCGTCGCAGCCTCTTCTTGGCTTCAGAGATACAGGAAGCAGCCCTATTGCACATCGGCTTCACATATTTGGAGAGCATACAGCAACCTCTAATCACTTTGTCTCCAGATGAGACAGCTGTGTTTGTGGCGATTGTACTTGACATGGCGGGACAGGGAGGTTAAATGTTTCAAATCAATCCCACAGTTCAGTTGTGCCATGCGTACCACCCTTATCAGCTGGACTATGTTGTACCTCTTCCATCTCATTTTCAGATGAATTTCTACTCCGTGCAAGCACCTTTATATACAGAAAACAGAGGCAATCAAAAATTCAATTGACAATCTAATAATCTGACAATACAATATACAGATAATAATAAGCATGGGTCAGGCATAATTATAGTCAACAACACCATAATAAAAATGACTTAACAACTCATCACAGTTATCAGGTTTAAGTCACGGTTTTGTAAATGAGCCAATTAATTACTGTCCACATCTTGGATCATTTGTGACAATGTTGTTGGATCAGTCTGTTGTGGCATAATGTCTGTTCCCATGGCCTCAAACACCAATTTAATCTTTCCATAAAAATCTGTTAGTGTCATTGAGATTTATTTTTGGAAAATACTTGTCCACTGTCACATACCAGTGCATCAAATGACAAAAATCAATGACATCTGTTTGACTAGGCAGATCGGAAGCCAGATATGTGCAATCTTTTTCAATCTTAATGTTAATGATATGACAGCATTCTTTTATATATAGCCATTGTAAAAGTTTGTCAAGATAATGGTGATTACCTTGTCGCAATTGTGTGTATAGAGCTGTCCATTATGTCTGGATACCTTTCACTGTAATCCTCTAATCTGCCATTACATTGCTCTTATGAAAAGACCCAATCGTAATCTTGTGCATATATATAATCATCAAAAAGACTAATATATTACGCCATTGATATTGCTTCACGATGGCTCATTGATTTCAATTTCTTCTTACACTTTTTATTTTTGGCCTTCAGCTTCCTCATGATCTGATGACGGAGGTCTTTTTAGGTTTCCAGCTTGTTGTTCTGTAAATTGCTTCATGGCTTGGTTGTTTCCATGAATGTTTCTATGGAGGTCAAGCCATTCGTGTAAGGAGACATTAATTCCACGACATCTCTCCCGCTGACCTTTAGCATCCACACTGTGCACCCCACAGAGCACTTATGCTGGAACATGGGCATAGCCAACAGCACCCGACCATTTAACTGTAGACGGATGTCCTTGTCAACGCCCTATTTGACCATGGTGGCCACTTCTGAGGTCAACGTGACCAAGGTCTGCCAGGCTGTAGCTGATGGGAACACCCACCATATAGGCTTCTCCTGGATTCTCCATAAAGCAACATAGGCAGATCCACAGTGGCCAGATTGCACATCCACTAAAGTTTTCTCACCCAACTGGAATGTGCTTGCCATCTTCAGGTCTGCTTCTTCCTTGTCTATGACAGCGTCAGACCAACTGATGACCACCTTCAAAATCAACCTTCTTTTATACAACTTCTTTGATGACATCAAATGGCATGTGATCTTCCAACTTACACCTGTTTTGAACTTATCTATTTTAAGAAATCGGTACGGCTATATAATATTTTATCTATTTGTAGATCCCATGGAATTCCCTTTATCTGTATCCCTATTTGGGATCTTTATTGGTTGATGATTTCCTCAAGAATGTTACGTCATTGAGGCAGGAGATCACAGTATACTACTCTCATATGCTGTAGCAGTGCACTTTTTCGGGAAAAAGAATTAACATCACACGTTACATCCCCTAGCAAGACTGAAAAGTGCATTTCCACATATCTATTGCTTGAAAAAAAAGAAAAAAAAGAAACATAATGTAAACAGCATTTGTAATATGTATATGCTTGTAAAGTGCACATTTGCTTATACTTCCAGAAATCAACAGCAACTGCTTATTTCCGGAATACCTGCAGACACCGCTTCCAGACGGAACTACTCGATCATGGTACACAGAGACGCGGTATAAGACAACATTGGATACATGGGAGAGCCAAATAGAAGTTACAGTGCGTGGGAACGAAATGGTTGTGAAATCCAGGTTTCATGGTTCGTGTTTTCAAGCTGGAGAAAAAGTTAGCTGTTTCAAAAAGGAATACCGTTACAAAAGATACTGTCTTCGGAAGGAGAGTGATAACAAGTACAGGGTCCAACACCAGGATGACGGGTGAGTGGAATTCTGGGGTCTATATTTATTGTTTCTTTAGTTGTTAGTGTGTGTGTTTGTGTGTGTGTGTGTGTGTGTGTGTGTGTGTGTGTGTTTCTTTCTTTTTTTTCTCCTTCAGTGCGAATCACCCCTAAAATCAATCTACGTAAGTCAAACTAGTCTGATTATCACAAGGATCCCAGATTCGTATTCCTCGTAAAAAGGTCTTTCATTCAGGTTTCCAGAATGCCTATAGATCAAGAGAGAATATGCCAGGTCAACAGTTTGTCGGCGCACATTGGGCACAATGCTGTTGCTTCAGTCTCAAATTTGGCACTGAAAGAACCAATAGACTATTTTGGCCAGCATAATGCGTATCTGCTCTAGTAACGTCAAAAATACGCACAAATTAACCGTAAGGTTTTGGAAATGTAAACGACACTGCAGTCTAAATGACCGTACCTAAGAGGATAAATCGTCGTGACTGAAAAAAATTATAAGTTTATATTTTATGCTCGGAACGAGCGGCGCTGGAACATGCCACCTTTGGCACCAGTCGCCTAGCTGAAATGGGAAGCGCACATATCCACTCGACCAAATCCCCATTCTTAAAAGAATGGTTCAATGGAGGTAACTATGTGTGAGTGCCATATCAACACGGTTATGCAGCATATTTACTGAGTCGGCATTTATTTCCAGCATCGGGAACTTAAATCCACCAGCATTAAAGAAATGCCGAAAATATATATTTTATGTTCGGAACGAGCGGGACTCGAACCTGCAACATTATAAAATCATGTCCGTCATTATGAAATGGCCATTCTATGTTCCTTGGTGTTTCATTCCCGATTAAAACTGCGAGGGCAGATACTGCCATGATGGTAAGAGAGTGATTTGGTTATTTACAACGCAAAGCATGGCGTAGCCTACACATGAAAACCATAATCGGCAGTGGCTATTAGACTGGCTGTCTATGAATAAACAACGCAAAGTGTAGCTAAATGTAATTGCATTCTGGCTTTCAACAATAATATTGGCACAATTTAATTTTACCTTCTAAATGGTTCCTTCATGAAAGCTGATTGTGTTTATAAATTACAATAATACATGATCAGACTTGTATTCTTGTGGGTGACCATGGCAGTTTATATCAAACTACGTTTAGCATCTCTCGTTTCCGCTTATTATTTTCACTCGATCTTAATGTACAAAAATAAACATTGACACACTGTGTGTATGTGTGTCTCTCTGTCTGTGTGTCTGAGAGAGAGAGAGAGAGAGAGAGAGAGAGAGACAGAGACAGACAGACAGACAGACAGACAGACAGACAGACAGAGATTTGTGTTATACTTTCTAACTAGACATACACAGCCTTAGTGCATTTAACAGATACTGGAATTGTTATGCAAAGCAATCAAATGCATAGATGGTAATAATGAGGTCAACAAATACTATCTAAAGCAAACAATGAAGACTTCTTGAAAGACTACATAGATATTATATGAAAGGCACGTGTACATCTTTTGCTGTTTTGGGTCACTCTGATATAGCTCAGATATCAATATTGTTATCTTCCTTGACAATTCCACAGTATTGTTGAGCTCCTATCCTCCCTCTAAGGGCATTTATCCTTAGGTTAGTTATAATTTGCATTTTAGGGCCCTGACAAGTATTTGATGTATTTCCGGTTATTTAATTCAGTGATTCTTATTTGTAATTTGGTTCTGTTCTTTTGGCTTGACCCTGAAGTATTTCCATGATGTTAAAAAATCAACAACTAACCTGTTATATTTGTATGTAACTAGAACTGGTATGCTGCTAGTTGAGTGAATGGTCCCTTTGCAAAGAACATGGACTGGATTCCATATGCTCATACTGCTTCAGACGCAGACTCAGACATTTTCTTCGACAGTTTACCAACGGATATAACAATAATATTTATATTGGCAATTCGTCTATTCAGGTAGCAAAAATACAAACGTTATCATAAACAGTATTACCCACAAACAAAAAGTCAAGATGATTCCTGGTTTAAATTGGCTGGTACAACAAGTTGCGTCTAAGATCACATGACATTTCAACTTATTCTATGAAAACTGCTGTAAATCAAATTTTTGAAGACTAAAAATGCAATAAATTGCAGGATTCTTGTAAATGCTAGTCGCACACAGTTGTCTTTGGGGACAAGGTGTTAAATGCAAACATATTACCAATGCAACATGTGCTGCATACTGCATTATAGCTTGAGATTCTATTATACTAAAGTAAGTGTGCCATAGATATGTTGCAGTATTAAAATTCCCACAATAAATATATATCAATGTTCTTGGTATTCTTCCCACCTGCCCTTCCAGCAGGTAATCCTAGTGTCTGTAGTTAGTCTGCTACCACATATTTGTGTGGACTATGCGACAGCACATTTTCCTTGCAGGGAGACCACAATCCTCCGACTACGTGCGTTTCTGGCATATGAGTACAATGTAATTCGTTTACCAGAAAAGTTTCTTTTCAGATGTTATGTATTTGACGCAGTCACCACAGAATGTTCCTGTTATGTTGTTTCCAATCGTGTATCTACATCTCTTGAAGTTTTGCCGGTGAAAATTAACAAGAAATCTAAGTTAGAACAATAAACCAGACAAATTGCATCTGGAACCTTTTGGGACGATTTAAGCGGTGGAAAGGTTTATGTAGTGAAGCGGGTAATTGCTGGAAAATGAAACTAAATCTATGCTACCAGACAGTTTAAGATTAGTCATCAACTACAATAACTTATGGCAAAGGTGACTTTCCATGGCGGAGTTGACTTTGTACAGACTGTTTTCCCTTGTTATTGTTTGAGATATGCAGGAGTAGAGGTCGGTCGGCCCTGCTACTGCTGAAGTTGGGTCATTGCTTCCATGAGAATATTAGTTAATGACAGCTGTAGTGAAGTGGAAAACACAAACTACCGTTAAGTGAGTGTTTCTACTAGTATGAAATATTAATTGCACCTATTGATTATGCCCATTATTCGAGAAACAATCAAACAATATCATAATCAGATGTCAAGTTTACAGTTGCATATTCTGACGGATTTTACAGGGTCATTTGCAGCTAAAAACACTAGAAGGCGTGTTCTATTGTGTGCTTATAACATTTTGCAGTTTAAATTTTTGATCTTTGTATCCTCTTAAGTGAATTTCACGAAGTACTCATGCAGCATCAGTATAAAGCAAAGACTTTTTTTTGGGGGGGGGGGGTGTGCGGGGGGATAGAAAACTGTTTTAGTATGTGTATGTACAAATTCATGAAAAAAACGTGCCTTTACAACACAATAACATTACTGGCAAATTAAGCTTTCATAAGGATGCCCATTAACACGATAACAGATTTCAAGGGAACAATTTAAAACAAATAATACAGCAAGTTTGTATTTTCAATGTAGTATGTATGAGACCGCTGCCCGTCTGTGTGTCTATAACGTACACACACACACACACACACACACACAGACACACACACACACACAGACACACACATACACACACACACGTATATATATATATATATATATATATATATATATATATATATATATATATATATATATATATATACGTACAATATATTTATATAACAACTGGTTCCTCAACCCAAATTTTGACACAACAAATTCGGGTGTTCCGCTAGCTTTGGGATGACTCAAATTTGTTTCATCATTGATACGATATTATGCTAATTCTATGTTCACCTCGTGTTTGATCCTTAATTAAATCTGCTTACAAAGCACGAAAATGCTACATTTTGCCGAAAGTGGTGATGTACGTCGCTGGCTTTGGAGAGATCGATCAAGCAGGAGTGAGCACCCATCCTGCGCTTAGTGAAGCCAGCTATATTTGAGAAGCTGATTTCAAAATTGATATTTGCTCCTGTCATCATGGTTCACTGTGCATGCAATATTTCAATCGTGCCAAATATTCTAAATAGTTTTAGGACCACCTGGGAGTTGCTACGGTATTTGCACATCCATTATACAGAGCCATTGTCCCTCACCGCATGTTTCGTACAGCATAGCTAACACAATCATAACTCTTCAACCATTTAAATGCTCTTCAATATACAGTGATAGGGCAGGAGCCAGCTCCACGTGCACTTATAATACGCAGACCATTAATTATGATCAAAATTTATGGCAAGTGTGCTGTAAATGCATTGTGACAGTTGGGTTGCTTGGTATCGCCACGATTGTGGGAATCCTCTTAATGTATTATGCTAAAAATATATGCTCATACCGGTACCCGCAATATGTTTTATTAATACTATGAGTTGCTCTCATAGGTTGCTGCCATTTTTGGTGATAATTGCTGCGGAAACAGTTTGGTTTTAATGAGTAAAACTATAATATAGAGTGTACCGCATAAAACCTCTTATTTATGACGTATATTTATGGATCCACTTGCTTGCCGTGCAAAAAACCCTGTCGAAGAGTAAAATGTTTCACATAACACAGGAAATTCATAATAACGTGTCCTACACAAAATTTGATAACCAATGAAGTGCCAGGCATTTATGATAATTACACAGTTTCTAAATGAATTTAACAAATAAGTATTACTTCAGTGTCGCCACAATATAAGGTAGAAATACAGAGGGAAAGGAAAAGTAAAGTTGATCTAATGTTTCCAAGCTAGTACCTAAATACTTTATGCTTGAACCCGACCCGAATTTTATTTCATTGTTGCCAACTGACATGCCAACGCACGCGTCTGACAGCCAGATAATATTTTCTACATAAAAATCTTCAGTAAACCGCACAATATTTTCCGCAACATTTCATTAAATTTAAATAAGCAATGTATTCAGACCCCCAGAAGCTCTACAAGTGACAAATCCAGGTGTACTTGTAATCTTCCCTTGACGTCGAAACATAATATATTTATTTCATTCACAAAGGTGGTCGTTTTACTGTAATACGGAGATAGGGTAAATTAAAATTCGTAACTCTGAATTGTTTTGAGGCGTAGAAAACCACATTACTCTTTCTATCCTGCTGCAGAAGGTGTTATCTAAGTCGCTTAAGGTACATGTGGAACGTTTATGCCAGTTCTAAATCGTTTCTAATATAAGCCTTTGACTCAAATGTTTTTCAAAACGCTCGACGGCAAAATAAAATTATGGTTCCATCACAAACTGATCACTCATTCTTTTGCATAATAATCTGCCGGGCATGACTCAAAGATGATACTGCTATTTTTACACATACTCTTATGTACGACTTTCAAAGAACTTCTCATTCTATACAGCGCTTAGGACTACTCGGCTGACATTTTTTCTGGCGGTTGTGATTTCAAAATTTTGTGGGCTGGCTGCTCTTAACAGTATACATAGTCATGGTTGTGTGACGGGTTATATAAATGACGTAAGCTACAATTGTCTTTCTTAAGGGTTTTAAAGCTGAACATTGAGAACCATCCCAAATACTCATGGAACGACTTGCCAGCATTAAAATATGGAATAGTTCACTTGCAAGAAGCTGCACAGAGGCAGCAACGTGAGAGTCTGAGCACGAGTACAGTGATTTTTTCAGTTTCCTCCATGAAACCATAACAGTCTTAGATAAGCTCTGCACAGGTGTCTGTGGCATGATCAAATATAACATGTATAATGCGAGCTTGGAGTGTGTGAAAGGAATCATGCTATAGTCTTGCCCACCCAAATATCCCGCTTATATTCTTATGTTTATCTCAATACTGAACATGGTTGATGTGCTTCCAAGGAGTATGATTGCTACAATTAAGTTTTACCTGACATTTTAGTGCTGTGATATCTATCGCTCGATGTGTGATAGTGGTTTACTCGCAAATCAAGTGCCCTGGTATATTTCATGCGGCGTTTTGAGTGTCGGGATACACTTAAACTGTTGCAAAAGGCGGGCGTATTGACAACGCTGTATCAGCGAGGAACTTCTGGTGTTATTGGGAATATTGCTCATATATTTGATGAACCATCTTCACAAGAGACAGTTGTAAATAGAATGCTAATCATACATCTGGCAACACCATAAGGGCGGGGAAATAGCAAAGGCCTGATAATGATATGGATTTTTCTTGATTTATAGGAACCCTATGTATACGTGTATGCAGTTCGTGCCACGGAACAAGAACGTTATCCAGGTGAAAACTGGTAAGTGCTTGATCCGTCACCCAGCAAGCCAAGGCATCATCATCCGCAGCGCCTGGCTTCACCGTCCATTTACATGGGGTTTGTTGTGTGGATAATAAAGAATTATGGCATTAGACGACATGAAAAATCTCCCAGGTGGCCTGCCAATGTCAGGGCTGTAGAGTATCCGAAAATTATTAGATGTTAGTTGGAGAAATCCCGTGACGTTAATTATGCAGAGGCAGAAAATTTGAACCTGTTGATGGATGGCCCTTTATATGGCGTTAGTGGACACTCTACTATTGTGATTCCATATTGCGGCCTGTAAAATGCGTCTCCCATATCAACTCTCCATCTATTTTTAGGACATTTCTCATTGGCCTGGAAATTGTTTTGTTCCCTTGATTTCAACACTAGTACAGATAACACCGGGGGTTATTAGTGCTTGGAGGTGGCAACCATCAGGCTATATGTCTGGCAAGGGGAAGATAGTGATAGCCGCTTTCTCTTAACATAGTGTTTTCGTCTGATTCCTTAAAGACCCTGCTGATTTTAATATCATTTACAAGGGCGTTTGTCATGTCAGTCTCAATAGCGGTGACAAGCCTTCAACCCTTCATGCCGAAGACCCATAGATCTGTAGAATAATGTGTTAACTCTGGGAAAAAAAGATTGGATCGTGAACACAAAGAAAGAGGGGTAGGTTGATCTGTACTGGAGTGCCAATCATGTACTCATTGGGCTCTTTATGGACACGCTTCCTTTAGTTATCTGCTTTATCAAAGAATAAAGAATGAAAAATGAGGTACCTTTGCCTACAGCGGTTTTGTTTTTAATACACATGGTTTACACCGTTTGCATTTAGAATTTTCCGTAACACCCGTAGTAATCTTATGCATATTTGGCATTATATCTGACACGAAATAGACCGTTCTTCAAGGGTGTATATTGTTAAAAAGTCGTTAAAAAGTAAGATTGGAAATTTAACACAATCAGACCAAATTTGGAGAAATAAATTGGGCAAAAGGCGCTGGTACCTAATGAAGGAGGCGGCACAGACATGTGATTTTCCCTTAGTACTTGTGCAGGTTTGAACGCTTTACTTTGCACGTACATTTGCATCACCGCTATCATTCCTTAAGACAGACGCTTGCTATTGTTTAAGCACCCTTATTGATTCAGATATACTGGTAGATATAACGTACACTCTGTGTGCCCACCGGCCAGATTTCCGTGTATGTGAGCCAAAGGATGAACCATTATCCAGGCAAACGACTAGCCCTTTAAGGGTAAACGATCAACCTTTTCCCCTTCAAAACAAAACCGTCAGGCGGTCACATATTTCCCGCTTCAATGTTTTGACCGATTTCAACGGGGAAAAAAACACTTTGAATGACTCTTGTAGACAAAAAGGAAAAGAAGTCAACATCAACAGGATTGGTTAGGCGCTGTGAACCCAACTCGCACCAAAATGACTTTCGCATCAGTATTAACTTAACCAATTTCTGATTAGAGGACACCTGAGTCAATAGCTTTTAATGGCGCATGTTGGGTGTATTTCGCCCGACCCACGCCAAGGAAAGCTATTGACTTGTGGCGTGCCATCATGAATGGTCTTTCGTACAAATCTCAGCAAAAGTGTTTTTACACGAAATGAAAAATGTAAATAAAGAAAGACGACACCTGGGCGCTTTGAGCGGGAGAGGGTTAAGGGAAAGCTGTAAATGTAAAATTTGGTTCCAAAAGGATAATTCCAATTGGAAACATAGTTGTGGGATAATATAAGTACTGTTTTGTGCACATCTGATATGAACTCGGGTAACTACTCCTTCGCCACAGTAGAAAGTCCGCTTTAGCCACTATCCGTGATACTGGGTAACATGTAAGACAAACAGTCATTTACAATCTTGACAGACGTTGTTGACAATATCAAAAATGAACGTTTCAAATCTGTTTCCAAAATTTCCATTAATAACGCATTTTTCTGGCGATATGATAAAACTCCCCCAATGTCGTTAATTCGATCGCAGACTTCATAAAAGTCACAAATAAACTGCACTATGCTGGCAATGGACCCCTCAGACCATTAGCCAGTTAGTCAACTGCTACTGTTTACTGAATTTGGCTTAGAAATGTGTTAATACCGTAAATAGTTTTAAGTGAATTGTTAAAGGGCCACTAAAAACTGTTGTTAAGCATGCCAATATCTCCAATTTTGGCATTTTTTTAAAGACCAGAGCTGTCCCTTTGTAACGATGGTATATTTGCGATGTTATACCACTGCACGTCATTCCTGATGGTGATGTCGTGTTATCTCTTTTAGTCTGAATATTGCTACAACTATTGTGAACATGTTTTATGCTCTATGCCTTAGTCGTGATTCCAGTCCTCCCTATACTTGTGCAATAATGAATGCATTGGGTTTATCTCCTGCTCGAAATATCATTTGTATTCCGTATCACCATAGATGTTCGTTTCATTTCATTTCGTGCAGTGATACAGAAGCCGATGCGACTTTAACCATTGCAAAGGGTATATGTCCTATAACATGAGACACAAATACAAAAAAGACACAAATACAGTGAGTTCATTTGTCGAGTCTTCGCCCTGTAAACAACGCTTGCAGGGGAATATGTATAACAGTAAAGTGAAAGGGCTTACAGATGATGGAAATACAGAGTGCCATGCTAGCGATTCTCGAATCAAGGTCATCTGACAAGAGCACAATGGGTAATTCAGATATCCTTCCAATGAAGGTCACTTTTCGTCTGCACGAAACGGATCCATACCTGTATTGCCATATATCGTAATCCTTTATCTTATAATCTGCAACTGGTTTATGAAGAAACTTCTTAAGGTGAACGTAGGAGTAGAGTTGTGGATCACCACGTACTGATATATCTGTCTCCAAAGTACAGCCATATGCATAGGCACAGTTGATCTCTTTTCCAGCTAAACCATAGTGCAAGTCTTAGTCAATTTTGTGTTTCATTACATGTTCACTGCGGATCAGCGGATAAGCTTTTCATGGTACCCTGGTTGTCATAATTGTACGCTACGGACTGTACGGACTCTTTAAAATACGTTCTGAGCAGGGATGACTATAATAAACCGTACAGTGACAGTCATCATCTGGCCATGTTAATGACCAAAGCTTTTTAGTTGGTAGGGATGTCGATCAGTTGATCCACATCTCTATATACACTTTCATACCTGAAGTATTTTAATTTGGTGAAATTATAATTATGTTGGTTTATATATGTGTCTTATTATTTCTCATTCTATGTACATGCTAAGCCATCGTGTGATGTGATGCTATTTCGATGTACGCGTATCGTGTCTTTTACTTTCTCCGTTCGCGGAGGTTGAATAAACTATTACTATTATAGGCAGTGACTGACTTACACCACAGGTTAGTTACACTACGATTATGCATGCGGCCCCTGCCAGAGTGTACCCCATTTTTTCCAAAATACATTCAATAGTTATATACAACTCTACCTCGTCAGAATGTTTCTGTATTGTGTTATGCACTCAACTTAAAATGATGCTAATTATCACGCGGCCTGTTGTTGAATGTTAACTATTGTCTAAATCTTCCTGTAGCTATACCGGGCGAAACCAATGACGGTCACTTGTGCGACGATGATTCCCTACAGAGACAGGAGTGGCCATGGATATGTAAGTGCCCCCCCCCCCACATACACACACCAGTGTCTTCATATATTGTGGGAAAATAGCTTGAGCCGGTGATTACTGTGATATTAAATTCGTAGAACACTATATTGGTGAAGGTTGGTTTGTAAATTGTCCAATGTTATCCAACATGCAGTCTGAAGGTTTATGTCAGAATATGCGGTATATATGCTTTAAGACAGATTGAAAATGAATGGATATGTATGTAGTTTAGGTTACAAACTGGAGATCTGGACGACTTAATACGTACAATTTCGATATACATTATGGTGATCTTTTGGACATATTTTACGTGAAGTTACATGTAGCATGCATGTAATACGTTTTATGACAGCTCTAAATGCGCCATGCGGGAAAAGTGACTTCCGTGCCGTTTTACAAGTTAGAATAGCTTTTAGATTGCAGTCAACTCTTGCACAGCAATTAAAGTCCAAATATATATCTTTGGTGATTTGGTGTGCCATGAGTCGCCATAAATGAGTAAAATGCTTAATTTTTCCAAAGTGTCGATGTACCATGTAGTATCCAAGGAGGTTCTTTACACCTAGCACGCAATAAAACATCCATCCGGCCATTTTCTTTATGCATTCATTACAAAGAAATCCTAGAAAATACTGTGATGGTCCACATGTTCACAACAGTACATTCGTGGTTCGTCAGACAGAAATATTTTCTTCGTGGCATGTGTCTTCAGTCCAGTGAAAAATATGCGGAGAAGCTGGCCGCAGTGACCCAATGGGGTTAGGCATTGAGTGGCCAGATTCGATGGATCTTTCATGCAACTTTATGTTTGCTATGGCGAATCATACGCGTGTATAAATGTACCGAGGTATCGCGATCTTAAATCAAGACTGTCTGGACAGACTGAGCAGATTGTATGGAGCACATCTTTGATGGCTTCCCTTTGCATCAGATCGTGCACAGTTTCAAACCGCATGTAAGAATACATCTTCAACCATTCGGTCGTTGGTACACTGGGTCACATTGAAAAAAAAATGTGCCCTGTTCACAATAGGTATCTGTTACATTATAAGTCTGTTTTCCCTCTTGCGATTTTCTCTTTAACCTGAGTCCCTGTGACGCCCAGTCTCTTGACAACAATATATATGGGTCGTTTCCGTACTTTTGGAAATCAATATGACATGACTATGATCAGAGAACGTATATCAGTATCATTTATGAAGCCAACAGGTGAGTTGCATGTTCAGCAAATTTTACAGAATAACGTATTTAGTTAAGGCCCTCAGCATAGTTCTGTTTATTCATTTTCATAACACTTTAGCAAAATTGTCATACAGCGGCAATAAAACAGACTGGTGTCAAACATCGCAGCTCGACATTGTCAAGTAAAGTATATGGTTATAAATAATCTATAAATGTGCTGAAAGGAATTTCTTTCACGTGGAGAATAATGATATAGAAAACAAATGTCCACTTCATAAAGGAGTATATCGCGTAATTGGAATTGCCTAAAACTAAACTATTCAGATGTCAATTTATTACTTAGATAGCAAAAAACATTTTTATTTTTTAAAATTTACCTCCCAAAATTATTTATTGTGACAGCTTTAGAGGTGAATAAATTAATGTAAAACAGGCAATTTTAAAGAACAATACGTCAACGCCTTTATTTATGAAAACAATTCATCAAGTTTTCACTAGCTAGACATATATAGCATGACGTTGGTTGGAACACGTGCTGCTAGTGCTTCACCAGGAATAATATCGCCTGTATTTAAGTCCCATTTGGTGGTGATGCGTTAATGGTCACTAAGTTAGTAGCGATCATCTTACCAGGCTGCACGGACTTGCAATATAGCACTATTAATAATACTGCAGGGTAACGCTTTTAAATATGAGTAGATATATTCATCTGTGCAAGTAAAGAAAAAATATCGCTGTGATATATGTGATTCGTGTTGCACATAGAGTTCCTAAACAGTTGCAGGTTAGCTTTACGCGCATTTATTACCCAGCCGCAACTACATGAAATTAATTAATCTATCCGCTGCTTAATGGATGCGTTACCTGTTTTTATTCGATTTTACTGCAAACAGTATAAATGGGAGAAAAGTCAAATCGCATGCATTTTTAACATCCCTGTTGGCGTAAAGTTGAGTAAATATTTTACGTGGGTTTGTTCGATCCACTGTGCAGTTGCTGTAGTGTGATCGGTAGAGCAATTGTCTAAAATGCTAGGTCAATTTATTATGGCTAAAAGGGATAGACGTGCAACGATGAGTCTCTTCGTAACATTTTCCACATTTACGGGGAATGGGGAGTGTTGACTCAATCGTTTTCCAGACATACTTCATGATGAAAACATATCTTCAAAAAAGTTTATATGATGAGACCGTTTATGGGTGCCCTGTTACTAATGACGGCCGTTAGTCTCCGAATTACCAGGAGTTTTAGCGATTTGAGGAAGCCATGTTAAATTAATATTATGCACAATGGGCAATGTTTGTCTGTGGATCAACACTTCAATAGAAGCATGTCATAGCAATTCTGTCTAAAGTAAACTTCTTGTTAAATTATTAATTCGAGCAGCACGGAGAATATGAGCTAATTTGACGAGGCCGCTATTTTGAGGGGCACACACAGTACATCTGACTCAGACAAGTGACACTATAAAGCTTAATATTGAAAGCAAACCATACATAGCAAAGTGGTGGGAGTCAACAGTTTTATGTAAACAGAAAATCATATTACCAGCTGTAATTTTCATTCCTTACAACTTCCCCTGTCAGAATATATTTGAGGCAACTAACGGTTCTAAACATTCTCCAGTCTGCAGCGTGTAGAGATATTGCTAGCAATCCTGCCTACAGGTACATCACCCACATCCTTATTCAAATTAACATCCTTTGTATCTCGTTGTTATGGAAAGAAATTTTTCATCTAAAGTACACAAGCAGTGTTCCATGTGTTAGCTAAGGTCTGAACGCACTTTACTTAGCAGATACGCTGAGTGGTACTGCGTTCCTCTTTGTGCAGATAAAAACGGAAGAGACGGGCATTTTAATTTTGGATGACCTATGACTGTCAAAATTCGATTTGTATGCTCTGAGATTGGGATGTTGAATTTTTCGTGATGAGTAATCGCTGCTCTATGAGATGCTAAATGGCGCTGCGCAGGTTACCTGTGTGAGTGGGGAGAAATCCCACTGACATTGTACCTTTTCCATTAGAAAAGGACCAGAATGTCATTTTATAGGCATATTTAAGTTAATAGGAAGTGAAAAAACATCAGTGGTGTCACATTAATCCAGTATGTGTCTTCGAGCAATTGAAAGAGTTGCTGGTATAACCATCTTACTGAGCGGTGATGAAGCTCCGTGTTCATAAGCATATCTATTTATGTAATGGAACAGCCTGCCACTTACAACAGACGGTGACTCATACAAAAGGCACATCTAGCTCAATCTTATTTTAATGAAAATTGAGGAGACACCCGTCTGGGGAATATCTGCCTTTGTCAGGGTTTGCCACTAAATGCCCAGGATATCAAAAGCGACAAGTCACTGTGAATAGGGCCCGTCAGTATAACCTTGTCCACCAGATGTCTCCCCACAAATGTGGCCGGTGAAAGTGTGGCACTTTGGGATAGGGAAAGTTTACTACTGGGCAGAGGACATATACATAAATGTTTTACACTTTATATAAGCAATTCTCCACCTTATCCAGTCACATCAGAACTATACCTTAGTGCTGTCATTATAAACACAGATTTTCAGAGTAAAAGTCTTACCTAACGCTGCTAAGTCAGGCGGTGATTTTGAGTGCATATTCCGGTCCATCCACTCACAGAGGCATAATATGGATGGCGGTAAGCATGCCCCGCTAAGATCTAAAGAGGCGGCACTGGAATGAATGAATGAATGAATGAATGAATGAATGAATGAATGAATGAATGAATGAATGAATGAATGAATGAATGAATGAATGAATGATCTTTATTGGCTGCACCTATTTACGATGGTTAGATATTTTGCCTGTACAACACAACACAACACAACACAACACTTGAATTTGAAAAGTGCTGCATTTGACAGCCTTTGGTTCAGCAGCATAGGTTAGTGATATTGCTTATCGGACCGTTAACGTGTACGGTAGTCACTTTGGAAAATAGTCTAAACAAGCCACAGTATGCTGTCATTCCAGCTGAGACTAATACGAGACGATTTTTTCCCATATTATAATTATGTGCGGTCTTATTTTGCAAACTTTACTTCGTTTGTATGATCACAGCTGTTTCTCTCCCCTAATTGACCGAAAATATGATATAAATGGCCTAATGTATTAATTGTTATTTCAGCGCCCGTGCAGGAAGAATGGAGTCCATGCCCCATTATTGGTGGATTTGATTTTAAAACTTTTCTTAATGACAGAAAACAGGTGCGAACTTTGATCCACTTCTCCGTTTTAACTCATTCCACCCTAATGACGCTTTTTCCCGCCGATATCTAAATGCCGTCTGCTAATTGTACTTTACTAATTTAGGGATTTCTTTTCAAAGTTTTGGATGACACTTGCATGGAAGATCATTCCAAATTATATCCCCATGGTGAACAGCTTTCCTCTGGCGCGCTCTGGGCGCATTGCGCCCAGAGCGCGCCAATGAAATCTGATCACTCGGTCTTTTATCAGGGTGGACTGAGTAAAACCAAAGCATGACATACTTTAATTCCAACGCAGCACACCGTAGGTAGACTACATTACTTCTGAAATGGACTTTTAAACGCTTATGGCCACAGAATATAATTCTAAATGCCCTTCTGTGCCAATCCTTCACGTCTTTCACCAATCGGTTATTATTGAAATTCTTTAGATAAATCTTGACTTTGCCATCATTCTGATTGCAATATTTATTAGCAACAATGCCACTGGCAACGATGTGGTATCTATTGACAGTACATTTGTACAACGGTGTGTAACCTTTGCTAAAGCCATAGCTTGATATTGTGCCTTGTAACCATGACTGGCTTTGCGGTATTGAAAACAAATGGCATATACTTAAGAACACAATGCTGAAAATCCACAAAAAAAAGGGGGGGGGGGAGTACACGCAATAATTAATATGAACAAGAACCCAATTTAATTATATGGGTATATTGTGTTTCAGAAACTGTGTCGCAAAGTGTGGCGTCCGTCCAGGATAGAAAGCGAATGCATAATAGGGGAAGGTTTAGAATTCCTCTTTCCAGATCGAACCTGCAGTCCATTTAAAAATGGGAAAAGTATGTAGCGATGTTTTACACTTTATGATTAATTTACTCACTTAATGTAAAGCATAAGCTACTTTTTACATATATAGTGATTGATTAACTCTGTAAATTTTTGGGCATTAATTACTGTTTACATATGGTTCTATTTGTGTTTTTTATCATGTCACTGTGACCGGCTAATTATGGGTTGCATGTGGTAAAGCCCAATCCGCACCAGGTGTATTGGCTGATTCTTTTAATTAGAAAACCCGGATACTAATCACTGCTTGGGAACAAATTTAGTAAAAAGCTCTAGGTAACAGTAAATTATGCGCATGAGTAATCCGTGTGTCTTGTTGCTAACATCTTTTCTTTCGAACCACTATGAATGCCTGGCCAAGAATTTGTAAATTGTTTGGCAGCGACTACTGGAGCCTGCCTAGGAAACCCGGTTTACCATCATGTAGCTGCTCGGGAAATGCACTAAATGTGGCTCAGTTTGTCCTAAATTGCAAAACGTTATAGCTGAGTAGCCTTTGGCAGAGTTTTTGCGAAGACGAATTTGGCAGAAGATATATGGGTAACTATACTCTTAGAAATCCAAAAGGGAACTACTTGATTTTTAAAGTTTAGTACCCGATGTATCTAATGCGATTCAAAGAAATAAATTCCCAAGTGTTGCTAAAGTGGAATTGCATTTTCTACGTAGCTCGATTCCTTAGAATATATTAATACTATATTTGACTTCCTCTGCAGGTCCCATCATGCAATGCTGGGCCAGTTGGGTGGAGAACGGGTATGTTTTCCTGATTGCGGGAGAAGCCGGATATCTGCCTCAATTCACATTTGTACGTCAACCTGATATATATTTGCTTATCACAGTAAAATTTAGACTGGGCACAATGATGTTTTTCTAATCAAACAATTAACTTCTGGCGTATTGCTATACATATTAATAGGCTCTCTTCCTCAAATTCATTTAAATTTGAATGCTCTACTGCTTAGACGCGGAAGAAATTAGGATATGAGTTCTGTATGGGGCGATTATACGTGGATACGGGGTTTAGGATAAAAGGACATAGTCTTACAGAATGCAATATTGTATGGTGCCCAGGAATCAACGGAGGCCTTAAAGTATGCTTAATCATAAGAGTGTTTAACGGTCGGGCTTTCTATTTGTATGATTCCTCCTCCCATTAGCTAGAAATATGGGGACAGGGTCACCCAGGGATGTCAATTCAGGCATTACTTTTGATCGGCTTGGCAAAATTGGTTCATATTTTATAGTCAACTATTATTTCTTCGTTGATAAGAACTCGTTATAATTGCTAATTTATCGTAAAGAGGAGAATTGTGTCTTCATATTTCTTCATCAAAGAGGAACAAAATTGATTGATTCTTTATGAAATGTTACAATATCCCTATCCACACTTGTCAAATATCTTTGTTTCCATTAGCTGTCTTCTAATGACTCGTAGTCAAGTATTGATATGTCCCATATTTCCATTTGTTGGGGTCACTGATGACACACCGGGTCTAGTGTGGCCATTTAATATAACCATAGGAGCACTTAAGGGTTATTTGTAATTGAAATACCTTCATATTCCAATACGGCCACACAGATGAGGTGACGTTCGTAGTAATAAATTGATTGCTGAGTTGCATGAAGTCAACATAGCGGTCTAGTTCATTGAACATACTTGTGGGTGCTTCTAAAACGTAAACCGGGCTGTATTTATCCGTTCCAGCTTATAAAGATCCATCTTCTCGCCTATTAAAGAACTACATTTATGTATTCTTTGTACATTTCAGGATAATAAAATAGCGTAACCTCTTTGTTTTATTTAATGAAACTGCGCAGGAAATCATGGTCATAAAAATGATAAAATGATAAATCTACCACAGCGAATACAGGGCACGAAACGGGTAGAGTACATACAATTGTTGAGAATTTCACTCCAGCTCAGTGTTTGGAGTCGTTACAATGCACAGACAAGGTAATGCTACTATCCTGCATGTAGTTGACCTATGCATTTACTGGTTTTATGTATATGTCATGTTGAGCCGCCTCCGCTTTGTATTGTAAAAGTCTTTTATTTGCTAGGTCACCCCTGCTGCAGTCACACAAGACGATAATGCATTATTGCATTATGGTAACATTACATTTTGTTCCTTAATATATTGCAGCGGCTCCCAAATGCTCAGGATTTATTAAGAAAATGGACAAATCCTGAGCAGCAGCGGGTGAAGAAAGAGCATTTGGTTCACCTTTACTTCAACCCTGTGTGTCCCCTCAATGATCATGGTGCCCCACCAAGTGATGTGCATCACGTGCAGCTCAAGGTCACCAGAACTGGTAAGTTGCGAATAGTTCTCCAAATCAATACAACCTAAAATGCAACCGTTGTTACCTTTCAAGGTGGTTCGAATAGTTTGCCTGCGCTACAATAACAATATCATTTGCTGAATGATTGAGGGGTTTTATTAGCCGGCTGACTTAAAGCCTATATGCCTTTTTGAATAAGAAACTGTAAACTGTGCTATGTCACATAGGTAATGATCTGTCAACTAACATTATCAAAGAATGTCACATTGCTACCAGAAATGGGGTTTGGGTATATTTTACAGCTATGGTATGGAGAAAATCTTACTTTTTTGTTTCTGGTTGGTGGTGCAAGTGGTTTCTGGCATTCAATGCACCCCAAAAAATGGCAATCAGGGTGAAAAGAAAAATTGTGTCTAATCCTATTTTTAGGTATGCAGAACAGTTGCTGAGAATGTCCAACAGCACAAACATGTTGGACTCTCACAATTAAATTTACCATGACCTTGCAATATTAATTAGGTACGCACGAAACTCATGAATACGGTTTGTAACAGTGTTATGTCACCTGTAAACGCCTTCTTTACATTTTGTATTCCCCACGATGCGACCACTCTTAGGGTATAGTAATGTTATATTTCCAATCTCCTCTTGTGCTAATAAAGACTAACTAGAGATGTGTATTTGGCAGTATCTCAAGCGTTGACCCGTGCACATCGTTGTTGATATCGGAGTCCCAAACATATATAGTGCATGTGCAGAGGAGGGGAGTTAAAGACCTCCGAAAGCTTTTGGTCTGTGTGTTAAAATGCCAATGACGAAGCATAGTCAGCGCAGCAACATCTTGTGAACACGAGTCTATGAAAGACTACCTCAGCTCGTCTAGTTCAGTGGGAAAGAGAAAACATGGCGCACATATGATATGTCTTGATTCATGTCCGCTTTTGATACAAACGTGGGTTTGCTGGATCATAGTCATTTGTTTCTGTGGGTTTGCTAGATCATAGTCATTTGTTTCTGTGGGTTTGCTGGATCATAGTCATTTGTTTCTGTGGTGTGCAACAGCACAGGCAGCAACTTGCAAGTATCCAAACGCACACATACATATTGGATCCGACTGTTGAAAATATGACTTGATAACTCATTCCAACCTGATAGAAGACCGAGTCAACGGCTTTTTGGTCATGGGCATATAATTTGGAGTGATCCTCCGTGCAAGGTTCATCCAAATCTCGAAAACGATAATCCATAAATTAGTAAAAAAAAAAAAACAATTAGCAGGCGACATTTACAAATTAGCGAAAAAAGCGTTATCAGAGTGGAATGAGTTGAAAATTCCTGTAGTCGTACCACAATCATGATCTTGCGGTGTTCATAACGTGGATGATTTTAACTACATGGACCTGTCAGAGTGCCTCCCGCTTGTAATTCAATGAAACTTGTAACAACATATAGTTTTCCCCGTACACGTTTTGCAGTAAAGGCCCAAATAGTGTTAAAATGCAATGAAGCTAAAAAGTAATAGCGATGATGAATATATAATTGGTACATACGAATAAACTTAACAGCAATGATGTTGTCAAAAGTAGCATTTGGGAACCCTGCAATTACCAATGTAACATGCTTGGTGGCGTTATCCAGTATTTTTTGTTTTCATTATGAATGTTTTCTTTACCATTCTCTCCTCTAACATGTGCATATATATTGTTCATAGCATTTTTGTTTATTTTGCTTTTATATGCTCCGCCAGATAGGTTAATGTATGCTTGCCTGTTCCCAATTGCTGTCAGAAATAGAATATGTCGACACGAGAAAAAGTATTATCGCATTGCGATATTCACTCTTTCGATCTCAATTTAGAGGGAAGTCGAAGTGCTCTTTATTGATATTTCGATACTAGATGCATACTCTTTGTAAACGGACCTTTTATTCAAGTACCAGCATGCCTACAGCTACCAACAACGCAGCAGAGGCCATAAGAATGGTCCAGCTCAACAGCCTCCCTTAACATTATGCACAAACTGCACTGAGGAAAGCTGTTGACTCTGTAAAAACTCGGCACTGAACGAGTTAAATGGTGAGAAAGTATGATAGCCATAAGCTTCCTGCTCTTGCAGAAAATGGCAAGGGCAGAGGCAGAATGTTGATAGGTGATTCTCTGTCTAGCTTGAATTGTAAGGGGGTATGTTGTGGCCTTTGGATTCTTATGAGGTAGTCGCTATCAAAAGCCAAGATCTGAAATGTATGAAATAAGCAGGTCACGAGTGCACAGGATCCTACCAAGGCTGTAATGCAAAGGTTCATGTGGCCATCAAACAGCACACAAATGGGTCATGTTAATATCGGAGCTGACATGACTGAGAATAAATACTTCAATTTTCTGCTTTATCTCCATTTGTCTCGATGTGTAACCCCTTGGGCATCTTCTAACGGGCTGGCGATGTCTTCGGCAACAACCACATTGTCTTAATTCTTCGTATCATGTTCATGAAGACTTAATTAGGCCATGATAAACAGTGTTAAGCCGTAAGCCCAGCAGAGCTGTGCCCATTGCTATTGAACACCAATCACGCCCAGCAATCGAAGTTCTCTACATAAATGAACTAAGTGTGATAAACGTATTATTGTAAATCCTGGAAACGTAGCAACAGTAGGGTGAAGCTATTGAAAACATCGCAACTTGAGTCACCTTAATTGCACAGGCCTTTGTGTCCATGCACTGCGGACAGACAAGTGAACGAGGCCAGCAAAACACGCACCACCTAATTAGGCATTAGGTAACTCCTGAAGGTGAAACAGACGTCGATATTGACGCATTTATCATGTATATTAGCACCATATACTGTACTGTAAATCATTGCCCTCTGTTAACAAAGGATTCAATGTTAGAAGAAAACAAAATTATTAACCTATATTTTTGATGAAATGCTCCATTCTTGTACAAAAATATTCCAAACATGAATTATGGTTGAATGTTTATATACAGAGCACCTGGAATACATAATTCCCAGTCTCCATAATTAGGAGCAAGTATGAGGCTTTTTCTATTTTGCAGGTCTGGCGCTTACAACAAACTCTTCTTAACATATCTTACCTTTTACTTCCCAAATTTCATGTTCTGAAATTAGGCGATGCATCAGTTTGGCCTCTCTTTGAATACTAAGTTGTGCCACTTCGACATGGTCGGGTATATTAATTCTATCTTGGGTTTCAGTGCACCTTTGTTGGGCGCTTTTCAATAATGTAAATTAATATACAAAGACTGTTTGTGTCGAAATATGCCATCTGCAACGCATCATTACTCAAATCTGTCAGATATGTGTATAAGTAAAATTAAGAATTTTATGTGTTTTTGTGATTTTTTTCATGAAAAAGGAGTAAAACATCACTTTGGAAACTTTGAATTCACATTTTTTTTTCAACTGTTATGACATATAAATGTACTTGAGTTAATTAAATAAAGCTGTGAGTCACATATGTATGTATGTATGTATGTATGTATATATATATATATATATATATATATATATATATATATATATAGAGAGAGAGAGAGAGAGAGAGAGAGAGAGAGAGAGAGATGAAGGGACTTAATATTTTTCAAGATAAAAAATGAATTCAAAATAAGTAGGTCCCCAAGATTTTGTATGTTGACTGTCAGTACAGCAAGTATGCGAAAGGGTCAAGTTTGGAGGGGGTTGTTTTGTTGGTGTTGTTGTTGTTGAGGGTTTCTTGGGGGAGGGGGGATTTCATTGGGGAGGGGGTGTTTTTCTTTTCTTTATTTTTGCTGTTTTTGTTATTTTGGGGTTTTTTTGGTGAGGGGATTTGTTTTGTTTATGTTTTCGTTTTTTTTGTATGTGTTTTTTGTGTGTATCTTTTTTTTTTTTTTTTTTTTTTTGATTTTTTTTTTTGGTTTTGTTTTGCGATATTTGTCATTTTGGGCGCAATCACACTATAATAGAATAAGTTTGCATTGGCTGTACACAGGCTGATCGGTTTTAGGATACTGAATGTAAAAATGCTTGTACGAAGCAATTAAATGAAGAAATAAGGATTTGTTCGTCACGAGTTAAGGATATGGATGTTTTGCATTGGTAGTTGCAGTCTTGTCTTTATAAACTGAGGAGATCAATCAATGCCTCTTAAACTAGTCTTTGAATGGACAGAATAATATAAGTAGTATGTGCATGTACAATGAAAGATAATCCTTCATGCATATTAAGCACCTTCCAAAGCAACTGATATATGCTTGCAACGTGCAGAACACGTATTTAGTGGATTTGAAACTGACCTGATAATCACATAAATCCGTCACCAACTTCAGACAGCACGGTGTGCAAAAATACTGGTAACCTTGTATGAAAATTAAGATTGTCCTTTAACATTCAACATTACACCAGAAAGTGATTGTATCCTTTGATTTCTATAATCATTTGTAATTCATTTCTTGTTTTCTGTCTTCCTTCTTTACTTTCTTTCTTTCTGTCTTTCCGTTTTTCATTTCTGGTTTTTGTTTTCTTTTGTGTTTGGGTTTGTTTTTGCTTTGTTTTTCGTTTATTTTTTTGCAATTTCTTATTTCAGTATAATTCATTCATTGATTTTAGCTTCATTCCTTATTCCTGAATATAAGTAGTATTTTTGATAGAAGGAGGTCCAAAACTAATTGTATTTGCAATGACATGGTTTGCCATCGTTTATCAAATATATCATCATCATCATCATCATCATCATCATCATCATCATCATCATCATCATCATCATCATCATCATCATCATCATCATCATCATCATCATCATCATCTTCTTCTTCTTCTTGCTCTTCTTCTTCTTAATACTTTATTTCTGTATATGTTGTGTTTATAAGTTCGCAGTTGTAAATTTTAACTGCTGGTTTAAACATTTGTGCATGTATTTTCAACAGCTACAAATGTTTTGAAGTATTTCTATTATAGCCAAGAAACGTGTCATCATCAATCACAGTATGGTCATACTGCTTAAAAAAGTATCATTACATACCGTCCCCTAGCGGCAACGCTGGGAACAACATTTGTCAAATGTACAGAGATGGCAGTCTCAATCCCTTGCTGGACAAACAGAACATCACCTTTCATGTAAATTCTTTCAGATTTGCCAAATTTGGATTGATGTACAGAATTTAAATGCCATATGTCCAGTCATCGTATATTTAAACCTCTTTGTGACTCATGGATTTTGTGTAAATTTTCAATGTTGAAGATATACCATTATGTATCTTAAACCACTAGATTTCCCATATTTTCAGACAAATTAAAAAGTCTAAAGAGAGGAAGTTTTATACTGCTACGTTGAATATCTAATGCGACAATGCAAACTAATATTGAAATTCAATTTTAAAAATTAAGAAGAGCAAATGTTACCTGTGTCAATTGTTGGAGCGACAATAGGAGAAAATGACGAACCAAATCATAGAATGTAGGATTTCTAATGTATCCATCACACACTGATTTTTATATATTTAGCATTGAACACGAACTTAAAATACTCATTATTTGTGTCTATACCATCTACCTTTTGTTGTAGATGTTGTTGTTATTGTTGTTGTTTTTCACTTGCACTCACGATTAAGTTGATATATTAGAGCTCACGTCAAGAGATGATACTACCATTCCATTCTCTTTTCATTTTCATATCAGCATAGAGGCTTATAAGGTTCGTTGCGTCACGTTTTAAAATTAAGTATGCGATTGGTGTTGTGGAGACACCTTCCATTGAAACCCTGATTAAATGGGAGTCTAAAAAATAGGAGTCTATAAATAGAATCAGATAGAATGCCAGTGTTTACCTGTCATAGCTTAGAACACGTGCTCTGAGCACGGCTTGCCAGTATTACGTCACTGTGAATGAATATGTAATTTGCCCTTTGATTACAAAATTCAGTATAAAAAAATCTGTCGAACCAACAACTCAGACAGAATGGTAACTTCATGTTACATAGTCTAGCTGAAACAGCGGGCTGGTTACAGGTACATGTAAATGCCTTCTAAAGGTGTGAGCACAATAAAGCCAATAACTATTTAGTACCGTAACGGTAACCTGCACCTGACTGGCTGCAGTGGTGTATTCATACCTAAAAATGGGAGTTTTGCTTGAATCATGATCAGCGCCACCTACCTGTCACATTTCAAATTATATGGTGGTTCCCGAAATTTGCTTTTGAGGAAAAAAATGTTTGTAATAAAATATCAAAACTTGTGCCGACTTCAACTTTCTTCCTTTTGAAGGTATTTGGTCTTGAACACGTGATGCATAATTTTTGTTAGTATAGCCGCGTCGTGATCTTTTTACCCAGTATTATCCTAATGTGCGTTTGGACAACGGAAATCTTTTCCTTCGCCCAGTTTTAGAGATCAAAGGCTCCCGAGGACAGCAGGTCGTCCTCACTGTGGACTGTCATCAAAAGCCTTATACCCAGCTGTCGGGCACAAATTACGTTACTAACCCCCAAGTGCCTTACCATGAAGCAGGAGATGGTGTACAATTCTGTGTTCATTCAACATACATTATTCAAAATGCAGGCATGATGGGTCCCGTGCAGCGACTCAGCTCGACTCTTAGTTTGCGTGATCTTGCCAAACCTGACTATTGGTTAACACATATTCTATTGAAAAAAAAAAAACGGGATTAAGGGGATAGCCCTATTTTAATCCTTCTTGCACAAGAAGGAGGAGTAGTTGGACATTGCACAACAAGAAAGACGATACACTTGCTCGACACACCTGTAAAATATGTAACAATACATGGCAAGACAGATACAGTGGCACTGCCACACAGCTTGAAGAATATGATATAATAACCTTTATTTCAAGTCGAGTAGAAATAAAACAAAGAGCATTAGCGCCGAATCAGCAATTATTCAATAGTGATATAAATTGAAGGGATGACAGATGATGAATATATACACTGAGGACAGATGAATATATACAGCCAGTCCATTTACACATCCACAGCTTTCAAAATTATGAGTTCAGGAAATTAAATGAGACTGAACTTCTGGCTTTACATAGGATACATATAGAGCATTTACAGGAGGGGACAAGACATTTGTTAATCAGAGTCTTAAATTCATTGAGAGTGGTACCTTGCTTCAGAGCAGGAGGTAGACAGTTCCATACCTTGGCCCCTTGGTACCTCCGAAAATTATAACCGTAGGTGACAAAAGCATATTTGGACTGAAAGAGCTTTTGTTTATCCCGAAGTTTATATGTACATTTCCTTTTGTCGAACATATCGTCCAAGAAAAGCAGGACATATTTCATATATATTTTTATTGCTTAATAGACAGTTTTCTTAGTATACCTAAGAAAAGAGAGGGTTTCTGAGAGTGCGCCGGAAGTCCGGCATAGGTGCTAGAAAAATCATAATACACAAATCGGAGAGCTCTTTCCTGTACCTTTTCCTTTTTCCAAGAGTTTGTTTGCCCAAATAGATGCCATGCTAGTGGACAGTAATTGAAATTTGCCAGTATAAAGGTTTTAAAGGTTGAGAGCTTTTCTTTAATATTTAGAATAATCGAGAACCTTCTTAGAATAGAAATTTGCCTTGCAATTGCTTACAGATATGTGTAACATGACTCTGGAATTTCAGATTATCGTGTATATAGACACCAAGTAGCTTGACACATCTTTCTGTATTTATGGTAAAACATCAATTTGAAATTTGAAGTCATATTCATTAGGATCATTTTTTGTACCTTATAAGATAGTTTGCTACTTATTTGGATTCGCTTTCACACCATTTTGTCTGAACCATTCAATGCCCATGTTGGCAGCACATTCAAGGGTTCCTTTCATAATATCTGAATTGTGATCATGAAAAGACAGCGTATTATCGCCAGCATAATTGTAAATGTCTCATTGGTTTGCTCTATAGTAAAATAAATCGTTCATGAAAATGAACGATTTCTTTTAAAGAAGTGAAGAAGTGGACCAGGCCAAACACCACAGACAGCAAAAGTGTTGGGCGTAAATCTTTACACTACATCTTGATTTAGATATCACATATAGCAACTGCTTTCTGTTGAAATATACAGATAAACTGTTATACGAACTTCTATGTCACTGCCCTGAGTCTACACTTGTCATTTATGTACTGTTGGATGACCTAAAATGACTTCATTTTCTATAAACGAGCAATTTATGGAGCCGTAAAGTAATGTCAGGATTGTCAATGGCGCTAATCTAATCACCGTCTTTGTGATATGTCTCAATGTTATCTGTATTTGTCACACTAGCAAAGGAAATGAATGAATCTTCGTTTGCATTGCCACAGGCACCCTCAGGGGAGTCCACCAGCCCTTTCATATAAAGGTCTCCATGTGTACGTTGCTGCTTTCACTCGTAGCAGAGTATAAATGGCGGCTAGTAGACGATCACCAATATAGAAAAGCTTGTTTGTTTCAGCAACTTTATTGGTACGGGTTAAGGGTTTTTTTTTTTCGAATCATGGGTAGACTCAGCATTACGCACAAGCTAAGGCAACTCGTTCCATAATCTTATCACGGAAGGGCAGACTGAACTGTCAAATACCTTTGTTCCCGTCTGTATGTTTGACAAATTTTGACGTGATCAGACGTTATACCCCTTGCGCTCAGATACAGTGGTTGGAACTAGATTCCTCAGATATTGAGGTGCAAGACCATGCATTACATTGTAATATAGATCAATTGACTTTTCTCTCTTCTCATTGATAGCTTTTCAAAACTTGTTGCCTAATAAATAAAGTTGTAGTTTGTGCCCCGTGTTGCCCCTGTTATTACTCTCGCTACAGACACTTGAACCTTTTCAAACTGTTGAGACTCCTATAAAGAAGAGCCTCCCCACACAACTTAACCATACTCAAAAATCGGACAGACAAAGCTGTAATAAATAATTTCTTATAATTACCTACCTAAGCTATATTATGGAAAAGTCATGACATAAATAATTTTCGTTTCTTTTGTATCCAAGCTGTTAATGTGACGAGTCAACGTCAAGTCTGATCTTATAATCAAGTCTAAATGTTTATGGTCGTTCCAGAAGTGTGAAGTTTCGTTCTTAAAGACTAAATCACGATAATTAAGAGGTCTTCACTTCTCAGATATAATCATGCTTCTTGTTTTTGACGGACTAAACGAGACGAGCCATCTATGCGACCAGCTCTCCATCTCCGTCAGATCCAGGTTCAGAGAATCGGTCGCACAACTGGCGTCTTCAACTTCATTAATAAGGGTATTATCGTTTGCAAACAATAATATTAGACGAGTGTGCCACATGTACGATATCATTTATTAATATTAAGATTAACAGTACATCCAATACAGACCCCTGGAGGGAGGGGGGAGGGAGGAGGGCTCCTGCTCTTACTTTACCCCAGGAAGACGCAGCTCCAAGCGAAACGACTCGGTAATTCAACTTTCTAAATAATCTTCGAACCACCAAACAGATAACCACTAATTCCAGCCTTTCTAAGTTTGTGCAGGATACCAGGATGGTAAACTCGGTCAAACATTCGGGTGATATCGCAAAAAAAAAACCAAAAAAAAACCGCACATCTTTTTTGTATATCAATAGCTTCATAAAAAGGATGATATAAATAGACAAGCTGGTGGAAAGTACTGTCGCCAGGGATGAATCCAAACTGACAATCAGACGAAACAATTTTACATTAGATTTCCATTCTTATCATTTTAAAATTTTGTGCCATCAAAAGCCTATTCTCCTCATGTGGCCGTTGTGCTTGTCATAATAATAATGAATATAATGAAAATAATAATAATAATAATGATAATAATAATAATAATAATAATAATAATAATAATAATAATAATAATAATAATAATAATAATAATAACAATAACAATAACAATAACAATAACAATAATAATAATAATAATAATAATAATAATAATATTATTATTATTATTATTATTATTATTATTATTATCATCATCATCATTATCATTATCATTATCATTATCATTATCATTATTATTATTATTATTATTATTATTATTATTATTATTATTATTATTATTATTATTATTATTACTGTGATTATGATATGGCCCGCTAACAAATTATGATTTGATTTAAATACTGCTTATGAGCAATATTTTACCATATGATACGGGAGGCCGTGAATTTTGTGAATTGATTACTGTGCATCACATGATGGTTTCGTCAATTATTTAGCAAAAGCTGATAAGTACATGTAATTCCGCGGTGCGACAACGGTTAAAAATACCTGGGTAGTAACGAGGAAATGAAGCAGTTTACCGCTTAAAAAAGCATAGAATAGCTTACATAATATCCTATTTTTCATACCCCAATACTATGTCCTGTTTTAGTTTTTGCCTGTCGAAAATGTAGTTGGCGCAGTAATATAGGCTGTCTATAGGTATTTGCAGGTTTCATTGTATATTTGTTCTTGTTTTACTTAATTGCACATTTGTGAACGAAATGGGTCATGCACTTTAATGTTTGCTTCCTGACATTTATGGCTCACCTATAATATTCCTATGACAAGGTTCAACACAGTCCGCCTGAATATTGTATTTTGCACAGTAATGTCTACATTTTCATTGTTGATTGCCACACGATATTACGACTTTTGTCACCTGTAGACAAATGTAAGCTACTGTTTCACTGTTTCATTAAACAGTAGCATAATTCTATGTTGTATTTTTTCTTTTTGCTGTTGCACAGTATTAAAATTGTCTATTTTTCATTACTAGACTTGGACAGAGTCAACAGAAAGTTGTAAAGCTTAAGCTTTATTTATTTATTTATTTATTTATTTATTTATTTATTTATTTATTATTATTACTATTATTATTATTACTATCATCATTATTATTATTATTATTATTATTATTATTATTATTATTATGATTATTATTATTATTATTATTACTTTTTTGCTGTTTTTTTTTTTTTTTTGTTTTTTGTTTTTTTTTGTTTTTTGTTTTTTTTTTTTTTGTTTTGTTTTTGTTTTTGTTTTTGTTTGTTTTTTTGGCTTTTGTTTGTTTTTATTTTGTTTTCGTTTTTGTTTGTTTTTGTTTTTATTTTTCAGCTCAGCTGATAATTCAGCTGAACTTTTAGGAGGGTGAGGCATCCGTCGTCCGTGTGTCGTCTGTCGTCGTCCGTCCGTCGTCGTCCATTCACATTTCACATTTTCGACTTCTTCTCAAAAACCGTCAGCCAGATCCACTTTAAACTTGGTGGAGATGTGCCTTGAGTGGGTCTCTACCAAGTTTGTTCAAATGGTCACGGTCAATTGATTTTTGGATTTTTCATGATTTTTCTGTTCATTTTTCGGGGAAATAAAAAAAAAATCTACTTCTGTGAAACTGCTCACCCAATTCCTTTGATATCACACAGGAAAACTCCCTGGGACTCCTAGCTTTTAATTTGTTCACCAGGTAGCACTGCAATGTTTTTCTGATTTTTTTATGAATTTCTGTGTGTTATAGCTATTTTCGACTGCTTCTCCGGAACCGTTACTCACATTAAGCTTAAACATGGTGGATATGTTCCTTGTGGACGGGTCAAAAAAAGTTGTTCACTATGTGGGAATCCTGCGGATTCCTGATTTTCAACGATATTTTCCAATCGGGTACTTATCGGTCAATGCAGCTTCCCTATTGATTACTATGGTAGTCAATGAGCATTCTAATTTTTTTCCAAAACCGTCATCCAGATTTACTTCAAACTTGGTGAGGATGTACCTAGGGTGAGTGTCTACCAGGTTTGTTCCAGTGGTCATGTTCCAATTAATTTTGGATTTTTTTTAATGATTTTTTTTTACAAAAATCTTTACAAAAGTTTTAATAGGGAAGTTTAACATGGGGATTTCTTGTAACGGTTATAACTTAAATCATGTTGGCCAGATTTACTTCAAACTTGGTGGGGATGTGTATTGGGTAGAGCTCTACCAAGTTTGTTCAAATGGTCATGCTCGATTGATTTTTAGATTTGTTATTAAATTTTTTTGCTCTTTTTTTCGGCAAACCTTAAAAACTCTTCTCCTCTAAAACCGCTCACTCAATTGCTTTGATATCGTACATGGCCACTCCCAGGGACACCTAGTTCCCATTTTGTTCACCAAGTGGCGCTGCAATTTGTTTTTTTCGAATTTCTTATGAATTTTTTGTATGGTTTTGCTATTTTTCACTTGTTCTCAGAACCGTCACTCAGATTAAGCTGAAATGTGATGGATATGTTCTTGTGGAAGGGTCAAACAAAGTTGTTTACTCGGTGAAACTGCTTTTGGATTCCTGATTTTCAAGGATTTTCAATTCGGGTACTTATCGGTCAATGCCGGTTTCCTATTGATTACTATGCAAGTCAATGGGATTGTAATGCTAATTCACAGGACAACTAACATGAAATTTACTGTTAACCTGATAACTTGAATTCTGTTTTGAGTTAGTACCGCAAGTGTGACGAATGTCAAGATCAGCAGAGCATGGGCTGTTCACACAGCTCTCTTGTGATTTTTTTTTTTTTTTTTTTTTTTTTTGTGTGTTTTCGCTGTATTTGACTTCTTTGCCAGAACCACCACTCAGATAAAGCTGAAACCTGGTGGATATGTTCCTTGTGGCTGGGTCAGTTATTGTTCACTAGGTGGCAGTACTATGGATTTTTGATTTTGAAGATTTTTTTTTTTTTTTTTCAATTTGGGCACTTATTTGTTAATGCACCTTTCCTATTCATTACTATGTAAGTCAATGGGCATTCTAATGCTATTTCACATGACTTCTACTTGGAAAACATCATCCAGATTGACTTGTAACTTGGTGGCAATGTACCTTGGGTAGGTCTCTACAAAGTAAGATCAAATGGTCATGCTTCAGTGATTTTTTTGGATTTTTTACTGAATTTTTATTGTTCTTTATAGCACAAATCTTAAAAAATCTTTTTCTCCAAAACCACTCGCCCAATTGCTTTGATATCGCACAGAAACACTCCTCGGGACTGTTAGCTCTTAATTTGTTCGCCAAATTTGTGTCAATCTTGGTAGGGATGTACCTTTGATAACTGGTTACCTATTTTGTCCTATGCCAAGTTGACAGAACCACAAGTGTATTGAATCGCTAGGTCAGCTGAGCATGGGCTGTTCACACCGCCCTCTTGTTGTGTTTTTGTTTTATTTTTTGGGGAGAATGCATAGCAATGCACGTGCCAATGTTCGACTTTCTTATGGGAAAACATACAACCTGTTTAACACCAGTATAATTTATATATAATATAATATATTTGAGTGTTGACACTCATAATAATATTTCGCAATCACTGAGCTTGAAAGAAAGCCATGCTGACCTTCGCCTAATCACGGAAATCAAATAGCGAAACAAGATGCCACAGTCCCTCTGTTTTGCAACTTATAATTCAAAATACCACAAGAACATATATACCGGCAAGTTGAACAATGATGCTAGAAAATGTGTTATGTTCCAGCGTCAGGTATCTGTGTGGATGAACATTCAAACTGTGCCCAGTATGCCGCAGAGGGACGCTGTGTCAGTGCCTTACATAACTATGCACGATTCTGCAAGCGGTCCTGTGGCGTTTGCGGTAAGTAGAGACGCACGCGTGTTGCTGGTCGCAATTTCTTGCTTGCACCAGTGCGTATGTGTGGTGTTCACACTTATTATGTCTGGGTGCGAACTCAGACATTTTGATTTTCTAATGATTTTTTTTATTCTATATGACCAAATCTTTCCCGATTTTTACTCCCGAAAACCACCAAACTTGCCATGGTGACTGACCTACCCATGAAATTGTGCATGTTGTTTTGAATAGTCATTATGTTTTAAATTATGCAATTAAAATGTTAAATGTTCTATATCTTCAAAGCTATTATAGGCAGACACAAAGTTCTTAAGAACACACGTAGGCTTGACACATTTGTCAATCTAGTGGACAATGATCCAACGTTCTAGATTTTTAAATTATGCTAATTAAGGGCACATGGAAAATTTGAATGTTGAATGACTTGAAAACTAGTTTAGATAGAGGTACCATTCCAACTTAAATTGATAGGTTTTTGCTACAGGCGCATTTAATTAACAAGGTGTCATTCATACTTTGAATTATGGATATGTGCCGAAGGTGCATCCAATAATAATGAAATAAAGCTGTCTCATTTAAATTTATGCAAACTTTGGCAGTGTTTCAATTCCTTAATTTACCATCATAACGTTGGATGGATCATACGTTTCGTCGACAAAATGTGCCGGCCACAGTGTCTCGCCCACTATCACATTTAGGTCAATCAGTGTCAACCCTACTTGCTGCTGCCATACTAGCCGCCATTTTGGATCCTTTGAGAAGGGGAAAAGGCTGAATCCTTTCTTTTGGGTATTATCACAACCATAGGCAACACCGCTTTTCACCATGGTGTATGGTTTTGCATTGCCTGCAAAGCAGACAGTTTTTGCCAGCCTGTACGCAGTCTGGCATTGTTTTAGTTCGAGGGATTACGACCGCTGCACTCAATGATACTACTTACAGTCTCATATTTCTTTGTCAAAGATACAGTGCTAAAAATACCATTTTAGCCCGGGCACAAATTTTTGTACTCCATTGAATATATTTTTTATATATTCGCAGTAAAAATACACAGTCTTTTACACATATCTTTCTTAGAGTTATGGTAATTTCAGCCAAACATCAGACCAAAAGCTATGTACGTCATACATGTTTGTGGGCCATGCGCAGAACATACACATGCGATCTCGTGCACATGTATAATTCATTCCATAATCACATTGACCAGCAGATTTTGACTGTGCTGCTCGTTAATCAGACTCTCAAAGGATGCCCTCCCAGGCAACTACTTTTCAGAAATTCCAATCATGCAATGCTGAATACCTTAAATGGTTTAAATATGGTGCTACATATCACAAGTATAAAGAACGGTGCCTAATTGTGTTCTATGTCTTATGACCTCTCTGCCAACGTTGTACTCAATGAAACTAGTCTCAATCAGCATCTGAACATTTTTTAATAAAGTATTTTCAAACAAATGTTCAGTTTTTGTCCGTCAATATACTTCATCTAAGAATTCAGGTATTTGCACGATACCAATTGTATACAAACTTGTCCCAACCGATTTCTCCCCATTTATACCAGTCAAGTCTGGTTAGCTTTTTACCCTTTCAGTGAAAACATTTTGGACTAAGTGAACAGATTTTTTCTCTCTGGAACTATAGGCATACTGGTACTTGGAGGTGGGTCTTTTTACGAGGAATACGAATCTTGCCCCAGGATCATAATGATAGTGCAGACTAATTTGACTTAAGAAGACCGACTTAAGACGTGATTGGCACTGAAAGAGGAAACTTGTTTATACTCTTATGTATATTAGCTGGAGGTACAAGGCCTTCTTCGCCGGCAAGGTTGTGCAATGACTAGCCCAGGAAACAAGTCCCCAAAAAGTGTGTGTTTGTTTGTTTGCTTCATCCCCCATATGGCTAATTACTGGATAGGGGCCTAGTATGGTTGAGAAACAGAAACAAACTTTATTCAATGTCTACACTTTGCACATTCACTACTCTTGAGGTACTGTAGCCGAGTCAATGAAAAGAGTACATAGCATTAGCTCAACATATATATATATATATATATATATATATATATATATATATATATATATATATATATATATATATATATATATATATATATCCGTACCTAAGCGAGATACAATGTAGCTTCGTCTTTTGCTCATCCTTCTGCTCTCCATTCATAACACCAGCTACATTTTCAGAATTGCATATCTGTCCTCTGTGTTCATTCGTGCTTGAGGGCTATATTGAATATCACAACTTATGTTTTACCATTTATCTTCATAAAAGTTACCAAAATGCTATTAAGGCATCAATAGCACTTTCTTCATGTTCCTTTACACTTTGCGGCTCCTCATGTAAAAAATGGTCAAATAGTTCTGTTATTTTTATTGTGTGAAGAATGTCGCATTGAACCCAGGTTATTTACTAACGGCATATGTCTATGGTCCTGAATATGTTCTCTCTCTCTGTCTCTGTCTCTCTCTCTGCCTCTCTCTGTGTCTCTCTCTCTCTCTCTCTCTTTCTCTTTCTCTCTCTCTCTCTCTCTCTCTCTCTCTCTCTCTCTCGCTCTCTCTCTCTCTCCCCATATATATATATTCTTAGACTTCTTCATATCTTATTGAAATGTGTTACACATATCTTTGGTACGAAATATGATTAATTGTAGTGCCGAACTTAAAGCACACACATGTGCTTAGCATGCAAGATTCGTTACATGTACATAACTATAAACTCCATTACCTTCGAATTATGGCCACATGGCAATGCATAATGTGAATATGCCCACATGCCTACATGTTTAATATTGTTAATCATTTATTGAACTACACCTTTACAGCAGGGGCATCAACGGGTCGGGGGGGGGGGCTGCGATGCGCCACATTAGTCTATACTCAGAATAACTAAAATATGTACTAATCAGTACATGTATGCTCAGGTTAAAAACAAATATTTACACTTACGGGGTTCCTACCACTAAAGCTCTGAACTCCCAAGCCTCCGCGATACATATTTGTCTGCTTTATTAAAAATCCATCTAACCTCGTCGCCATGGTTAAAGGACAAATCACCATGCAGTAGATACATTCTTTTTTAATTTGGAGATGATGCCGCAAATTCTTTCCAAATTTACCATTTATGAATACTTTTCAAGATAATTTCCAACCACTTCAATAGATCTCTTCGAATAGGAAGTAGGCTAGGACACAGAAACATAAAATCATTCAAATCTTCATGGCATGAATACTAGAGGGAACAGTTACTATCTATTACTTTATTCTAGCTTAAATTATTTTTGGAATTCCGAGACAATAGATAGAATGCGCGGTCGCCATTGTAAATAAATTAGCGCCATCTTAGAAAATTGCATTGTGGGCTGATTCGTATGATTCTGGCGAGGCCAGATAGCCTTACGCCATCCCACAGGTGTAGTCTTCTATTGATCACAATGGGAGACTTTGCTTGCTGTGTGCCGGGATGTTATACACATTCCGTAAGTTCTGTGTAACATCATATCATCAACAGCAGATTAACATTTCAAATGGATATCAGCGTAGAATTTTGAACATCTGCGTCTGTTATTTTGGCTTTCACTCGAAATTATGGAAAGATTCAAGGCTTTAGAAATGGCTGTCAATTTAACAAGACCTTTATAGACCTACTTCTGTGATAAAATGCAGGTAATGTAGGCCGTCGACGGCCTTAGGAATAGCCTGAAACCAAAACACGCTATCACACACACACGGTTTAAATTTTGAAAAAGGGGAAAGTATCACCACGCTTTTATACGGCATGTTTGTTGTCCAAAAGAAGAAAAGTAGGTGATCAATACAGCTTCAATAGACTTTATGGATGTCAAAGCATACTTATACTATTTGCATATTCCCCTGAAAATGACCGTCTGCAGCAAACTGTTTATGGTATAATGTCGTATCTACAGCTGAATTTGCAAAGTGCTGCAAAATCGATGGGGACATTCAGAACCATTGAGAGGTTTCTAATGTTAATTTTTATTTCCAATTTAGTTTTTGATTCCTGACCTTCATCGAACTTCACGCGAAGCTTGTAAATTGACATTTTAATTTTGAGAAATTGTGTGGTGTTAAAGGTTTTCTGAGGCATTGTCTGTGCATACAGCACAATTCGACATAGTTTATTCTCCAAGTTATGAATGTTTATTTTACATTCATTAATAGCCAGATGCCCGTATTGTTGGCCGTTATTATGCATGTATTAAATGTACTAGTATTCGTATTAAAAGTGAAAAAAATGTAGTACCATTTACGCAATTAAAGAGATAATGGATCACCCGACCTTCCATCCAATCAAAAAATGAAAAACAAAGCAAATGATATAGAGGGGTCCTTAGTTTGTTCATACATCGCAACTTCCCATGGGGCATTCTTCAGCACATCACTCTGAAAAGCTTTTATTTTAGATGGATCTAAATACCCATGGGCTGCCATGGTGCCTTTTTGGATATGTGCAAAAATTAATTTCTGTTTGTCCTGCTGTGTCCTACGAGGCTGTGTGAACTTTTGTTTCGATTTAGGTCTGGTGCCCTCTGACCGGTCTGAATGCCGCTTCCCTGCCGAATCCCGAGGACCCTGGGTTCTGTATGAAACAAACCGCGTGGAGAACATCACCGTAGGGTATGGTCAAGTGTCATTCTCCAAAGCAGGCAAATTTATCTGCAAGAGCAAGCACTGGGCAAAGCCCCAGTATAAGGTCATGTCTGTTTTCCGTAACGGCTGGTAAGTAAAGGTTGTTTACGTGAAGAATCACGCACATACCAGTTCCCGTGAGAGTCTGGGGCGGACTGGTACAATGGCGGACGGCTGTGAGGATAGATCATGATACAGGAGATAATTTGAAGACACGATACTCAACGATGCTCCTTTATTGTGTGTGATAAATATTCCTAGGCCATAATGGTGAAATCATTTTCTGAATGATGCAAGAAGACGAAGGAGGACCACGCTGTGAATGACTTCTTATAATTGATAGGACGCTAGTGACGCAAAATAAGTAATTCGTGATCACTTTTACCCTTGTGGGATTTTTGAGATAATTATTAGAATCTATTTCCCAGATTGGTTTGAAATCATCTGTACAAAGTAGTTTCGTTCTATATGAAGACTTTCTGTCCTTTCGCACTTCAAATGATTAGCAATAAGCACAAGAGAATGAATGCTAAAAACATTTTGCTCTTTAATTTCACGTTTCAGCCACCCCCGGTATTCCTGTATCCAAATGGAAAAAGAACAAGATCATACACTCCGTTATAAATTGTGTAAGTTAATTAATATTATGAATATGAAATCCCATATAACAAAAATACGATTATTAACCCAACTGAATTGACTCTTTTAGTGCCAAATTTAGGACAGAGTCAACAGTTTTTCTCGACCGCCCTTGGGCGCAATGCGCCCAATCCGCGCCGAGAAAAACTGTTGACCTGAGATATACTCTCTGGAACTAGAGGCATACTGTTACTTTACTGAAAGGTCTTTTTACGAGGAATACGAATCTGGGATCCTTGTAATAATTCGAACTAGTGTGACTTAAGCACATCGACATTAACTTGACCCGTTGTTGAATAACGCTGATCAAACCTCACTGTCACTGTCTAGACTGCTAACGCGGTAGTTTTGCTCCTCGTAACTTGGTTAAACCCACAAAAGATGGAATGAGGTTAAGTTGTAGCAAACACACACACATATATATATATATATATATATATATATATATATATATATATATATATATATATATATATATATATATATATATATATATATACATATATATATATATATGTATGTATATATATATATATATATCCTGCTAATTCCATCTCTTCAAGTTACAATAATACTATGACGAAGGTAATTAGGCTAAAACGCACATTGGGGACGAGCTGATTCTAATAATTGTATTACCTGACTATTTTGCAGCAAGAAGTAACATAGCTGATAAATCTTTTCGTCTATGCAAGTTTCAAAACGACCCGCCACCTCTCAATGGATTATTCCACAGCGACAAACGTAAAATTTTGTACCGTAAGTACAAAACGTGGAGGTACTTCAAAAACAATTCTGTCAAACGTTTAGTACTAAACAACGCCAATACACTATCAGGTATAGAAGGGTAATCATATAGTAAAGAAGCATAGGTTCCAAAAATTCCTGTTGAGCATCAGTTTTATCTTTTAGAGTGTCAGCGTTTCGCTTTTACGACATACACGCAATTATTATGTGCTTGTCCAAAATTGCTTTCAGTATGCAATGATCTATGCCTTTTAGGACTTGAGACTGAGGAAATTATGATTGATCACAACAGCATATATGACAGTTTCGTTAGATTTAACACATAAATCAACCTTCAAGCGATGAAAGCTCGATACAATTAGCCAAGTCCACGTTTGTTTAAAGCCATTTTACGTGACAAGGTATAAATATGAGTATCATCATGTATGAAAATTTATCACCATATGAACATTAACAAACATGTACATTGATTCTATATTGATCGGTAAAATACATTGACACAGGTAATTTGAACAAAAAATGCGTTTAAAATTGTATATACTCCATGGTAAATTATCGCTCTTTTTATATTTACTAGCGAGGTCCAGGATTATACCAAATACGTGCGGGTTGAGGGGTCTAGTACATATAACTGGCACGTTTCCTGATAAACAGACATGTTCGGGTACTTTATCAGACTTGGATCCCATCAACTGTGATTACACGTCACATTTGACGCTCACATGGAACTCCTGTCCACACGCCAACAGAAGCATAGAAGGTACCATCCCTTCATCGCTCAAATCGCGTGCATGTAAAATGTCGCCTGCCTCTGTATTCCTGAGTCTATGCTTTAATTTTAGATACATTATGAATGAGAATTTCAGATATGCAATAAACAGGAATTTATTGACTCAGGCTTCGTGTGATAAAAAAAATATGTTCAAATTGTGCTTGTATTGCTCGCTTTTATGTCCATAGAGAGACACCTATTTGTGGAGCAGTTACAACAGGTTACAGGTAGTATACTGACAAGTTACAGGTAGTATGACAGGTTACAGGTAGTATAATGACAGGTTACAGGTAGTACAATGACAGGTTACAGGTAGTATAATTGCAGGTTATATGTAGTATAATGACAGGTAACAGGTAGTATAATGACGTAACAGGCAGTATAATGGCAGGTTATCGGTAGTACAATGTTTCTCGAGAAAAAAAAAAGTAGATTTTCTATTTGCCATCATGATAAATCACATTCTGAATTCAGCTTCATCATTTATACATAGGTATGGCAAATTATGCCAAACCAAATATTAATTTTTATAATAATGGCTGCAAGCAGGTAATTGTTCAATATTTGCCATAACAATTGGTTGTGCAGATGTACATTCTTTTTACACATGGAAAAAAAGGTCTATATGGATGTTCCTTTCCTTACACGCAGATAAACTCTTTTGTATGTCCTCTCAAACAGAAATTCGGTGTACACATATGATAATTGAATGTGGTGGTGGAAATGTTTTTAAATTAAATGTCTCACCCCACCTCCTCCAACCCTTTTATGGAAAGTGGCAACCTTGGCCTTTTGCTTCTTTGTTTCTTTTCAATTTTCTTGATCTAATTTTACTCAAGCACGTATCGTATGTCATACTTTTTCCGAGTATCGAAGGCATTCTTTGACAATTTGTTCACAATGATTGTAATATTGTATCGGATGCAAACAGAAGGCTTGGGTGCTTCTGTCCATTAGCGACGATGAACATGAAAATTGAAGCTGTGGATTTAAGCACCATTGAGTACCAGGTTCCAAAGCTATATGTGTCAGTTACAGTGCACAATATGTTCATGGGTCAATGAACTGTAGTGAAGATTTGAAGAACCTGACTCGCAAAGTGCTGTCAAATATATAGCACATAAAATAGTCCTTTTGCTCGCGTCCATAACTTCTTAGGCTCCATGGTGTCTTTAATTGCATCGGATGGGCTCGATATTGAACATATTTGTTTTCAGTATACCCTTGCCTTGCCTATATCAACGTAGGAGACGGACAGAGTTTGTTAATCATACGGGAAGGATATGAAGAGACAGCCAAAAATTTTTGCTGGGTCAGTACACTTTTCTCTTTAGTTCGATGAATGTATTGCATGTGCCACTTTTACTCATACAAAACTGCCTTAAACTATTCATACATTCATAGTCGGATCAGCAACGGTGGAACTGTATCTATTAAAATACGCTTTTTACGCTAAATCCTCTCGTTCACAGATTCTTTATACCACAATACCAGACACCACGACAAGATGTAGAGTTCTAATCGAAGCTATTTCCTGCGGACTTACGTGCAGTTTTCAGTGGATTTTGACACACAGGCGCTGGTAACGTTACGGTCGCCTGTGTTTTGACATGAAGTACAACAAACTGGAAGCCCGAAAATACATTCAGGCTGCTTCTCTGCGACTGCTGCCCCCCCCCCCCCCCGTTCCATTTTAACGTTAAATTATAACACTTGCTCTCCAGACTGACTATTGATATCATGGTAAAATAACCTGAGCAAATTTAGTAGTTTATATGAAATGCATATTCTTGAAGAGTTTAGCTTCCTGTGTTATAGCGCTTTCCAAACAAAACTCATGGGCAGACGTTGTGACGGCCACTTTAAAGCACTTAATATAAACTTTGGCGCTTCGGCCAGTATGAATAATTTGAGTTTCATTGTAGTTTTTGTGCGCATGGGTACACAAATATGCTTGAATTAATACAGGAATATAAAGCACATGAGTCAATCCTAAACATATTATTTCCTTCGTTAAGTGCAAAGTTTTGCATTGCCACACCGGTGGTGACGGTTTAACAAGTCCTTCATAGGAGACTAGAGATTTTCACGTCCTTCCGTCCTGCTGGCAGAACTTGTCCGGGCCAAAATTTCTATCCGGCAACACCCTTACGTGTCACATTTGGTGTGTACGGACACTTTAAAAGATAGGTGTATGCCATGCACATAAATTAGGTAGCTGTCAGCATGACCCTTGACTTTTGATCCCGTTATAGAGTTTGCTTGTGCAGGCCACATTGCCTTTTATAATAAGAAAGTATAGGATGGAGCTTTAACGAAGTAAGAAAAAAGATCATATCATCGCTATGTCTATTTTCAATAGAACTGGGGACATTTGTTTCAAATAATCGTTCATGTTAATGTCAATGTGGGAATAAAGGGAGGTTACAATTTACATATAGCAATAATCGTGTTCCATGCCAAAACACGGATATATTGGCATCGCTGTTAGCTGGCGCAGGACCTCAGCAATCCTCTGGTGTCTGAATGAAAACATATTCTCCTGCACAGGAAATAAAATGGTGTCACCAGAACCTGGCAAATTGATTAAAGTAGGGCGCAAGTGTTGCAAATAAGTACTGTAGGCGATAAAGTACGCATAATGTCCGATTCAAATAACTTTTTGTGTACTTCTTTGGGTATTCCCGAGTGTCCTGTCCTGTGAATATTAAGATGACATATACGACTGCCTGTAGTCCTGGGGTGGTGACAGGTCTTTTTTCTGTTACATCATGCCATATGGCCTTAAATGAGCAAAGATACATACAAATGCGGGATACAATGTTGCTTTGTCTTCTTCTCGTCCCCCTGCTTTGCATCCATTATACCAGCTCGATCTTCAGAATTGCATATCTATTCTCATTCTCGTCTCATTTAAAAAATGGTCAAATGGTTCTTTATTTTTATTGTGTAAAGAATGTTGCATTAAATCCGATCGATTTAGCAACGGCATAAGTCTACGGTCTCTTATTCTGTTATGAAGCTGGATGACACGTGTGAGTGCACATTGTACTATATTTGACATTTGTTTGTAGAGAGTAGAGACATATCCTGAGCGGATGTCCTATAAACCGTGGCGCAGAGCCATCCTGCTGAACAAGACACAGTGTGGCCCAGAGGACTTCCACCAACGTCCGGAGAAGCTGCCTGGAGTTCGGTTAACTCTAAATATGGCTTCAGGTAATAGTGCTCGGTTCTTTTCAATATATATATATATATATATATATATATATATATATATATATATATATATTACTTTTTTTAAAATTTTTATCTTATTTTATTTATTTTTGTTTTTTTTGTTCTTTTGTTTTGTTTTTGTTTTTGTTTTGTTTTTCTTTTTTGTTTGCCTATCTGCATGTTTAAATGGTAAACAAGGGAATGGCGATCCGAAACACTGTCATATATCTGCCCATAAAATCTTCAAAAGCGCCCACGTTGTTGCTCATGGGTAAACATATATAGGCTGTTTAAATCCACCTTGCCAAGATGTTACTCTCACGTATACGATACTGCCATTATCGAGAAAGCGATGCCTGCAAGCGAAACGGAGCTTATGATTGCACGTGTAGGCATATTTAATCTGATTTATCACTATATTCTTTATGGAGTTCATAGTTTATGGAAATGGTGGTAAAATTGTAGTGGCGCTTCTATAATTGGATATCTTCCACCCAAGCTACATAATCACAGATACGTGTAGAATTTTTGCCAATGAGCAACCAATGATTTGCTGCGAAGAATATAAACACTATAAATTGTGAACAGGGGTACAGATTGTTAAGACTTAACAATCGATCAAAGCTTACAGAGTTTGGACACTCAAAGAACACAAATAACATATGCACTATGTAGAAAGCGAACTCTTTATAATTTATGAGTGATAGAATACGGAGAATTTTAACTGTAAATGTAGAGCATGGAATAGTAATATCAAAAATGTAGTCAGTAATGCCAAGCAAAAATATTGATTTCAAACATTAAAATCAGTGACACTTATGGCAAAATATCAAAGCTCAAAAGGTAATAAGTGATATAGACCACATCTACTTAACATAGACTTAACATAGACTTAACATTTTAAACTGAATAAATGATATGGAATATAGAATGTTGATGCACAAATACAGTCAGTGATACATAGCGCAGTCTATTAAAAATGGAATAAATCATTGACTCACAGCGTAGAATACTGACACTTTAATGTAATCAGTGAGTCAAAAAGCAGAATGTTTACACTGAAAATGCAGTCTGAGGTATTTGGGATATACAATTTGAACTCAAAAAGAAATTGAGGATATAATTCTTGAGAATGCGAAGACTCTTGATGTAAATCTATGGAGCAACCAAGGCAGTTCGCGTGCAAATGGATTCTTAATATTATATATTAGTGGTAATCTCATCTCATGAGAAATTGCACAAAACTAGGATTATCCGGATTTAGGGTGCGAAACTCCTCCTAAGTGTGATATGACGGTGGTTTGTTCATCACATATTAGACAAGTCACACAACTTTTCATTGCTAAATGACAAGTGATGAGGCGAGAAGGAGCTGATCAAATTAACGTAGAGAGATTGAGGCCGTGTAAAATCCAAGTAGCACGCATTCCAGTCGTCAATGTGAAATCCACCTCACATTGAACGCCAACAAGAGCCTCACCCGCACGTGACATCTGAGTCATTTGGACTGCACAATGGTTACAATATTTCCTTCCAAATATGTGCACACGGGTATTGCCTTTCAAAGAGGTGGATGTGGCACCTCTCTATTTGACGCAGCAATTTGAAATGACATACTGCCGCCCGCATTTCACAACAACGTTGAAAATTTTTCAACATTGCCCAGGGACACCTGATCTATGTTGATCCCTAGCAGGTGATTTTTTTTGGTCCATGATCAAGGCGTGACAGGATTAAGTCAGATTTAGGGTTTTGTTTTCTTAATTTCCATTGGAAGTTTTGCTCGAGTGGCATTTTGTGGTTATAAAGAGACTACTTTCACGCCTCGGCGGCTCATTGAGTACTCATTTGAAGTGTCAAAATTAAAAGCTCTTATATTAGATATCCAGTGATTTTCGTTTTCCAGTTTTTCGTACATTCTGAGAGAATTTAAAATTCATTGTAAATTCAGTATAGTGCTTGAAAATTGAATAAATGCAATAATTTTGTGTGTTGTATTTACATTTACATGTTCTATTGAAAATTTATATGCAGTTTCAGCTACTCATGAAAAATTCATGAATTCATGAATTCATGAAATTGTGGAAAGTTGAAACATGCTTAAGAGATTAAAGACCATATATATATATATATATATATATATATATATATATATATATATATATATATATATATATATATATATATATATATATATATATATATATATGTATGTATAATATATATATATATGTATATATATATCCAAATTTGACATGAACTTCATGTAAAGATTTTCTTGTTGAATCAACATTTTTCTCCTCTTAACTATGCAGATAAACCAGAGAGAAAATGTGACAATATAGGTCCTAGTGCAGGGCCTGCATACAGTGCAACACATGGCAAAGACCGCACTAAGACCGAGCGAGATTCAAATGCAAAATTGCACGGGCAAGCTGAGCACAGGGCTGCCACGGACGGTTCTTATGGTTCTAGGCCAGCGGTTGATCTGGTAGGATACTACCTAACACTGACAATTTCCTGCCTCATATATCAACGGATTACTTAGTTACTTGGTGCACAAACATCGTGGTACCAGTGAGATCTTTTCGGGGAAACCATTTGGTACTTTACTCTTTCAGTGGAGATACTGCTTGGTAGCACAATTACGTGCTACAAGTATAAGAGAACGGGGTGCAAACGTCAATCATATTTGATGCAAAAGATTAACATACAGACACATTGGTGCATCCATACTTCCTAATTTCAAATGCTTTGGTATGGTGTGGAACTTTCGTGTGGCACTGTGTTATCATGTTGGAGAAAAACAGGTCCAACTTCGGATAAAGTATCTTGCTAATAGAGAGTCTGGGATGGCTGTGGTTAATTGATGTGGCCTCATTGCCACAATGGTGCACACCATTTACAGAAAAAATAAGGAAAAGGAGTTGGTAATGGCGTAAGCACAACATTCCAAGGCTGTCAATGACCGATCAACAGCATTACTCGTGTGACTGGAGCTCTCAGCTTACCCAAAAGGAAGCAGTTATCTTGTGTCAAATAGGATTTTTATTCCAAATAGACAATTATGATTGGATTTGAAATGCCGAAAAATGTACAAGGCGTAATTCAGATAGCCCTGGTTTCAAGTTGTTGAGCGCTCATCAGATCCGTACTGAGAATTGTGTTAAATTTTGCACGGTTAAAATCCACCCTGTCTCCATATTGCGGTCGTATGGAATCTTGTGTTTATATCATCTTCGTTTTACTATTGTTGGCGCTAAGGGGAAATGAAACTTTTTATTACATGAATTATTGGTTCAAGTGGAAACAACTGTCATATTGTGTATTTACCTGTGCCACACAGGCAAGGTGCCTCCTGCCTCTAAACCGTCAAGTGTTTTATAGTGGAACTTACAATTGAGGGAGCTTTTGAATATTGTATGAATTATTCAACCGTGCTGCGTAACAGAGCGGTGAGACGATCCACTGATGTCATACATTTATTTATACAGCATACTGACACCAGATCAATGTGCTGGAACTCGTATTTTACTTACAACATGTGAATACAGATGAGGGAGGTCTTGTGGTTTACTGTTTTTAACTTTATTGCCAAATAGAAGATAGATATAACATAGACAAGTATGTATGAAGCAGGCGTAACACCTCTGTCTATTTAACCAGCAGTGTAGCTTTTTCCCAGCATATGTATAAATATGTGCATATATATTGTCAACTTTTCGACATACTTTTTCATGCCATTACACTTTCATTACAGAAAAGGTACCGTGCGAGGAGTCCTGCATTGTTCACATGTGCATGCAGATTTATACATGTAACTGTTGAAACAATGATAATCATGTGTACGCCCATGATTGAGCCCTTGACTTTGACAAGCACTTGGAGAGGACCATCCAACTAGCGCTTGGGAAACAAAACAAAACATGAATTACCTGAGTTTACTTTTAATAAATGCTACTGGATATAAAGATTACTAACAGTCTGATATCAAATATTCATACATAAATGTGCACGACGTTGTAATATGCTATGTAATGCAGCAAACCGCCCCCTGTGATATTGTGTATTAACCAGAACAAAACCACAGCAAGTGAGCCATTATTGCGACTTTTCACTGAATATCTTGTAAATACTAGCTTGAAGTATTTATTGATCAATGTTTTGAACCCCTGCTGGTAAACATGAGCAAAAAGTACAAAGCGGTGCTATCCCAGGTCATACGATGCTCTGCACCAAAACTTGCCGGAGTCAGAATCGGTTAATTCCCAGCAATTGCTCCACGTCATCAGCTGACAACAAATAATGGAGGCGCTGAATCATTATATATATATTGGAAAATTATGCTATTCATTATTTTGTGTCTTGTGAACGCTCTATATATATATATATATATATATATATATATATCATTTGCCTTGTGGACATCATTATTATCAGTATTTTATATAAACCCTAGGAAATGCAAAAATTAAAAACTCAATGTGTCGATTCCAAACGAGTCTACAATGCAAGAACATGATAACAAAAATTAAAGCTATAAATTTGCAGCTAACAATTATTCCATACATGGATTTACGCGCATGGACCGAGCAAGCCCAGCATATGAAAATGCATACATTAACAAAACCTTAAAAAATTGGGTAGTGTGTGGGTGGGTGGGGGGGGGAACCTAAGACTATTTACGGTATTGAAGAAGACTTTGCTAATGAATTTGAAAATTGTATCATCTGGTGATAACGATATGATATAGAAGATGTTCAGATTGTTCAAAACGTTGCACAACCGCCGTTATAACGTATTGTGCATTTCCATGAAGACTCTAATGATTACCAATTGTGTGCGTATTTTATCTTATTAAGACAAACACGTGTAGTGTCATGGCGCCACACAACGTTCGCATTTTACGTCATTTTTGTCATTATTGAAGTGGGCCTATTGATACGGGCAGCGCAGGCACATCAATGGATGAACAACTGTTGCGTTCCGACAGAAACTATGTTACTTGTCCTGGGGAAAGAGATCTGTCTGAGATTAGCCTGGGAAACGACATTCGTCCACACACAAAGAATACAATTCTGAAACAATACAAGTCATTCTGTTCTTCAGGTGTCCATCCATAACGTCTGCTGTGTGCGTGTCGCCAGCTGGATGTGTCCATGTACTCCTCCACACGTGTGCTGCGTATAAAAAACAGGCATGTTTGTCTGACTGTAACAGAATAGCAACACTTGTGTAGAAGACGAGACACTGCACTATGTTATATTTGAATCGTTATTGAAAATTCAACTTTGCCAAGAATATATCCATTCTTATACATTAGTTTTCATTTCTATCAATTGAAACAAAGTATATTACATAAGAAAAACTCAAATTCGGAAACATAGATTCGTTTTAGAAAAGAAATTAGTGCTTCCTCCAATAAAAAGTTAATGTTAACTTGGTATGGTTGAAGTAACAATAACCTTGTACTATAGGATACAATAGACACGACCATTTTTAGAATAAAAATGTGCATGCATACATATATAATGTATGTGACAACATCTGCTGAGACCTTTACGCAGGAATCAGAATATTTTTTTGATATACAAGCAAACAACCCTCTGGAACTTTTCATACATTATAAAATCGATCAATCAATTCTAACATGGGTAGCCTGGCCATGGTAAAACAGGTCAAGCATGAATCCAGTCAAGTACACTGTAAAATTGATCGCATTCCTAGATACAACGAATGTCAATTTTACTGTAAAGGTTCCAAGCATGTTGATTGATATCTGAATGTAAGGCTTAACATGTATACTTTTCCTACTTGCCTTTTTTTTGTGCGTGTGAAAACTTACAGGGTATCTCAAACTTTTGTTTAATTAAGTAAAAAGGTTCTACCGATATAAGCGGGAACACCTTAGATTCTCAGATTGATTGTACCTTGCTAACTCCAGCATGTACATGTACCGCTGTTGTAACACAGGAATGGTGCTGTTTGTCAGGGTTCCTGAGAGAAGAGTCATGTCCACAAAATTCACTACAGTTAGATTTATCAGAAATTCAAAGTTATCCAGAACCTTGAATGGTCTCATGTTTCATCATGCTCTTCCATCGCCACTAAATTCCTGAATGAGCCCCCCCCCCCCCCCCCAAGCACAAGGAGAACAATAAAACTGGACCTTCGATTCTGAAAAAGGTCAATCGGTTAGTATTGCCGTGGTGCCTCTGAACATATGATGATCTGCTCAGCTATATCAATGATAAGGTGTATATTGCAATGTCCCATCGGCCCAAGGATGTGCCCTACCAGTCATGCCTGTTTTCCTTCCTTTATCAAGAAAGGTTCCCTACCGTGCCACCTGTTATCAGAGAGAGGGACCTCACGTGATCGATGTCATTCTTATGAACGAGGTAAAGGACAGGAGGTGCACTGCCCTACCTGCTCACATCAAGCACAGGAACCATGCTATGTTCTGTGGCACTAAGCCTTATAATGACAGATGACCTGTTTTTGGCTTGATTTTTAAGTCTCATCATTCCACATCGTAAATCACACAATGCCGGTAAACTGCAGAACAAAGATTAATGCAGCTGAAGTAACAAAATAGCTTATTTCCCACCACGTATGTGTTACGCATCGCAAAAAAAAAAGTTAGTTCAACCTGATACTCCAGAGAACACCTTCGGTCCGTACTGGATGCTTTAGGGATTGAGCTGTGTGGTATTACAAAACAAGTACTAATATAAGGATGTGTATCAATACGGCTGATATGGACGATTATATCCGATTAAATTCTACAGAATCCTCGAAAAATAACTGAATTGCAGTTGTCCCGTAAGATTGCAGGTCTCTGTGGTATATTTGGTCAAATACGGTTATATAGTTATTATATGGATACTTGTATTTCAGTGTGCGTGTATATACTGTCCTCGTGCAGGGCGGGTATCTCTTGTTGACATGTTGCAGCACAATAACTGGAGTAAATAAAAATAGATATCATCTGTTTGATATTTTTTGTGTTAATCAATTCAGATATATGCCTGTCAAGGCTCGTCTGTTCTATGGAGATCAGAAATCCATATTAAGCATGCCAAATACAGGGATGCCTGTTGCAAGTTTATATTCCAGAATTTACACACCTTAAAAACGATTATGAATTGTCATTAATATTGAACTGACTCGGATGGTAAAGATGACAGTCCTTGAATCGTCATTGTTCGGCTGAACGAACTACATTTAAACACTTGTATGTTACTTTCTAATGGAAACAGTAGCTTCCCCTGGTGCGTAGTTGGTGCTATGTAGGGCCATGAAAATGGTGTGTACTTTACAGTAATGTTGTAATGTGTTTTTGTGCTCAATAGTCGATCCTGCCAAACTCAAAAGAGTGAACTAGTTCTGCAAACAGGATTATTTCTGCAATGGGTGAGCATGGCAGTAGTTTGCTTTGGAAAGTGTGGCAGTTTTGTCTGCAGCATGTGCAAGTGTCCATTTACACGAAAATGGTGAGATACAAGTGCATGGGTACCATGAAGACGGACTACATTGGTAAATGGTAATCTTGTAATCCATGTGAAACACTAAACGGAGCCGAGGTTATACACACACCAGATAAAATAACCCGGAAAGGTCTTTCACAAAATTATAGAATGGATAAAAGTATTTTTTCCATCTTGGACGTGGTCCTTAAGTTTCATATATGCCATAAAATGTGCTCAGGAATTTTTTTGCTCCTCTTGTTTTGCAATGAAGCAAAAGACTGTGAAGGTAACACTTTGAAAATGTAACTTTGCAATGCTTTATGGCAATAAGGAAAACACCTTTTTTTCAAACTCTTAGCTTCTAAAAACCAGATTTTGCATCAACAGTTCATCCAGGAAAAGCAATCGAGGCAGAACATTAGATATTTTTCGTTCATTTGCCAAAGTTCACGCCTACCAAGTATATGCACGGCAAATGGTATCTGTGAAACTAGGATGTTTGATCAGAGCTACCCTGTAATATGTGACCGAGAGCCAGACCTAATTGGTATAGCAGCGTTAGGTCTCGCAATTGAAAAAGTCGGAGACCTCCAATGCTTTATATTAAGGGTAACACTTGCAGCGAAATACATGCATAAATACACACACACACACACACACACACACACACACACACACACACACATATATATATATATATATATATATATATATATATATATATATATATATATATATATATATATATATATATATATATATATATATATACATTCACTGTGATCTTTAATAACAGGAAATCATGCTGCGCACAGAAACAGAAATCATTCTACCAAGTAGCCTAGGGTAGTGGAGGCAGTTTTCACTCCGAGGCAGTTTTCGGTCACCCCACCCATTCATTAACCGTGCTGCACACCCGTCACTTCATTCGATATTTTGATATCGTGCTGCCTTCGGCAGCTGGAATCCGCTAACGGGTAAGGTTGTTTGGGCTTGGCAGCTTCCGTTATTTTGGAAAAAGTTTACCTTTTTTCCTTCTCTGTTTATTTCTGTGTGCCGCCATTTTGTTTTTACAAGCAGGTTTTAAGGACCAAAGAATAAAAAAGTCTTCAATTTCGCGGTAAAGTCATGTTACTCATCAAAAGCAGACGCCAGTCGGATCAGGGCAATTCCAGAACTTTCTTTCAATGTGTCACGTGACCAGAAAGTGACAAATTTAGCGGGGGCGTCTCTTAATTCCATCTTGTTTTTCCTACTGCTGGAGGTAGTTTTCGGTCACCTTGAATTTATAGCACTATACGCATATCAGGGTGAGTTGTAATGGAAGAAGTAGTGTTAAGAAGCTCCTAATAATGTCAATAAAAACATTTACAAACATGTACAAAAGTTAATTCTCGAAATCGACGCACCGGAGAGCAAATATGATGCGGTCGTCAACATGGAAGGTATGCTTCTTGAGCAATTCCAACATGTAAATTTCAAGCTGGTTATCTGTCAAAATAAGTCATTTCTATATTCCCATGAAAGTTATCAACTGGCACAAGTAGGTATGTTTTACAGATTTTCCCAAACTTTTACACAAATAAAAGCATATGTTTGCTTTTCGTCCGTAAAGACCTGCTGACCGAAAACTGCCCCCGCTCAATGAAAATCACCGTTTTGCGCCCTGTAGAGTGTCATGATTCGTAGCAAGCAAACACACTGCACGGGACATCTATCAGTACACGAAAAAAATGGTAGTGCCACTGTGAAGTTGCACCCAGAAAATATTTATCAATGCTTCAGGATCTCCGAAGCTATGGATCGATTTATGCTAAAATGTACTCCACTACCCTAGATAATTTACCCCTGCTCACAGAAATGGAATTTTACAAGAACTGACTGAGTACCAATGGAACAACTTACCGCTAAAATATTACAATATACTCGGTAGTTTGTGCGCTTAGGAATACAATGAAAGGCATACTAAGTTGAATGCCCACAAATATATTGTCGTGTTGTTCAGCATTTGTTCCAAATGTGGGAAACTGATTACAATGTACTTTGGTAGCTGTAACTGTTAACTGTTTAATTACGGAGATCAGCATTGTCTCAAAGTCACTCCCGTTCAAATATGGCGAAACTGAGATGTGGTGTACCTTTGTTTATTTGAACACTTTTTCGCAGTCCATGCCTCACATCAAGCAATTGTCAAACGTGCAAGACAGAAAGGTTTGCAGGAGCATGTTGCGGCCAGACTCACCCGACAGAAATGCAAAAGTGACTTCAAAGGCTGTATGTGACTTTCTTTACTTAAGATTGTGTCTGTTCTGGTAATGACTGTTCCTTTAGGAAGTATATGGAAGTTCTAAGCTAAATACGTGTGACTTTCTTTAATTGTGATCGTTCAACCTTGCACCGACTGTTGCTGCGGAAATTATTGGGTACATCTAAGTTAAATACTCTGAAGTCAAAATCATATATATAGCCTATAAAGTAAAATTGAAGGTCACAACTCAGAGTTTGAATTAATGTGACCTTCTGAGCTATAATGTGCAGCACATATAGTTAAATGGGCAAAATGTTATGCTGCTGTATACATTAAAATAGGAACGGTCTTAACACATAAAACAATATCAATATTCCCCCGAACAATGACATATACTGAGGAGCGTCTAAAATGGCAAGTCAGCTACACACAATTATGATAAACATTTGAAAAAAAGGTGTTTGCTATACCGAATACATACAACGACTCCGTAAGGATCTTTATACTTTTTAAAACAAGTTAGTATTGCTTGAGCGAATGTTCAATGCTTGTGTGTTCTGTATTGTACGGTTGTATATGTTTAACGAGATAGGTCAATACAGCCCACACCCCTCTTTCCCCGTTGTTATTATTTGTACTGGGGGGGTTATGTTGCATCGATGTATGGAAATCTCAACGGAGAAAGTATGTTTAAGCGAAATTCTGCAAGTCAGGGAGTAATGCAAAAGATGCCTTCACGTTCGTAAAGTCTCATAAAAAGAGGTTATATTTAAGCGGGATCAAACAATGCAATTGAAAATGGGCCCCTAAAATGTGGAAAGCCAAACCTATTTGTGACATACTTAGTATTCTTCTAACATCCTAATCTAAGTAGTTTGTGCGACATTTTATACAAATATTATTATTCCGACATATATAGCACGCCTTGTATTCTCGACATTTAACTCATTCCACCCTAATGACGGTTATTCCCACTTATTTCTTAATAAGTCATCTGCTAATTGTGTTCAACTTATTTAGGGATTATTTTTCCAAATTTGGATGAAACTTGTATAGAAGATCATTCAAAATTAAATAGCCATGGCCAACAGCTCTCCTTGGCGCCAGAGCGCGCCAAGGAAAGCTGTTGACTCAGTCTTCTATCAGGGTGGAATGAGCTTTTCTAAAATAACCACCAGGATGTCAAAATAACAATAATTTCGTAATTATTATTATTTTTTTTTTTTTCGTGTATGCTTTGGATTCATATCAGGGTATATTTTGTGGATGTCTAACAAAAATATAATGGAACCTGCCAATAGAAACGCCGCTATAAGAGGATCATCCACTTAAATTTTGACAGATCAGAGCGCCATTTAGTGATTTTCATAACAACAACACCTGGGAATATGGGAACCCTTTATTGTTAAAAAGAGACAGTTTATTATTACCAAAGTGACAATGTTACCGGTCTAGTTGGGAAAACTCGAACTCTGACTCAAGAAGTTAGTTTTACCTGTTTCAATCATTTGTGTACAAAATACTAGTAACCTTAAAACTACTGAACCAACTATAGGATCTGTCTTTGCTCGCGGCATTTGCTGGTGTTTTTTTGTATTGAAAGTCATATAACATTCAATATTAGAATCAGTTCTGGCGATTGGTATGGTATTCATGCGCACATGTTGAATCTTAACTGTGCACATATCTGTTTGGAAAGTGAAGAGTCCTGAAATAGGTAAATGAGCCCAAATCACAACGCATTCACAACCATTTATGTGACCAAAAAAAAATAGTGCAATGTATTGAAGTAAAAAACGCAAGTGAAATAATCCTATGTTTTATAATGTGGAAACTATTTTGCATCATGACATGTCGTTAAATGTTTAAATATTTCTTTAAACGAATATACAGGCGCAAATCATATTATATAACATGACTATGATCGAAAGAAGTGCGTATGCCCTTTACCCGTCTCCTGTAAGAAGATCGTGCAGAAAGTCGTGCAGCGCTAGATGGACTAAGTTCAGTTGTGCACAGCATTCCGGTTTACAACACTTGAAACGGTGCGCCCTGAATAAAGGCTTTCCTGTTCAAACGGTGCTCTGCCGCTTTTTTTTTTTACGCGCTTTCGACATGTTAAGTCTTTAGCTAGGTACCCTGCGCGGCATCATCGCCGTCAGCTTTTGCTTCAAAATTTGCGCCAAAACGTTCCTTTTTGAGCTCGTCATGCGGGTGCTTCTTCGACTCCATACACGTTCTCCAGTTGACTGGATGGGCGATATTAGGAGAAAAAGTACCTCGCTCCTGAAAAGAGCGTTCAAGTACACTAAAACCTTAATAACTCTAAAGTATGTGCACATATATGTATTACTAACAAGTTTGTAGAACAAATCCTAGCTAATGAAGAATCAATCGGTCAAAGTGTTTGTGTTTTGTCACTAGAGAAGCTGGAGATGCAACACTGCAAATGTACGGCGATTCAAAGGAATCGAAACATCATTTTATTTCATAATAAATGCGCTAGGACATTTCCAGGTTTCTCATTGGATGGATTTGGTCACGTGCCAGTCACTGTCCAATCGACTTGGTTGTTTGCCATGTGCTCGAGTCATGTTCTATTTGTTGGACATAAAAACATGCCTTATTCACGCAAAAATTGTTGTACGACGATGCGAAATTTTTACATCATACTTCTATAAAAAAAAAAAGACATCGACGGCAGAAATCTAGACATAGAAAAAGGCAGGAATGAAAATTCTGTACGCAAGGCAAGGAAAATTCGTAGATTCCGTCGCCGCATTGTGACTAAGTTGAACCTACGATTTGCGTAAACGCAATGTGTTGTTGATCCTGTCTGAGATACGTAGCATCACGATGTTTTTAACCAAAGTTTGCTGTTTTAATTTTCTTAAAATGTTTGTAAGGAAACAGTCTGTAAAACAGAACAAGAGAAAAACGAAATTTATGACCAAAGGTTGGCAAAAATACGCACATAACGGGAAACCATGGCCGGGCTCGTGTTTGTTTACACTCGCTTGTGTTGAATGGCCCGTGTTTGTTGGTAAGGCCAAGTAAATAGAGATTTTTAAAGGTACTTGTTATTATTATTATTATTATTATTATTATTATTATTATTATTATTATTATTATTATTATTATTATTATTATTATTATTATTGTTGTTGTTGTTGTTGTTGTTGTTGTTGTTGTTGTTGTTATTATTATTATTATTATTATTAATTTATTTGTTGATTTCATTTTTATATTGTTTTTTATTTTGTGTGTGTGTCTGACACGTTTTGTTACAATAGCATATCGACTAAATCCATCCGCCCAGCTATTCCTATATTCTAACCTGTTCACTCATTTTTATTCAACTTACACCCAATTTGACACTTATAATTGGCCTCTTAGGAAACATTTTGCAACCAACCCATAGCAGAAATAACGAGGTTTTCTCCTTCATTCCTGTTTTATCTCACATAGCTAATAAAGACCAATATATAGACTGGACTTTTCTATCTCAAGCATGACTTACTCTCCATTTAATATTTTTGCTCCAGCAACATTTTCCAGAAACCGAAACAATCTTTTTCTTTTGCTTTCTTTTTTCAGTTGCAATAAATATGACTCTATCGTGATTCACGACCGTGCTTCCAACATACATTGTCAGTTTTGCCATTTTTCCGGTATACCATTGACGTGTGTCCTAACCCTAGGCACCCCCCCCCCCAACTATATAAAAATCTTCCATTCTAACGTTGAGTTTATTTTAGTCTTTCGTTCGAGATGATACGCTTCAGTTATTGGCTAACACTGAAAACTTTGATGTTATTTCCCTATCTGAAACTTGGCTTCATTTTTCAGATCAAACCTTACTTCCTGGGAACTTTCAACCTGTTTTTACACGAGATCAACCGACTGGACGAGGAGAAAGGGTCCTCATATATATGTTTCTTCCTCACTACCATGTCGTAGGCGTACTGATCTTGAAGATCTCAACTCAGAGTACATCTGTGTTGAAATTTCAACAAAGCACAGAAATTTATTAAATGGTAATTACAACCACTTCCAGGTCAACTGCCATAAAACGCGACCCTTTTAATGAGTCTGCAGACACCTCCATCTCAACAGTGATTGAAAGTTACCCTTAAAGGCCGACTGTTCAAGCGACAAGTTTGGAATTGTAATAAGGAGAATTTCCCTGACCTTAATTCTACACTTTTATCAGCACCAAGGAACGCTACTCACAAAGTTTATGATGACCTAGTTTTATGCTGGTCGGGTGTAGTGCTATCTACCACTAAGGAACTTATTCCCTTCAGAGAAGGTACTGTTCGGCCCTTTGATAAGCCCTGAATAACCGCTGACATAAAATAGTTTATTTACTGTCGCAATCGATCATGGAAGCGCTTTAAGAAAGGAGTTAATATGCCACGCCCTTGTACTTTTGAGGTTTACACAAAGGTCGCGATTCTGTACCAGTGTTTCAAAAAGTCACGTAATTATGTCGTAAAAAAAAATGCAAATCAACTGGACAGTCTTCAAAGTACTTTCATCTTTGACCATTGACATCTGCCACCGGGCCTGATAATATTGGAAACTTGTGCTTCTCGGGAATACTGCCGGTTCTCTCTCTAGCTCTCTTACTAAAGTATTTAAATTTTCCTTTAACCAAGCATATTTCCCTTGCCTTGGAAACATTTAAATGTATGTCCCGCATGTAAACAAATAACAAGTAACTAAAGGCAATAGCTTTAACTCTCTAATGCCTCTTCAGTATATGAATGGTTAATATTCAACGTCCTGTACGAGTTTTTGACAGCAAATAATCACCTGACATAAAAAGCGCCAGAGTTTAAGGCTGATGACTCCACGATCAACCAACTTGTCTATACACTTCATAATATGTACAACAGGCGTGAACTTTCAATCGAGGTCAGGATGGTATTCATCGACATTTCTAAGGCTTTTGACAAGGTGTACGTGGCACCCTGGACTCCTCTTCAAACTTAAACAGCTTGATTTATCTGATACTCTTACCATGTGGTTTGAAAATCATTTTTTCAATCGCTTGCAATAAGTTGCCGTCCATGACCAATCTTCTGCGTGGCTACCAACTGAGGTTGCAGTGCCTCCGGGATTTATCCGGTTTCCTCTGTTATTCTCAGTATACATAAATGGTCTGGTTGACAGTCTCACATGTGGCCTCAGACTGCTCACAAGCATACCTGAAATAATCAATAGCCCTGTTGAAACATCACTCCAGCTGAGGACCAATCTGTCCACAATACTCTTCTTGGGCAGACTCTGGAGTGAACCTCAATGCCACCAAATCATTATCTGCACTTTTTCTGCCAAGCGTATGAAACCTCATGCATTACCTCTTTGTCTGGCAAGGTCCCCATTACCGCAGACCGATAGTCATACAAATGTGGGAATCACATTGATTCATGACCTGTCCCAGTATGTCCATGTCACACGCATTACGAATAAAGCTAGCCAAGGGATCTCCGTATTCAGATGATTTAATAATAAAGTATTTCGTAAATCTCTGATCAAACTATACTGTACAATGATTCGTCAAAGAGTATGGTAGTGTATTGTGTGATGATTGGTGCTGTCTGAACGCATTGAATCGACTCTGTATAATGTTGCCAAAATATACACCGATGCCTTGAAACACGCATCACATGGGAACGTATTCAGTGAATTTGGGTAGTCAATCTTTTCAAACAGGCCTAAATACTTTAAACTTGTCCTTTTCTACAAATGTACCACAGACTGACCCAATCTTACCTGTCTCATATCGTACCCCCTTCTCTACCTGGTCGTGATCTTCGACTCTCAAGGTCCGTAGGTCCCATTAGGTGTAGAACATTACGTTTCAGCAACTCCCAGATGCAATAAAACAGTGTAATAATACTGTCCTGTTTGTCATATGTATAATTTGTGTGTGTGTGTATGTATGTATGTGTGTGTGTGTGTGTGTGTATGTGTGTGTGCGTGTGTGTGTGTGTGTGTGTGTGTGTACTGGAGAGCCTAACTCAATCAATGATTTCGATGTACCACAGGATCATCCAGATGAAGTAAATAGGTTTAAACTGAAGCTTTGATCCCCAGTCGCAGGGCGCTAAATTTATTGTCTATGGTAGGACCCTTGTCGTGTCAGCTTATTATATCTTTGGACTCATCTGTTTTGCCTAGTTTTACATGTTAGTGCTGGAGCCTGGAGCATGATCAAAGACTCTCTATAATAGCTCTGTCAAGTGACCGTCCCCCCCCCCCGCCCATTGATCCAAAGCCTCAATTAAAGGGTAAAATGGCACTTAGTGATCATGAAAACTTGGTTGTTCCTTCTGAGAGCTCACCCAAGTTGTTTTGTCCCAAAATCGCAATAACAAATTGATTGCGATCATGAGATAAGGATGTCCGCAACTGTAGAGTTGCTAAAGCAAACAGACGGTTGGCCGGGAAAGGAGGCCTTAGTTGTGGTTGTAAATCACGTGACCCCTATCTATGGTGGGGATCAGTGCCATCAATACCATATTTCCAACGCGTGTCATTAAATGTACACATGTCTGTAAATTGCACACGTGTATCTGTTTAATCTCGCTTGAACTAAGTATGGGCACGTGTGTATAGACATTTCAGGGCTCGTGTTTGGTAACTATGGAACGTGTCACCAAAATTTTTAACGTCTCACCAAATGCTAGACGCGAGAAGGTGACAAAAACTTAACCATTGTGCCTATTTATTAGACACTTGCAATTATTTAAATGCACACGATCAAGTTTTATTGCACGCGTATTAATATTAATTAGACACATATTGATATTTTGTGAATGCGTTCAACAAAACAAGACGCGTGATATTATTGGTGGAGGTAAAGTGTAAAGTACGTTATGTCTAACGCGTGGTAGTAATCATACACACGTGGTTAATTTGTTGGACACGTGGAGGAAATAAATTATACTTTAACCAATCACATCCCCTCATACTATAAGAATATGGTGGGGGATCAGTGCCGTAAATGCCACATTCCAACATCCTAATGCTTTCTTGAATTATTTCAAGAGAAGGCTTGACGAAAGTCGTCCCTGGACCGTGCGAATTGTATTGCATATTCGAGCAGTTAAAGTTCGAATGTTAGCTTCCCGGCTAGTCAAGCCGTGTCAATCACATGTAAAAAAAAAATACATTGGGTCAGTTGTAAAGCGAGCTTTCATTGCATAACCTTGAAGCATGATCACTATACTACATAAGCTCGAAATCACACGAGTTTAACAGCATCATTGGGGCGCCTGCAAATTTAAGCACACGTGGTTTAAATCACTGACGAATCCGCGAATTCAAGCACACGTGCATAATAGATCAGGTTTGTGGCACAATAACCCCTTGACAATAAGCTCGCGTGAGGTATTCAGTGTAATGATTAACGCTTGCTCAAAGTTAGTTGACATGTGTACATTTAAATGGTCGCTTGTTTTTAATTTAGTGGGCACGTGCACATGATTTAGTGTACGCGTCCAAAGAATTAACAAATACGTGTACGTTTAATGACATGCGTTGGAAACATGGTATTTAGGGCACTGATCTCCCACCATAGCTATATGATGATGGAGAAATTAGCGCATCCCGAAACAGCACTGGGCCATCCCCTCATCATGACATGGTTCAGTGATGTTTTTCTCGACGCAGTGGATGTGGTGTAAAGTTTACCACATCATTCCCACAATGTCGGGTTTTGAATGGGTGCAGCGCCATCGGGCGGTTATCAATATTTGTTTACAACTGGAACCAATCCCTTCCTACTGAGTTCCCATTCATTAGTTCTACTAACTTTGTGCCTGTATCGCAACTATACTCCACGATCGCTATCATTTCTTATCGTGATTTTGTGGCAAAATAATCAGACGGAACGACTGTTTCTATTCCAGGTCTTTCTAAAGTTGCCATATATGTTTGGCGGCCCATTTCCGTACAAGGAACAGTTTCACGGTGGCCATAGATGTAGGACTTTCTATATATTATCAAGTTGTTGTTTCGCAATAGCAGTCAACTGTTATATAGTATAACATTCCGTCTTGCTATGCTGATTTAATTCAGGATAAATATGCGAAGATAAATGTGTGTATCTTAAACTGCTCATCAAAGTTTGCTTCCTTTAGTACATATGTACTTGATTTGTTCTTCAAAGTGTCACACCTGAAAAACAGGGACTCTCTAGCTGGCACACATTTTCTCAGATCTAACGGCGTCCTCATCAAACAGGTTTCACTCTACCTGGCTATGCCACCAGCTGCCGTTGCAATTCAGCGTGTATACACGCAAAGGTCATGATGGTGTAATATTTCTGAAGGTCCAACATTTATTAATACTCTTCAGAGCGTTAAAATTTGAACATTTTAGTTTTGTAACCCTTTAAGTGAACAGTAAGAAATGAAATAGCTCTTCACGCAGAAACCTGATTAAACTTTGATATAATATCTTTGTGTTTCATAATTTCTGAGCTCTTCCAGTAAAGACTTGGGAAGTTCATAATATTTATTCCGAACTCAAAGTTTAATTGACGGTATGAATTTGCGATGAAGTATTGCCGAGGAAACCACGTCAACAGAGGCAAAGTACACACGGCAGAGCAAATATCATACCTAATAATTGAACTGTGTTTATTTAAACACGCGTTTGTACAGGAGAGCATGTTTTTATAGCTGTGTAACTGATATGGGATGTCTGTGTGGATCTACAGCTGTGTAGACAGTCTATGCCGTGTAATTTGGCAATTAAGTGAGTGCGTTATGTCTGACCATCAGGTGAGCAAAATCCAATCAATAAGCAATTGTGGTACAACACTGTAGAAGCTGATTGACTCTAAATTTGTAAATTTTGTTGGCTTCATTGAGCTCTTTTGACCTAATACACCATGTAGTTCAGCGTCCATGTTACCACGTTTGTTGTTGCTTCTACTGATGAACGATACGCGTGGCCTACTTACCGTGGCGTACGTCCTTACATTTTTCAACGTCCCCGTTTGGCGTTTGTGCCGTAATTTTTTTAAATTAAAAGAAAACAACTTCCCCGGGAAAGCTCTTTCTGACTGCAATCATGAGCGCGGGATTCAGAATTATTGACCGGAAGGTTCCAAACAGTAGCGGGAAAAAACGATTTAAAATTAAATTTAAAATATAGGCGATTACTATCAAAGGAGATAAAATCTTATGTTATTTCACATGAGCGTAATAAGTCTTGTAATTTTGGAACGAGAATTTAACATGAAATGTAATCGGCCAAATAAATGTTTGCTGCCTTGTGGAGCGATCAATGGTTTTCTTGCAGTTGGAGTGCCACCAGTAGGCGTGAAAGCCTTATCGTTAGTGCGTAGCGATTGCAGTATCAGAGACCGTGGTACAATGCATATCATGGTCCTCACGGGCGTATTTTAGCACTGAAAATTGCTGCACTGATTAAAATGGTAAGTACTGACGCAAATGTTAATTTAAGGATTGCAGTTCCGCTAGGCTGGACAAACAGGAAGGCCGCATCAACAGTTCTTGGCCTTCTGCGTGGCGATCCGAAACTTTTTGTCCAGCTTTGTCCTGCTGTCATATATTAATGAACAGGTTCAGTTTTACCAGGTAATGTCACTTCAACCTGAAAGTACATGAAGCTGTCGGCAACACATGCCTCAATAGCGGCCTTCGGATAGCAACCAAAAGAAAGTGAGCCCTGGAAAGGCGTTGTCTGTAGTCCCAACGGTAAACAAATATCATAATAGAAGCTGACGTCGCTCGTCTACACCTATAAATACACATACATACATACATACATACATATATATATATATATATATATATATATATATATATATATATATATATATATATGTGTGTGTGTGTGTGTGTGTGTGTGTGTGTGTGTTAGTGTGTGTGTGTGTGTGTGTTTAATATTTATTTTGTACCTCCATGGTTACATGTCAATCAGCCAATCATACGGCAAACCAAACACAGGGTTCGTGAAAAGTCAAATCAATAAGGGCACAAATATTTAATCAGCGTAAACTACGTCTCTACGGTCCTCTGTCACGATCTCTCAGAGCTTGATAACCACCACAGAGTCTGCTTTCTGTTCCGGCCAGGCTGTGTCGATGTTTCCTTCCAAAACCCCATCATAAAAAAAAAAGATATTGTCAGAAAGCAGTTGCTGTCTCTCAATATCATGCTTACATAATATATACTGGAACATATGCGGGCTACCGATCGTAAACTATTATCAATTAATCTATTACATATTAATTTGCAAAAGCAGATTTTTACCTTTAAATAATTCTTATATTTTAAGAACATTGAATCTATTTTTATTACAAATTTTGCCGTTTCAAATATCTCAGGAATTTGGTAATAGTGGGTTCGCCGTTGCAGCTCCATTAATAGCGTTCTGCGTTACGCAAAACAAAAAGTAATTTTTTCACTTCTGGGATTGAAAGTCCTATAACTGAGCTAATGTAAAATAGTATATAAGTTTTAAATTATTCATATCGTGTTGGCGAAAAGGCATGTCTAAATTCAGCCATTATAATATTGATTTTCAAACATAGTCAATTTACACATTTTTGAACACTCTTGCTGGTAATATCCTTAAAAATTTTTAACAAGACCTATGCTATAATTTATTCCTTGTGGGGCCCTAATCTAATATCGCTGATAAACGGTTAATCTAATGAAGTATAAAATGATCAAATTAGACTGAACACTCCATTTTAATTCTGCACCAGATGCTTCACAGCAACAAAAAGCGGCCCTTCCCAAAGAGAAGTGGCATCTTCATATCAACTTAACTCATTCCACCCTGATAGAAGACCGAGTCAACAGTGGAGCGCTCTTGGCGCATTGCGCCCAGAGTGCGCCAAGGAAAGCTGCTGACCATGGGCATATAATTTGGAAGAATCTTCCATGCAAATTTCATCCAAAAATTTGAAAAATAATCGCTAAATTAGTAGACAACATTTAGATATTAGCAGGAAAAGGCGTCATTAGGTTGGAATGAGTTAATTAGTGCAAGGAAACACAATGTGAAAGAGCACGATGGTAACTCTACCTGTCTTTGTCTTTGGAATATAGAGGACAAGACTTGTAATCCGCGCCTTTAGACATGACGAAACCATCATGTATATATTAAAAACATCTGTACTTACAAAATTATCGACATGAATATAATAATTTAGTTATTCTATCAATCTTCTGTCCAATATGATTGATTGATATGGGTCAGTGTCCGAATGGGACAGCCATTTATATTTTGCAGGATAAACTCTTTCAGTACCAAATTTTGGAGTGAGTCAGCAGCTTTTGTCGGCACGAATGTGGCGCTTGCGTCTAACCAATGCGCGCTGAGAAAAGCTGTTGACCAGGGATTTTCTTCGGGAACTACAGGCATACAGGTACTTGAATGAAAAGTCTTTTTGCAAGGATCACGAATCCTGGATCCTAATGATAATTCAAATTTGTCTGATTTTAATGCATCGTATTAGTCGTGATTGGCACCGAGAGAGTTAAAACCTACAATAGATAGATAGATAGATGGATGGATGGATGGATGGATGGATGGATGGATAGATAGATAGATAGATAGATAGATAGATAGATAGATAGATAGATAGATAGATAGATAGATAGATAGATAGATAGATAGATAGATAGATAGATAGATAGATAGATAGATAGATAGATAGATAGATTCTGGCCCTAAATCTACTTTTTGTCTTTAACTTCTTACAGTACACTGCTCACGTTCTTATTTAAGCAAATGATCTTACACTGATTTACTGTTCAATAAAAACTTGAATACTGATCACGTTTGTTTCTTTTTTTTTTTTTTTGTTTTTTTGTCGCCATTATGCAGTTTGAAATGTTTTTTATTATTATTATCATTGTATTTTATGCTTACCCACGGTTTAATCCTACCCTGTTTCCATATTAGTCATGAACCTTCTAGAACGTTTGGTGTTATTTTACGTATTGCGTGTACGCCTTATGCTCATCGGGTTGTGCGGGGGCTGTTTGCTACTTTGAATCTGCGGGAATATAGTCTACTATTATAGTGAGAAAGTGATGCAGAGTGTGCTTCCATGTGAGAGCATGTGTCATGAACACAAGCTGCGCCACAATGAGCACAGTTTACACGGGCAAAACACCTCACCGTGGGCTTTATATTGGGGTAACGTTGTGCAACAATGTCAATGCACGACATGTGCGGACTTACCGTATACACCATGCAGAAAACGGTGCAGCAAACTCGAAAGGCTCTTCTTACAAGTACGGATTTGATGCATATTCAATACAAATTTACAAGCATTATGGCTGTTTACTTAACAAGTATTGTATATTGATTTTCACAGGTGTCATTTTGCAACGGCTATTTCTTATATACACATGTACGTCCTTAAGCATCAACTGCGAAAGGGAAGCGAAAGTGAAAGAGAGGAAAAGAAAATGGCAAAAAATGGGACGGCACAAGACAGGACAGGATAATAAAATAGAATATCATAAAAGGAACAAACAGTCAAACAAGTAAACAAAAGCTTCAATTCCGTAGCTAGGAATGGCCCATGACAGCTTGAAATCCAAAACGTACAATGTCAGGTGTGCCTAAGAATTATCATTTAGTGCTGAGATATTTTACAATGTCTTTACATATGACAGTACTATAATATTCATTATCTCTCTGTGATACAACCATTCAGTTTTGCTTGACGGCATTTAATGTTGCAGATTATGAAATAGATATAAGTTAGTTCTCAAAGTGGGTACTTGATTTGGTGTGGGACGCGCCGTACTTTTTAAAAGATTAATATGTACAAAAAAAACCACGGTACCCGATTGCTTTGTAGTTAAGGGGTATGTATTGACCATATGTGATGGAAGGTGCAGAAAGCAGTTCACAAACTGTGTCTTGGCTGTGGATCTTGAAAGACTCACTAAAATGGGCAACTGTGCTCTCTATGGAATGTCCGAGTAGCCATAGTTGTCAATGTATTTTTATTTAGTTCTCGCATTATGTCACTTTAGTCAATTTACCATATAGAAAATAGTACTGTGTCCATCCGCTCCCTATAAGCATGTTTTGATGACATACATTGCTCATCCGAGATCCTATTTTCTGCAGCATTCCGTAAGCCTCAAATATGGATGAAATCAGTCTCAGGATGCTATTACTAATCTTCATGCAATTAATATATTGAGTTAAGTCAGAAAAAACAAAACAATATTTGAAAAGTGTAACTAACACATGTAGCATATAGTTAAAAATATCATGCAGAATGAAAAGGGATTGGTTGTGGATAACAATTTTCTTATCAGTGCATTATTTTAAATTTTAAAAAATGATGAAAAAAATAGGTTCTTAATTCAGTATTAACCCCTAAGTGGCTGGGACCAGGAATGAGTCAATCCCTACGCCTCAACAACCTGGCACAATCTTCACAATTGAATCGAACAGGCCGGAAAATGCCTTTTGACAATGGAAGCCATCTAAGTGTTTTAAAACATCATTGTGCACTCTGAGTGAAAATCATTTTGTAAAATTACTACAAATAAAGGAAAGATGACTCAGGCGACACATGATATTGTCTGCTGGTCCTGGTAGCAAAGTGTTCAGCAAACGCTGTGCCACCAGTAGCGGGTGGCAGCTGAATGTGATGATACAGTCATCCTAATGGTCTTTGTGGGCTGACAGCTATCTGCTATAATTAGGACGTAGGAGATGTATTTCCATTCAAATCTGGTTAATTGCTTTCAAAAGGTCTTTCAGTGCCAGGAATAGAACAACAGATGGTGTGTCATTGATGCAGACCTTTAAGTTTGTAAACAGGTAAGATTACTCTGTAGCACTTTATTCTCTGCAACAGAAGCTTTTATATGACAAATATGGGCATTACGTAAGTCATTTAACTTTGATGGATTGTTATTTCTTATCAGGACTGGGCAACATCATTGGTCACGGGTAGCTCCAACAAACGTCACTTCATATTCAGATCAGGCAGGCCGGGGTAGCGGATCCTGTCCTCGTGAGACCTGCATTCAAATATAATTCATGTCTCCCCGAAGGATGAGATGAACTACAGTCACAAAGCTATTGTTAACTATGCCCTCATGGTACATAAACACTCTATGTAGCGCTATTTAGGTACACTTATATGAGAGAGAGAGAGAGAAAGAGAGAGAGAGAGAGAGAGAGAGAGAGAGAGAGGAGAGAGAGAGAGACGAGACAGACAGACAGACAGAGAGAGAGAGAGAGAGAGAGAGAGAGAGGAGAGAGAGAGAGAGAGAGAGAGAGAGAGAGAGAGAGAGAGAGAGAGAGAGAGAGAGAAAGAGAAAGAGAGAGAGCTTTTCGAACCGCTTTTGTAGAGAAAATGTCAATGCTGTACAGGATACAACGTGAAGTGCAATTACTATGATGGTCATGTGAACAATTCAGTTGCTTTAACTCTGCTGAATACCGTTGCTGAATACCTAGCCCCTGAATGTCAACCGGAAGCTTTGTCGAAAAAATAGGAACTTACAAAGTCCACATTGAGAATTCTACCTAACGATACAACTCTGTGTACACTACTACCTCGTTAGAGTCTTGCTTATATTTCTATTGAGCATTATGTGTACATGGGTAGTCCGTGCAAAGAGCACTCTTGCAAAGCCCTTTGACATTAAAAATGCGCTACCTCCAGTCTTCATCAAGCGGATCAACCTTTTGCACACTCTCTGTTTCCAACGCGTGTCATTATTTTGGCTCTATTCTTATATTGCATGCAAGTTATATATATATATATATATATATATATATATGTCTGAAAATTTAGTCAGAAAGGGACTTAGAAAATTTGGTACTCTTGCTGCCTCTCTATCCATATCGGCCGGTCGCAGAGGCACACGGGCCAAAGGCCAATGCTAAGGGAAAAACAACAAGAGGCTGTGTATGTTACTATCACTGCACAATGAGGGTGTGCAATTCAGAGATCTGACTGGTGGTACAGATTCCCATCACAATGCACAAGCATACCAGTCAATAGCCATGGCATGACCAATTTCTAAGGTAAAATGCCAAAGAAAAAAGTAATCGACGGTGCATTCCCATTGTCATATTTGTTTTTCATTTGTCTCCTTTCATAAATAAGTTGATAATTAATCTGACTTTATTTTTATTTGGACGTCCAGGTTTGTGGCCAATATTTCAACAAAAGCGCACTCACATATTTTTTATTATTCACGGCACCTGAAAACATAGCTCTTCATTTTAAAATAGGGAGTCTCATATTTCAAACTGGCGGAATCCTCCCCCTCCCAAAAGAATTACCGGTGAATATGTCAACCATCCGAGAAGGGACAAAAGTTTACATGGCTGGGGAGTGCGGTACTATTTCTGTCTCAATAGCGATCATTGTTGAGCAACGACCCCAGTGAGACAGAGAGAAATGACCCCCTCTCAGTCATATACGATTTTCTATGTTTTCTGTATCCTTGGCATTTTTATGCCAGCTGGGTTACTGTCTCCTATACACTGATATAAAAGCTTCCCACATTGACGCTTATGATGATAGGCCTAAATGTCTTACATTATATAAATGGTTTGTAACAGAACCATAATGTAAAGGAAACTACCATATTATTCACATAGGTTTTCTGGTGCAGGATGTCCATTGTTGCAGTACTTGTTAGGATTTCCCTTGGTTTGTATAGGTAGTCAAGCTTCAACTGTTTATCTTACAATTACTACAACTGATCATAATGCCCCAGTTTGTTTCTTCAGTAACTTCAGTTATACATTGGCAGGTGGTTTATCTAGGAAAGGCTATCCAGCTAGAAAGGGTACATACTGGTTAAGGGGTAAGTCTACGTGTTCTTATGTGAACCTGTTCTATACAAATTTAGCATTTATGTTTTGTTTGAAAGGGATTCTTCTCTCATGATGAAGCTCTGCATTTATAAGCAAAACTTCACGTATTTAGCTAATTCATCATTTGCCACGTTCATATTTATTCATTATTATGCGGGTTGTTTTTGCTGAATATTTAGCTTAGACAAGGAGCCGCTACTCAGACATGTACGGTTATAGGCTCCGAAACATGTTCTGAGTATTACCCGCTGAAGACCTTGTAATTCATTTGACCTAATACAGCTTCTGTCAAAGTGTCAGAGAGGAACGTGTGCAATACGGACAATAATACTTCCATATGTATATAGGTTAGACAGTTAAAGGTTAGCTAAAACAGAGTAAAGAGTTCGGACTGCGGATAGGGTAATGACTACTGGGAAGTGGTCCTGGACAAAAAGACACATATACAACAGGAAAATTATCTTACTTTTTATAATTTAACGGGTGGTGTTGACAGACTGAGTTACCTTGACCCATTTAACAAAAAACTGGCATAACAATACACATATTGAGCAAATCCTGACATTCATGGAGATAGGTTCTCTGCCATTGTGAGATTCAACCAGATAAGATCAAAAGATGAGTATTTTCCCAGAAAAGCTAATAATGTAATGGCGTGCTATGTTTGATTACAAGAGGTTCACTGGAAAGTGAAGTACACAAAACAGAGGGCATGTCCACAGAGCCCAAACCTGAATACTTAACCCCAATTTCGTTTACCATGGCAACAAGCACATTTCGTTCTTAGAAGAGTTTGCTGTCAGAAAGGCTATTTGAGAAAATAATAAGCTGCAAACAGTTATAAATATGTGTCAAGGAAGTACCATCAACATATTTTATACCGTTCACTGAACTTTAGTTGAAAAAATTTATAATTATTTTCGTAATTTAGGGAATTTTCATACAAAAAAAAGTTTGCATGTTAACCCTTTGTCATTTTAAAGTTTTTTTAGTTCATGCAAGTGCAAAAACAAAGGAATCAATATTCATTGTTGATATTCAATGGCCATTTGGTATATCCTACTTACAGTTTTGTTTGGTACTGTAAAGAAACGTAAATATAGCTTCAATATTGAGTATTTACATAAAAACAAAAACAAAAAATAACAAAAAAACAAAAAACAAAAAAACAAAACAAAAAAAAAAAACCAAAAACAAAAAAACAAAAAAAAAACAAAAAAACAAAAAAACAAAAAACAAACAAAATCACCGGACAAGTGCCGCACACCTATTGAAAAAAGCCTAGACTTGCAAATGTGAATGTAAACTGAAAATGCTGGACCAAATGTAGGCATATGTGTAGTTTTAAACGAAACAGAGGTGAAAAGATTACACTATACACCAGTAGATTTCAAATACCCAAAGGTATGAGCAACCGGTAGGATCCTTCGAACACTCATTGTTGTCAAGGTATTCTCTCTCTCTCTCTCTCCTCTCTCTCTCTCTCTCACTCTCTCTCTCTCCTCTCTCTTCTCTCTCTCTCCTCTCTCTCTCATCTCTTCTCTCTCTTCTCTCTCCTCTCTCTTCTCTTCTCTCTCTTCTCTCTCTCTCTCTCTTCTCTCCTCTCTCACTCTCTCTCTCTCTCTCTCTTTTTGTTATAGCCACATTCTTAATATGAAAAAAAAATGTTTAACAGTGTTTTTCCTTTCTTTACAAGAAAAATCTTTGTATTATGACTTATTTCTTGTTATAACAAAGAAAATATCTTATTACCACTTTGTTTCTTATTATAAGAAAAAAAATCTGGTTACACAAAAAAAGAAGAAAAGTTGAAATAACAAGACTTTTTTCTTGTTACAACATGACAAAAGTTGCAATAACGACAGTCTTTTTGTTTTAGCAAGAAACAATGAAATAACAAGATCTTTTTCTTGAAATAACAAAGAAAAAGAGTTAATAACCCGATTTTTTCTTATCTAATAACAAGAAAAAAGTCGTAATAGCAAGATTTGTTTCTCGTTATAACAAGAAAAAAATGTGGTCATAGCCAGAAAAAAAGAGCTCAAGCTGACACCGATGAGCTTCCGCAGGATCCATGATCATGCGATGCAACCGCTGGAAGGCCGGGCATCCAGACACCACAGTCCAGGGAACCAAACTCGCCTCCTGAGTGCAAAATACTCATATTGAGGAAGCTAATACATCCATGACTTGAAACAGGTGTCAACTTGTAAAGGTCAAAACTGGTTTAAATCGATCCTGTCGACGTCGTAAATGAATCTCCATTACTACAGACACATATAACCTCACCAATCATTATGTAATTTTGTAAATTTGTTTGGAACCAGAGAAGAACAGTAATGCCCCCAAGTGATAAACTATAGTTCAAGCTCTATTTCAACCAAGTTTGAAAAAAATCCATTGTGCAGTCTGGAAAAAAATAAAATTATAAAGACACGTGAAATTTCATTAGCAAAATAATAAATTAAAATAAAATTAACAAATAAAATAAAAAAATGACGTATTTTTATGTTATTTTATTTATTTATTTTTTTCCATTTTGCTCTGAGTAATGTCAATCTGATTGATCACACAGTTTCAGAGATGAATTTTAAGACCTTTCAATAAGAAAGTGGAAACAATATCGTATGATAATTTTCATGACCTTAATCAAGATCTATCCAAGTTATATCTCTATGAAATTTGAAGGAAGTTAGCTCGGCAATTTTTCAGAAAAATGGAAATTGTTGCAGAAGTGACCACAGGCCGATGGATATCGGATGGATCAGCTTATGATTTACATATTTTTACCAGAAGTTAAATTTTAACTTTTAAAAGGTAGCAAATCACAAGAGACAACAAACTACACATACTAAATTACTTGACTTGCTGGTGAAGACTGAATGATGAAGAATATCGGTCGTCCTTTTTTTTCAAACTATGCATCAAGAGTAACTTGAGTCGCTGTTTAAATCCTTTTAAAATGACGGTGAATCTTCCCATTGAGAATGTGACAAATAATGTTGGTCGGTGCACATGAAAAAAAAAACCCCAATCATCATAAAACGTCCACTTTATTAAGTTCTCGGACGGGGTACCAGACTAGAATAAGGGAATTCTGGTGCTAGCATTTGAAAAAGTGCCCTTTGCGTACTAGTGAGGCTTAGTATTTACTTAATCCGAAAGAGTGAATTCAAACTTTATGGAAAATGTTGCAAAGGGATAGCGGTTGAGAGAAGGGCATCACATTTTACATGTTATATTGAAAAAAGATCACTTATACATCGTAGTCTTTTGTTTGAGATATGGTAGTTACTTATCAAGATTTTAGAAGACTTTTAGACATATAGATTTTGATGCTTCATATTTTATACATATATGATAATTTTAATGTAATTGATAATTATCATCAAAGCAACAGAGTTAAAATATACTTTCTGTTGCAGTACGTTTTTGCAAAAAAGTGATTTTTTTGCTTTGCATCCATTAACTTTGCAGTGTTTAAATAGCATGCGCAATTGAAAGTGTTTTGCTATCAATATGATTATCAGCAATCTGGAGTTATATTTTGTGGTGGTAACCTACAAATACTGTCTGTGAGCTAATCCATTCGTATTATGAAAATTCAATTTACCATTAGGGCAGAAATATGTTCTTACAAAACATTTACAATCTGGTAGTATTTTGAGTGCAGTGTGAATGGATGTTCTTTACAGCAATGTTTTGTGTTGATAATTTGCTAATATTGTCTGACAAATTGATATACCATCATAATGACACAATAACACACTGGTAGAAACAAAAGCAGCTTCCTGTCAAACCATAAGTAATCTGATGGCAAGAAAAGTGTTGGAACAATACCGTACGGTTGATCTATTGGCAAATCTGCACCACATGTATCGAAATATTTCTTATCAATATTTTGTGGCGATAGCGACCAAACGTAAAAACTCATTAGTGACAGACACTTGTAATATGCAAATTTGCGGACAATTACAGAGGTTCAATTGTTTATTTCCAATAGCAATAACCAAAATGGGCTGATCCCGTTAGTTTAGATGAACTATGCTTAAGAAGGAAAAAAGATACAAAAACAGTTGATATATGGGATTGATGGGTTTACGCCCACTCACTTTTACAACACATACATACTATTTTGAGAAAGACCTACCTGCAAACTAGTTCTCAGGTTTATCAGACACAACGCACTTATCCATTTGTATTTAAGAATATGAGTAATTCGGAAGACTTTGTCAGTCCTCAACAAAATTGTATTAATATTATATATACGCAGACCTGATAGAAAGGTTCTGTGCTCTGAAGGGAAAGCTGCAGCATGCTGAACATTAAGCGATTTTGCGTGTCCGCTAAACTTGTTGAACATCGAACGAGTCTGCCTGCCAGCTAAACCTGCTGACCACTGAGCGAGTCTGCCTGCCCGCTAAACCTGTTGAACATCGAACGAGTCTGCCAGTCCGCAAAACCTGTTGAACGTTAAGCGAGTCTGCGTGTCTGTTAAACCTGTTAAACATCGAACGAGTCTGCCAGTCGGCAAAAACCTGTTGAACATTAAGCGAGTCTGTGTGTCCGCTAAACCTGTTGATTATTAAACGAGTCTGCGTATCTGTTAAACCTGACGAACGTCGAAAGAGTCTGCCTGCCCGCAAAACCTGTTGAACGTTAAGCGAGTCTGCATGTCTGTTAAACCAGTTCAACGTCAAACGAGTCTGCCTGTCGGCAAAAACGTGTTGAACATTAAGCGAGTCGCGTATCCGTTAAGATGTTTAACATTGAACGAGTCTGCCTGCCCAATAAACCTGTATAAAATTGAACGAGTCTGCCTGTCCAATACACCTGTTTTGGTATAGGAAAACATTGAAAAGGACGAAAACGTTATTGTAAGGGTGGAAATGTTTGTTTTTCCCCTACCCCCCCCATTAAAAAAAAAAAACCCACCGAACACACTGCTTATTGATTCCATTTCCATCCCTGGACCTGCCCTAAAATTATTAAGATGGATAAATGGATGAATGAATAAATGCAAAAATAAACATACAGATATATGAATATATAAAAAACGAAACAAACAAGAAAAAATATATATATATAAAAACCCGACTCAAATACTGGAAATAGAAGCGTATGTAAGGACATATACAACTAACAAAATCGGATTTTTTAAGCTCAATCCTCGAAAAACATCCTTCAAAAACATCATGGATTGAGAAAAGAATCGAGAAAATCACACACGCACACAAACATGCATACATACATACATGTTGTGTGTATTTGAGAGTGTGTGTGCAGTGTCATATTAAATGGTTCATGTTACTTAAATCATCAAGCAGTTTCTAATCATTTTGTATATTTGGATATTCGTGTTTACCTCAGATCTCTCTCTCTCTCTCTCTCTCTCTCTCTCTCTCTCTCTCTCTCTCTCTCTCTCCTAATCTCTTTTTCTCTTCAACAATTATCTGTCGAATTTGGTCATGTTTCACAAGCTTTTCAATATAAGATAAATCAGTTGTTTTCATATGGAGACGACCTTACTGTTTTCTGGTTATTTGGCGAACACACTACAAACAGTATAGTAAAGTGTGTAGTGGAATAGCTCTACAGCCGACACAGATTTTTGAAATATATCCCACTAGGCTGTAAGTAAGCCTCCAATGGCACAAACAGGAAGCTGTAAAAACGCGGATGCGAAAAGAATGTATATTTGCAAGGAATTGAGGTCAGTTTGTTAACTTATTTTTACACATTTTCTTGCTAATTTTTATGCATTTGTTTCCATGCCATTTGCTGACACATTTTGTTTATCTGTTCTTGAGAGGACGAGAGAATCGAAAGTCCGGTCAGCAATGTGGCACCCATAGATGAGTAGTGAAGACCCAAAGCAACTGTATAGTATGCTCACACAAACTGGCAGGGGAAACGCAATGTGCAGATCAACAAGGCTAGGTCAAACCGTTAAGAACGCACACACTGTCAGATGGGGCCTGGGACTTTAATGTTGGTTTCCATCAGACAAACGCAGTTAGTTTGCTCATAAACCGCAGTATTATATGATATACGTCCGGCAGTAGTGTTGCCCGCAGTTCGCTGGTCTGTCATAGCAGCAGGTAAAGGCATATCCATGAGAATATCAACGAAATATGTAAAATAAGAAGCAAGAACTTACTTTCATAGAGTCTCTGAAAGCCCTAAGTCTCGTAGCCTTTCATATTGAAACATGACACGCCATTCCCTGTCTTCTGCTTTACACGTATATTAGAACAGAAGTACAAACAAGTGATTGCAGAACTTCAACAGGGTGCGCTATTCGTCAGAACTAATGCATTTGAAGGTATCGGTACCCATTAACATCTTATAGTTTTTTCGTATTAAAATTTTAAAATATGCAGTTGAGGTGATATTATATGTTCACACCTATTGCAGGGCCCATAGCTTTGTAATTCATTTTGGCACATGTTCCGTTTTACATTAATACGTTGTTGGGGTATGAACCAAAGATTTTGTTTCTCCATTAAACAGCGGGAGAAAGTTTTTTGTGCCCGTTTCAACAGTATGTTTCCGTGCACAAATCTTCAGGAATTTTATTGGAACTTGATGAAGCTTATCAGGGTTAAATACCCTTGCACGTCTAGGTTCAGATTGGGTTTGGATGGCCCTGATCTTACTCTAAAGCTCTCGGCCTGCATGTATGTATGTATGTATGTATGTATGTATGTATGTATGTATGTATGTATGTATGTACGTACGTACGTATGTATGTATGTATGTATGTATGTATGTATGTATGTATGTACGTACGTACGTACGTATGTATGTATGTATGTATGTATGTATGTGTGTATATATGTATGTGTGTATGTATATATGTATGTATGTATGTAAGTATGTATGCATGTGTGTAATTATGTATGTATGTATATATGTAAGTATGTATGTAAATATGTATGCATCCATGTATGTGTGCGTGTATATATGTATGTATGTATGTATAGATTGCATCATATCGGATTATCTTGTGCGTATCAAACTATGTAGGTTTTTATATTCCTCTAAGACCTGGTTTTGGATTATATTTGGGTGATTATTGTACTGATTTTCAAGGCCACAGGACCAAACAGATGCACTTTACATTATATTGACCATGCTACAAGATAGACTTCTTTAAAACGCAAGTCACTCTGCCACATTAACACAAACTTTGGCTGCTCTAGAGACAAACGTATTCTGTGGAATTTCTCATCTGTTTAACTTGGCCGAGCTGAAAAAAATATCCTTTGAAACATTTTCACTTCTGTATCAACCTGTAACATAGAAAAATGTATATCCCCCTACGATTCATTTATCCGTAAACTAATTACCATTTCAGCTCCTGTTCACCTATCTATAATCAACTTTTTAATTAACTTTTTTTCCCAGTTACGTTACCAATACAATAATTGTGGTATGTTTAAATAACTGACGTTAACACAAGCATATTAATGCAGTGGTGTGAGTAATGTGATTTGGTAAAAAAACATAGAAAACATACTCAACATGCATATTGATCAATATATTACAAGGCTGGTGAATAAAATCCGTAATTACCCATTATTTTTTAACGAGCGGCAATGTAGTATTTGGGCAACACGGAGGTAAAACATTACCAAGACTGTATATTAATTATGGCTATGATGGTCTGCCCGCGACGTGATATACATTCACAAGGGAGCACCGCGAAAAATGTGTCGCTCAGCTTTACGTAGTGGGTACAGCCCTGACGGTATAAATGTACTTGCAATTAATTGCAACAAGATGCCTTCTTTCATATGCTTTCATTTGTATGATCTGGTGTTGAGGCCTTGTGACTAGATAAAGTAAAATGATAAGCCAGCTCTACACATTTTATTCCGCCCAGTGGAAGGGTCGATTTCTAAATGAATCAGCATGTACACCGGATACTAAGCCGTTCATCCGACAAAGTAATAAAAGCTTCCGTTGAGGCCAACTTCTATATAATTGTTAAATATACATATCAAGTAGTACCGGATATTTACCTGTCATGAATGTTACTATTGAAATATATGCCGAAATATATGCATTCAGCATTTGATAAAACAAGTTAACGCTTTTCACTGGAAAGCTAGCCTTGCACAAAAAGGGCAGGCAAACATATTTACCAGGCGAACTGATCTCAATTAGAATACAGAATCAAGCCTAATAATATATCCAAAATTAAGATTGAAAAGAAAAAAATACAACAGCTTGTAGCGCCACTTTCTGCGATTGGTTTATATTTTGAAGGAGTTAGCTAAGTGTGAATATTTTCGGATATGAGTACCAAATGCCTGGAGTTGAAACCCAACAAAAGTTGCCCGGTATAGCCGATTTTACCACATTAACCAAGCGAAATTGAAATAAATTGGTAGCTTAAAATATATATTGTCAAACACCAGGGTATGTGTATCTACATCGTCAGGGCAACTAGAAAATATACTGTGTATATCACTGTTTACGATAGCTTCATTAAAACTGTATTTGAAGGAACTAAAGATCATGCAATAAAACGTAGAGAGAATCAGATGTAAACGCAACTTAACAATGAAATTGAAATAAATTCTCTCAGATCTGGCAGCCAAAAATGACTTTATACTGACACGTGTTAATATAACATTATGTGTTTTCTAATCTAATTTGTCGTGCAATAAATACATTAAGACTTGAGTTATTAAAAGAAGTCACGAACATCACGGATCTGGATTGGATACAAAGTGGATCAACGGTGACATATTTATAATGAACCGTAGCGGATGGCTAATCCATTTGTTAACGAAGCCTAAATGTTGTCTTTCAAATATTACCGCAGGCACTTATTGCTTAAGTATTTTGCCGTTCACCGAAGCTGTAATTGCACATGACTCACATGCTGAATTTGGAGTGGTAAAGAAATACCTTCTAAAACCATTTTCATGTTCCATGCTTCTTACGGAAAGCCTGTTCAGAATGAGTGCATTTCCTGTGCCGGGCATGTGCAATAAAGTCTGTACGACACTAGACACACGGACCTTTGTGTTGGTACACGGAGAAAGTTTCCATGTTGTCATATCCTACATCCCGCCCACTTACATTTAGAAGCAAATTGCCCTTGGGCGGGTTTATGTCAGCAGTACGTTGGGTCTAAAAAAATCGTTACATAACGCATATGGCAACAAATAGACGCATGCTTCTACGGTTTGCTCATGCATTTTACAAATGGCTGATTCTTTCAAAGAAAAAACAACTTAAAGAAAACAGGTTCAAGAGGAGAAAGTTTTTTTAACAAATTTTCCTTGCATCTTTTATTATGAACCTATTAATAGAGTAACCGACCATCGAACTAAAATTATGATATATATATATATATATATATATATATATATATATATATATATATATATATATATATATATATATATATATATATATATATATATATATACATATATGTATTTTTTTTTCTTTTTAATTGTAGTGACTTGTACATAAATGTTACAAAACAAAATCATACATGAAAAACAAAGTACCCCAGCCCTCTTGGGCCTATGAGTCACCTATAAGTAATATAATCACAAAAGCACATAAGTCCACAAAATATCTAAATTATACTGAAGCTCATGAAATATGACCAATATTGCTATGGAATGTTTGTTTCCGATGCGAAAACAAACCCCCGTGATTTAAGATTACATACTTTTGCTGAAATGGAAATACTAGCTCGTTAAAAAGGTGGACGGAGTTCACAAGGAACTAAACGACTTTAGTGTCTTGATTCCCAAAAATAAAATGTACGAGTGTTTTGATTAGGAAAACATCACAGCGGCTATAGTAGATATAAACCAATAGGAATGAGTCATAAACTCTGTTTTATTATGGAGTTGGTGCCACCAAAGGGAGCTGAAACGAGATGATATCTGCAAAATTATTGGTCTTAAACCAGATGAATGGTTCGATACTGTTCAAGCTTTTGCAACAGAGCTGCCTCAGGTACCCTCTATCTGGCTTTGTTTCACTTGTATGCACCATAGCCATTTATGTCCTGTTCTGAAGAAAGCACGACCTTTTTTGTTTCTCTGCTGACTTACATATCAAAGTGCTCATCTATGGGAATTATACTATGTTTGGTTTTACGTGTCAGGGCAGATGCGATGCAATATTTTTTGTATTTAGCTTTATAGTACGCCTAACAAATACACGAAAATCATAGCCTGAAGGTTTACAGACTAGTATAGTAGCAGTCGTCGTCGTCGTCGTAGACGTAGTAGTAGTAGTAGTGGTAGTAGTAGTAGTGGTAGTAGTGGTAGTAGTAGTAGTAGTAGTAGTAGTAGTAGTAGTAGTAGTAGTAGTAGTAGTAGTAGTAGTAGTAGTAGTAGTAGTAGTAGTAGTAGTAGTAGTAGTAGAGGTGGTGGTGGTGGTTTATTGACGGTAACATCCAAAAACATTGACATGACAGTAACACAAAATATAAATCGACTGATAAAAACATGTAGTTACTTACCATTATTTTTCAGGATACAACAGGTAGTCTCGAAGTTGGAAATGCTGAAATCAATGGAAATTTATAACCCATTGACATGTAGATTGCTGATATTACTCAATACAGAAATTTGCCTAAAACTGTTCTTATCTTTTAGGGCATTTGTTGTAAAGCGGTCATATTTGCTGCTGTTCACATGGCCAGAAACTTGTCAGCCACAATACCCATGTAGGATATCACAGACATGGCAAATACCTACATCAAAAAGCAAGCATTAGTTTTATGCACTAAACGCTATACCTAAATTTTGAGGTATTTTCGAATTGAACGAGAATTTCATTGCCTTTGATTATTATGATACGCACGTATAAGGATATCGGGGCTGCAACTCTGAAAAGTTCGGGTTTGATGGCATTTATACCGGCAGCCTTACTAAGACCTGGATTGGTCAGATGTTTATGTATACATGTATATTCTACATTCAAAGTTTCAGGGAACTCCGTATACTCTCTCGTTGATGTCGCATTGATTTGTAATAGTGATAAGTATCATCTGCTGTGATATATTCATAAGCCATAATTTATCTGTGACCACGGGACTGTCCATCCTAGAACCAGCAACCCTCGGCATCAACTGTCCTGTCGAAAATGGGAAGCTCACATATCCACCCACCCCCGAATCTCCAGTGCGCCCTGGGGTCCTGTTGGCTGGGGTAAGCTGAGGGAAGCTGTTGACTGGGTGTAACGATATGACCAACAAGGGTTAGGCAATAATGACACCAGGGCAATATGTATACAGCCGCACATTTTAAAAAGAAACGTCGATGTGTTGTTGATTGCATTTGTGACGTCATCTACACTACAAAAATCATATGATAATGTGATTAAAGATACAAAGAACAACACGTTTTAATTTAGGGCAAAACACCAAAAAAGTAAAATTAAGAAATACCTTTGTACCTTTGTAATGAAATTTTGTTATAGCTGTGATTATGGTGGTTTTAAGTGATGTGTCGTGCTTCATTTGTGAATTAAATATGCAATTTTTTACTAAAATTCATATAGACAGATACACATTTTAGTAATAGGACCTCTAACGATGTTCTATATGCCTGTGGATGTGGATGTGGTCCCAAGTGATATAACCAAATTTGCAAAGATGCTCTTTCTTGTGCTTTGGGCCGTTATGCTGGGATAGACGTACTATTTATGCTTCTGCCCTGAGGCAACGTTTACTGACTTTATCTTTTTGACAGTTTCCATTTAAACTTTAATGGAAGGTTCGCTCACGTAATCATGCATGTGACTACAATTCCCATGTCTGCATAAAAATACTATAAAACAAAATTGCACGAATTAAATTTGAAAATGACGGGCTTCATCTGAATGAATTTATTTCGTAAGATCGATACATTTTATACCTACATGCTTTCCATGGATGTGCCTATGACTGAGGCATGCTAAATTTTAATACTCTCACTTTGATACCCGTGTATGTTGATGAACGTGAAGCACTTGTGGATTACTGTGTGATGATGCAAAAGGCGTGGATTGGTGGATACTTGAAATGTTCGTAATGTCATTATATTGTGTGGTGCTTTGTGCTAGAAGTCTAAAGCTATTTACACATATACATTTTCCCTTGATGCATTTGACACTCTGTGTTGTCTGATATATATCCCGCTTTCGTGCAGATACTGTTTATGCGGCCATCCGCATCTAATATGCCTGGCAGTTTGCAACCTCATTATGCATTACCAATATTTAGCGTGTCGTAGGAATCCATCGACTCAGGATCCAGATAGTTAATGTGTCTGAAGTATTAGCGTTTCAAAGCAGGGAACATAAATTTCAGAGTGCGAACACAGGCAGTGAACTTTTGTCTCAATAAACAATACAAATGTTGAAAGGTACAATAAAAAATATAGTGTATTTCATTTATACGCATAAATCAACACGCTGTGCACGTCATCAAAGAAACAGTCCAAGCCGACCTGTTTGAAACTAATTAACGCATATTGTTATAAAATATATGTTTAATCGTGTTTTCTGCACATGAATCGTGCACTGAATATGCTATGAAAACAATCACCACACAATTAATTTAATGCATCCATTTGAGGTGACTGTAGAAGTTTCTCACAATTTACAAATATTAAATAAGCATTTTAAAAATGTGCGTTGACACAATACATTTACAAACAGCATATTATTCGTAATGACAAAGCAGCAAAACAAAACAAAAAACAAAATATCGGACGACGAATATTTGCCTGCTAGATTTAAATTGGGACAAGATATATGCTCATATATTGGCTTTAGGTAGCATTCCATAGCAGATGGTTTTAAAGAATATACCAATGAGAAGCCTCTGACCCAAATCTTTGAACGAAAATACTAGGCCACCATAAACCTACATTTTTATTTCCAAAGAGATGGACCAAAATGTTTATATCTCAAAATGTGTTTGTATGAGGGTGTGCTGACTTGGTGATTAGACCAGTGCAATGTCGCAGCAAATGCAGATAAGCAATGCTGAAGAAGAAAACGTAAATAAAATTAGGTTGCGTCTTTAGTGTACATTAATTGATTCCATAACCTTACATATAATTTACCTGCAAGCTTATTTATATTTCTCTTATTGTCCATACAGAGGCCACACTATACAAGAGTAACTACAATTTATTCATGAGGATTGAGATATGTCGACCGATATCACACAGGAAAAACATTAAGCATACTTTGTCCTCTACCTGATCTATTATTAGCGGAAAGATTATTTTTTAATCAGCAATATAATATTTAATATTTTTCGCGAACATCACAATGTGAATTTTACAATAAAAGCCATTTGGCCTCCCACATTTGCAGGCCATTCTCTAATGACTAAGTTTATTTGTAATGTAAGGATAGAATACTGGATCTGTCCCTTGACAATCCAAAACAAGGACTGCTATGATAGGAGTGCACTCTATCTAGACATGTCTCAAAGTTACTTTTTAATCAGTTTTACATTTATAACAGAAGGCTTCACAAACTGACTACAATGTCCGCTGTCACATAAATCAACATCGTTATTGAGACAAATGATACGATAAAAGCTCAAAACTTTCGTTAATTTCATTTTTGGTTTATAATCATAAAACAAGTTGCATTTTCGTGGGGGGGGGGGGGGGGGGTGTTTGTTTGTTTTTGTTTTAAAAAATCAATGCTTTTAAAAACGTTTTCTAAAATACCTTTCTTCTTCTAATGGAATTCACCAAAAGGGGATAAGGGGTTCAGTTCAGTTTTGAAATTCGAGTAGACTGAAAATTTAACAGCATTGGCTCATACTCTTGCCTCATTAAAACAGAATAGGTATTTCCATTGATGGCCATAATTACCTTATCGGCGGCCATTTCTTATGTAGCCCCTTGGTGACAGAGGTTATTTTTGCTCCATGCATTATGCTTGAATTTGTCAATATGAAATTTTCATTAATGAATTATTTATGCACAATATAGTAATTTGTACGTGCATAAGTAACAGTTTTGTGGTCATCAGTGTGTTTGCCATTACTATATGTACTGTTCCTGGTCATAGTCAATAGGTTTCTTTGGTGTGGGTTGGGCGCCATGTGCCCAAGGAAAGCCTTTGACCTCGGCGGTGCCATCATGAATTGCCGCACATAAGAATCTCAACAAAATCATTTTCTGGTAACGAGAAATTTAAATGAAAACGTTAAAGCAGACAAGGTTTGATATTCGGGGCGTTTGGGCGATTTGAGCGGCTAAGATGATATATGAATGTACCATAGTAAAGTCTTCGCCACCGGTTATTTCAATCCCTTTAAACTATTGTACATAATGTACCATTAGTGATTCATGCTTCCGACCACTCATGAACGTATAAAAAATAAGATCAAAAACACCAGGTTTGCACCAATAGTTCATCTGAGTTTCACCTGAGGCGCCAGTGTCCAATGTTGTGCTTAGTGCATGATTTGCAACAGGTACTTTCGTAATTTTATGACTTGGGTCCTCTGATATGTTGGCAGAAGCATGATAATTTCGCTTATATATATATATATATATATATATATATATATATATATATATATATATATATATATATATATATATATATATATATATATATATATATATGTATTTGTGTCTTTTTGTCCAAAACCACTTTCTAGTAGGCAATACCCTATTCCGCAGTCCGAACTCTTTACTCTCCATAACCTTACTTGTACTATTGTTCATATTGCACACGGTCTTCAGCGGGTAAATACTCAACATGTTTTTGAGCCTTTTACCCGTACATGTCTCTCTCAGTAGCGGCTCCTTGTCTAAGTTAAATATTCAGCAAAATACTTTTTATGTATACAAAATATATACATATATATATATATATATATATATATATATATATATATATATATATATATATATATATATATATATATAGATATATATATATATATATATATATATATATATATATATATATATATGAAGTAGAGCAAGGTCTAGTAGAAGTACACATTCTATTTTTTGTTGTTTTTAAAATTTGATGTACCCGGCTGAATATGTAGGTGTATAAATTGTTCTTTTCTATATTTTTATGCTCTTATAAATTGCAGTTTCGCAATATTTGATTATAATTTTGATGATGTTATGATGATAACAACAATCGCAATAATTAATAATAATGACGAAGTCCAAACATATTGTCCCCACTGAATCTAATGGGGGACTAATAGATAAGCAAAGGCTGATGTGTACATCATATGTTAGTGGGAAAACCAATGTTAATTACGTTTTTCATTACTCAAAAACCGTCAGCCGCATTGCCTTCAAACCAGTGGGAAAATGCATTTGGTGGATGACAAAAAAATGTGTTCGTAGGGTGGTGTTGGGGTCGTTTGCTGATTTGTAACGTAATTATAAATTTTTTTTGGTAAAATCTTAAATATCCTTCTCCTCTAAAGCTGCACTAAAATTTCTTTGACATCAATGCGGCTATGGAGTGCCTGACCGTAGTTCGTTTAGAAGGTGATACCTTTTTTTCTATTTGTAAAAGCCATTTTGTTTGCCCTTTTGTTCAGCCCGAAAGTACATATTTCTTCACGAAGTAAGCCAATTTAGTCTTGATGACTAATTCAGGCGCGTTGTTCAAGTGATACTATTTCAGTTATTCATGTAGTTTCGTGACTTTATACTTTCTTTGTGGTCAGTACATGTATCCATGCACATGGGCAACAGTCACTCACCTAAAAATGAGATTCCAAGGCGTACAGTCACTATTGAACTTGAATAAAACTTTAACTATAGATTTTCGTTTGATGCCGTTACTTGTGAACATGAGTGACTCATAACGGTCATTGTGAGGTCATTCGACCCCCTCCCCCCCAATGCAGTTTCGACTATAATTTCTTTATATTTTGATTTGTGTTATAAAGCCTGAAATGAGTCCTCATGTTGTGATTTATCACAGGGGTATTCAATATGAATCCTCTTTATTTATTATACATTGTCGCCTAGATGAAACGTAACTGCCTCAACACATTTACCATATTCGCCATCAGTTTGTGTTTAACATACACTTTGTATCTTCAAAAGCATGCCTAGTCCTAACCAAATGCTGACTTTACATAATTCATCACTGACCATCGTGCATAAAAATCATTAAAGTTTCTTTATTTTCTTTCCTGAGTAGTCCATACTTCAAAGTTAAACCCACCTATTTTGTGTTAGACTTTATACATAGATAGACAGATACATATATATATATATATATATATATATATATATATATATATATATATTTATATATATATATATATATACATTTATATATATATATAGATAGATAGATAGATAGATAGATAGATAGATAGATAGATAGATAGATAGATAGATAGATAGATAGATAGATAGATAGATAGATAGATAGATAGATAGATAGATAGATAGATAGATAGATAGATAAAGATATATGCATGAAACATTGGACAACGGCACTGCATATCAGAAAGCATTACATATATATATATATCGATTTGTGATATGCAGTGCCGTCGTTCAATGTTTCATGGAGACAAATACAAGACATGAGCCAAAACTGCAAGGAACCAGGCCAAATACATTCCAGCAAAATCTCGCTGGGAATGTTGGCTGTCGAGTGAGGGTTGCCAAAGGTCATGACAAGTGACATAAACGAATCACTACTTATGAGAGCCATTATTGATGACAGCATAAGGAGATTACACGGTTGTATGTAGGGATACGGGGTATTAACGAAACTGAGGTGTTGCTGGACATCGATATCTGACTTTAAGATAACATAATTTGACGTAAAATATGTATGTGTTTACTCTCTCCCACTCAAATCGCCAAAAACGCCTGGTTGTTAATTCGCATCCATTTTTATGCTATAAATAGTCTCAAAATAACAAAAACCGGCATATAAATTATCGTCTGCTTTAAGGATTTTGTTCTAACTTCATGTTTTATGGCACCCGTTTTGCAAAAAAGTATAGGTGAAAGGTATCGTAACAGCAAAGTCCAGGTCAATAGATTTCTGGGCGAAATACACCTGACATGAAATTAAGAAAGCTAATAACCTAGCGTATTCAGCTATTGACTCAGTCTTATGCTGACGGCAAAAGAGTTACATAGTTGAGAAAAACCTGACTCACATTCATAAATTTCAAACCCTACAGCAAAGAGATTCCAGAGTTACCAAAGCATAGACATTAATCTACCAATAGCAATTTGAAGAAACAAATTTTCTCCTGACTTCAGAGAGGCAGTCACCCCAAAAAGGCAACTGGTAGTTTTAAGCTGGTCCTCTCAACCTTTGAAATATTTTCATTACCTACACACTACAGTGTTTCCAAAATGTATTGGCCTAACGACTCAAAACCCAAAGTTTATTACTTCTGCCAAAAATAAAAAGAGACCTGGTAGGCCTATAACTTTCCGGTTCTCCTGATAAGTCAGTCAGCTGAGTTTAAAGCAAAAGAAAAAAGTAGGCTTATGTCGTCTTTGTGATATTTATGAATCTGGAACTTTACAAACACACTCTACCCCCATTTAAGTACGAGTCGGATAAATGACACTGCAGACACTATCACGTTGTACACTGTGGTGACAATCTTTCATTGAAGTATAAAAACAAAATTAAAATTGAAATTGATATAAACTGTGATATTACGTGAAGCGGTTTTTACCTACATGTTCCTGTGATGTAGGAAATTTTGAAGAGTTATATCCATTTCAGAATAGTTAGTTTTTCCACACTCATTCCTCGAGGAACCATCAATAAATGTGAAATTAGCTTTTTGATTTGCACAACAATTTACGTTGTTTTAATTTTTAATATTTATATCCAATCTAGCCTGTAGCATTGCAAGTATAGGAGAGAGCCTGGTGTGTTATTAGATCACAACACAAGAGTTTGTGTGTTATGGGACCATAACGCATGTGACCCGCCGACATTTCAATAAGCCACGCCCACCAGGGTTTTCGGAACTTAACACTTGAACATGCTGGACAAATCAGTTTCTGGTGGTTTCTCTTAATTCTTTGTCTCAAATTATAAATTTTGTGTACTTGAGCAAAAAAAAATTAAGAGGGAAATGTTAATATAAGCAACGAAGGTCGATTTTGTGTGTGTTATGGCATAATAACGCAGGTGATTGAAGCTGGCATTAGGCGAGGCGCACTGCCGTGCGTCATGCCCACGATGTCAGCTTCAATCACGCGGGTCATTATGTCATAACAAACAAAAACGATCCTAAATTCTTGAATATCCAGAAGACAAGTTAAAGTCTGCCCTTTGCTAACTTTAATGCTGTGATTTCGTAGAGAAGAGGCTCCAGCAAAGGCATCATGGTGAAGGAAATCGTTTTTGTATTCCCTTTGATGGATGCCTCGCTTGGTTAGCAATAGTGGCACAAGAGTACACACACATGTGACAATAGCAAATAATAGAAACAATGACCCAAGGGATCACATGAGACATAGAGATCCTATAAATTGCCACGTTGACTTGTCTGAGCATGAAAACCCACCAGGTCGGCATCATGCCACGATTCCCCAGCCAAGAAGGCGCCATAGCAATAGGGCACATACAGGAGGGAGGAAGCCAGGTTACAATTGCTTAAATGTTCAACATTAGCCAGGGTGCAGTCAGCAACCTACAAGCTACAGTTCGAGAGACAGGTTCTGTAGCAGACTCCCAAGGATCTGGTCGATCGGGGCTGAAAAGTTCACTCATTTAACAGTAAGAGGCAACCGCCAGATAACACCAACTGAAAAACGTGCAGAGTTGTAGCAAATAAAAGGCCCAGGAGCCAGTCCAGTCTCCAACCAACAGTCAGAAACAGACTCCATGGAGAACGATTCCTGGCCTGAAGACCTGCTCCACTACCACAGGTTTTGGATCAACACAAAGAAGAAAGGCTGAAATGGACAAATGATCCTCATAGATGGGTATGCAGACAGTGGTCTTCTGTGCTGTTTTCATATGTGACCAGATTCTGCCTTAAACCAGATGATTGCCGGGTTACGGTGTGGCAGTGACCTGGGGAATGTTTTGCCGGCAGCTGTATCCAGGAAACAGGGCATTATGGTGGTAATAATGTGATGGTGTGGGATGGAATTTTAAATAGTAGTCGCATTCAACTGGTCTTTTCTCTAGGAACCCTGCCAACACAGTGCTATATTGATGATATCTCGCATCCTGAAGTGATACCATATGCAGGTGTCATGGGAGATTTACTGCTTCAAGATGACAATGGCCGCTCTTTAAAGTGTCCAGTGTCATATGCATCCAGCTTTCTACAATCGCAGGATATAAAAACTGGATTAGCCAGCAAAATCGTCAGATTTGATACCCATAGCGCATACCTGGGATGTGCAGGGAAGGCTTGTGAGGCAGCATTAGACAAAAACAAGCATATTTGGTGACCTAAAAGTAATGCTAATGTAGCAATGAAATGTCATTGCACAGACTCTAATCAACAAATTAGTACCAAGCATGTGAAAGAGACTTCAAAAATGCATCAAAGAACGTGGAAGCTACACACGCTATTGAATTTTGTCTGACAACCCTGATGCGTCTTGTGATTTTGTACAATAAACCATGGCGACAGCCACTAATGTTTTTCTGTGAAACGTGCAAAAGACATTATGATCCTTTAAACAAGTAATATTTCAAACATCTGTAGGCTGACAAAATAAAATTAGGTACAATATATTCAAATGTTATTATTATCATCATCATCATCACCATCATCATCATCATCATCATCATCATCATCATCATCATCATCATCATCATTATTAGTTTTTTATTAGTGTTTTCTTTAAAGTGCTTCGGGAAAGTATTACTATGACCTTTTCATCTAAATGTGTAGGGCAGGCACTCCAAAATTACACAGTAGTACTCCTGGGTACCATTGCTCTAGAATTTGTTTAACACCTAGCGCTGAAAGCTCTGTCTTTATGACGTTGTTTTTGTTTGATGTTGATACTGTTTCCGCAAAATCACTTGCCGGATTCTGTTCCAGCTTGCCAGATGAGAATTTTGGATAAGTTCACACCATCATTCTAAACTATAGGTGCTGCTGATATTTCCTAATTTCAAATTAAGTGATAATGTGTAAGTTTATGTTAGCATGCATATATTTTTTCTAAAGAACCGCATAAGAGCCTTTTGGTGTCAGTATACGTATTTTGAAAAAAATATGAACGTGAAATTTTAATAAAAAGTAATTTTATGAAATATTAGGTGAGGACAAAAATGTGCAGAAAAACAATCAACGTACTTCATGAAGGACTAAAGAAATTTTAAACAAGAGGACTGTGTGAACAGCCTCACCTCAGATGACCTTGACCTACAAACCAACAAAAGTTTCCACCATGGTTCAGTAGTACCCAGACGTGAACAATTTTATTTTACTTTTCCGAACGCTGGCCTTCCACCAGGTTGCAGCCTAATCTGAGTAATGGTTCTGAAGACGTCGACGTCGCAAATAGCAAAATCACACGGACATTCGTAAAAAATAGAGAAAACGTAGCGTCACCTGATAAAGAATAGCAATTTGAAACAATTTCCCTATCATTTCGATTGTTTAAAGATTTTGTCATAAAAATACGTATGTGCCACAAATATTACAAAATTCCCCAAATCAATGGAGCAACATCATTTAAACAAACTTAACAGATGTCAATCCATGGTACATCTGACCCTGTTTGAAATGAATCTGGCCAACAGTTTGGGGGAAGAAGTCCAAAAAGGAAAATTTTCATTTTGATTGCCATTGACTTACACAGGTATAAATAGGAATATGTGCCCGAAGCGATAAATCCACGACTTGAAAAGTTTGTTACAATCAGGGATTTACAGCCACCATCTAGAAAACAGTTTTGTTTCACCATTCTTTAATGTACATTTCCACCCAAGTGTCAGCACAATTTGATGGACAGTTGGGGGGGGGGGGGGTTATAAAAACAAGCAAAACCCAAGGAAAATCGTAAAACAATAAAAAAATGATAGCCATACTCATGAAACAAATGATAGCCATACTTATGGAACAAATAAAGGTCTGATGGTCTCCAGATTAGATTGTGCATGTGAAATTTCAAAGAATTAACTAAGCGGTTTTGGAGATTATTATTGTGCCAAACAATGAACAAAAAATGGAGCCAAACCATTTGAAAAAAAAAATTAGAAGCGTTCCATCTAGGATAGGTTTCCACTTAATTAGAAACAAATATCTGGCCAACGGTTTGGGAGAAGTCGAAAATGTAAATTTGGAGAGACGTGTGACAACAGAAAGTTAAGCGGACGATGTGCAACCCTTTAGTATGAGCCAGCAGTCATCTGACGTACACAATAATAACATTAAACAGATGATGGCTCCATCTGGTTGTGAGTCTCATACACCAACCACATTACATGAAGTACTATCATTCTTGTTTAGGTGTTCAAAAGATATGTGGATAAAAACAATATGCCAAATATATGGAAAATAGTTTACTCAATATTGCCCTCAATGCCTGAGAAGAAACAAAGAGTTATTTGCCTGCATCTGTGTTATTCTTTCAGCAAATTTAGAATTACTTACTGCATGGTTAGAAGTACATCATCTTATATCATAAATCCATACCTTTACGAGTGTCACATATAATTTTATGATTATAGATATGGGTCAGATAAAACTGAGCATTTGCTTACTAATGGAAAGACTTATTTCATGGTATAATAGCGTTTCTTGCCTCATTGAAAAGCATCATGTTTATCGATTGAAGTATAGTAACATCTTTGTCTAGAAACCAAAACTGATTTTTTTTTGTGTGTGTATCCGATGTTAGTCGTCTATTCATTTTTGTTCTATTCGACTCGGAATTGATCCGATTCCAATGTTTGACAGCTTGAGACCGGGACAATGGTCAAAATGCCATAATATGCTGACCTTACCTGTTCAGAATAATCCTTGCAACACAAGATGCCCCACCAGTATAGAGGAATTAATTCCTTATATGGAATGCGAACGAAGCATGCACGCTACAGATGTGACTCCAGTCCACTCTTCTCTGTCAGGTCGATTTGTGTTCTGTCAGAGACAGTCCTAGCTATAATGCGAGTGTTTTTTGAACCTTAATAGCCATGTAAATATGCCTATATTACGGCAAAAATGGAAGAAAAAACCTCTCCATTATCAAGATTCTAAACAAGACAACTAAAAGGTTTTGACCATTATCATCATCATTATCGCCACCATCGGTACCAAAGGAGGACGAGAACTTGAGTAATAATTGCGGTTTCACGTGTTTGTTTGTTTTTTTCATATTACAAAGACCCGAAAAAATGTATCCAACATGATAACAATGTGAAACAATTCAATGGACAGTTTAAAAATATGCGATATGCAAAAGTATTTCATAGGTTCGTACCTAATGTAGTTACTTTAGTCACCAATTGCTAGTTAAATACAAATACCAGTTACTTGAGTCACGTTGCTTGTTTTGCGAACTACATTATTTTTTTTTATCTTCTCAACACCCTGGAAAGAAAATTATGTTTTCAAAATACTTACTGTACAGGCGGGCAGCATAATAACAATGACACCATGTATATCAACGGCACCTCGGAAGTTACATTAAGTTGACGAATACTTTGTTTTTTTGTTTTTTTTCGCTTTCAGTTTTTATATTATTACGATTTTAAGTGTAAGTTGTAACTCAACATATGTCTGTTAATGCTAGGTTTTATCTCATAGCAGATCATACTGATGTCCATACTCAACGTAAATATGCATGTTTCCGCACAAAAGCATAAGTGTATGTCAATCATGTACAACATATTTTACCCACTTTTTAAACTGCCCTGTAAAGCAAACGTAAGGCAGCAAATAGTAAATTTGATGAACGCCAGAGCTCGGGTAATATCTTTCGCATTTTACCTAAGTCAGCATTACGAATTCCGTTTTATATTTTCAAGATTTATCATGAATGGATCAATCGGCGTCTGGCAATTTAAATCTGAGCTCGAACACATCTTGCAAATAATTGTAGCTGTAAGCTTTACATCAATTACAGCATATTGTAATCCGACACTGCCATGTTCACATGGAAGGCATGAGCGGCAATTTGCTTCAAGCCCGGTCATGCGGAACAGTACCACTGCTATTGCTACCATATCCTTTTTTTTGTTTGTTTGTTTTTTTTTTTTTTGTGGGGGGTGGTCTTTGTATTTGTTTTTTTGTTTCTTTTTTATCCCATATCGCTGGAAATCAAACAAATGCACTAACAAATACACACAAAAGGTGTAGGATAAGAAGGAAAAACATCGTGTTATTGATGACGACTGGAAGGTAATGTCCCAGTAAAACTTACCTTTTAAGAGAAGAATTTAATCGTATTGACGGCAATAATGTTTATTTTTTTACAAAAACCCTAGTCTTTGATGTCAACGCGTCTATTTTATTATGTCATTACGAAATGAAGTAGAATTAGGTGAAACAAATCACAAGATATAAATTATGTGATACACATTTTTATTTTAGTCTCGATGGGAAAAAAAATTATGCAAGGAATTTAAACCATATCTTTCTTTACTGACTGAGACCCAGCAAGCAATTTTATTCAACAATAGCTTTAGTTTCCTGTGGTTCTGCACCAAGACACACACCGTTCATACATTAAAGCTCTTCACTGACTACACGCGTGTTTGGAAGCGATAACACAACAAAGTTCACAGTTCAAATTTTATTTGTAATTCATATTCAGCAATACAGCATGGGTCTGCATAACTATATACTTCAGATTTTGTTGGCATGCAGCATTGTGTAATAAAGCATAGCATCACAGATAATTAAAATCTTGGGAGTTTTACATTCATAAAAATCGATGCTGATGATGATAAATTTTAAATGACGCGGGCGATGTAGAAGGCGTCAGAAGTGGCTGGTGGGTGCACACGAAACAAAACATACCACCATTTTGTCCCAACCGCTCCATCTCCCAGCTTGCGGCACACGAGCACGACCAAGTATTAGAAATAAGTCAGATAAAAGATGACTTAGAGAGGCACCCGTACAAATTTACGTGCTTGTTTACACATTATGGATATTTCAAATTAGCTACGGACACTGGAGACCCAAATCTTGACATTCAAAATTTATATATTTAGTAGGCTAAAACCTTACAGTCCCCAAAATAATGCTCCATTTGGGTTCGGCTAACAAGTTGGATTAAGAAGTTATAAATCATTTAACCTTTTAGATTTTCAATTTACAACAGCATGAGAGAACAAAGAAAAAGGACAGAAACGAAATACACAACCCCAAGGCCTTTCAGAGAAAAAAAAACATAGTTCCCCTAAAATCTTTTACATATCATCGGACCATGAGATTTCGAATACATTCAGTTCACAACTCAAAAGTTATCCTAATCAATCTTTATAAAAAAAAAAAGAAACCCCTCTAAACCATACTTCTCCCATTATACACATCTTCAACCTAATCATGTGACGATTTTTACCCCCCAAAATTAAACATTTTCAGCATAAACTTATCTCGTTATCTAAATACTGTTTCAATTTAAATAACCTCATCAGCTTTTACCCATGTCCTGAGCACTTGAATCTGGTTTAAGCATTTTATTCCTCAGACATGCCTTTTTTAGCTGAATACCTATATCTGCAAACTTCAGCCAAATATCCCCAACCATTATTATGGAAAGTGTGCGGGTTTCCTTAAAAATGAATGGTTGAATCCTCTCTTTACGCTACGTTTATCCTCAAAAGTCCTTTCATATATGCAACACTTTACACGCACTAACTCTCAAATCCTGAACCCCGTCTGACTTAGACTCAAAATATGATATCAGACTGCTACATGGCCCAATAGCCCTTAATAACACCTATTCCTTTCCCCCATTTTAACCGTATACCTTTGAGAGGGGAAAAATGTGTCAACACGGAAAACATATTTATGGACAATATAGGCAACCTGGTCGTAAATGAGGCATTCTCCCAGACTTCTATAAAAATAAGTTAACATGAAAATGACACAAACAAGGGGATCACAAAAAAAGAAGCCAGAAAACGGAGGAGTTGGTGACCAACATTTCTCAGTTCAACAGCCCAGAAAAAAAAAAAAGAAAACCTCGAGTCCACCACGAAGTTCCCAACCGAAAGAATGAACTTGCGTCCCCGGGAAAAAAAACATGAAAAGCCCAAACTTCAGAGAATTCTTTCGCTACATGTTGAGATCAAGATCTCCCAAATTCCAAGGCAAGTCAAAACAGAAAAAGTCTACATCACCTGATCTCCTCGACTCGGCTACGGAATCTCCCCTCAGACAAAAAAAACAAAAAAACAAAAACAAAAAATCAAAGAAACAAAAAACAAAAAAAAAAAAAACAAAAAAAAAACAAAAAAAAAACAAAAAACAACAACAACAACAACCCCCCCCCCCCCAAAAAAAAACCCCAGCGAAGCAGAACTGTACCTCAAAGCACCAGTAGACAATAAGACCCAGGACCCCGATGGAGCGAAACCTGAGATTTTATACCCAGGTGCTAAAGCACCACCGGCCAATATACATGCTTGCCTGGGGGTCAGGTGAAAGACAAGTAATGCACTCGGCGGGAATTTTTCACCCTACAAGGGAAAAGAGAGCTGGAACATCAGTATGACCAGGAATCATGGGTAAATTCATGTAAACAATGACATTTGCTCCACTCTATAATGACACTGCACTGCCCCCCGACCAAACCCCCAGAAAGCGTAGCGCGCATAATACCTACAATTTCCCCAATTCTTCTACATTCAATATTGATAAATGCTAAACAAATACAAGTAAAACCAATCATTTTAGAGTAGCAGTGGGAAAAACTTTATATAACATATGAAATTTTCACAACTGCTACAATCTAACCCCATTTGACCAGCCGAAATTCAAATTTTGACTTCTTTATTGGCCATTTTCTGTACACTCTTACCGAGTTCATAATGCCTCTATGAACAATCTTTGGTCAGTGTAAGCGACTCCACATGTATTATGGACTTGACAGGGATCCAGCCTTGTTATTTCAGCCTGCACTTGACCGGTTTATGTAGAGAAGAGTCCTGCCAGACACTCTTTGTTTTACTCATGTTTTCAGCTGTTTCGTTTTTGCCATTGTTTCTCAGAAACTATTCCGTGACACTTTTTTTAGTCATCTACCCTCTTTCCTTGCAAATATATACCCTCTTTGCAGCTTGAATCATCACAAACACAAAGATGGATTATCTGACTCCGCGGTTGACAAGGGAAGGGCAAGTATCTCATGTCTAGTAATTTTATATGCTTACTTGGTAAAATGGCATGAAGCATCATAGATATTGCACACACAGATGCGTGCAAGGCATACTTGATAGGCTTTCTCTTGGATGGATCCAATACAAGTGTAAACACTGTAAACATGACGGTAGCCGAATTTCACAAAATATCATACAGCGGTCCCGCTTGCATAAATCCTTGCCCAATACAGTGTGGTACAACAGGAGTGTTGACAGAGAAAACGGAACTATTGACCAAATTGCAGATTCCCATATGTTAACAAAACATATAGCATGCTGAATCCAACCGTTCGTCGATCTCTGTGTCGCAGAGATCAGGGAGTATCTTCGTCCCCCTTAATTCTTTAGGGGCGTTTACCGTGAGAGATGCATTATCAACAAAAATATACCGAGTGTCCCTCCTTAAACTGTAAAGAAAATGCACATTCAAGATATGCTGAGGTAACGCATTTCAAAGTTTGTTTTGATAACGGATAGGATAATATTTGGGGGTGGGACGGGGGGGTGTTTTTTTTCTCTCTCTCTCTAAATGAAAAACATCATGTTGTGTACTCCAAACAGAGATTTACCATTCTACCTTAGGCAGTTGCAAAGTGTTGCAGAGAGTAATTCTGGTGTTCAGATCCACTAGGTGTGCACCTGCATGGAATGTCCCTTCTGGCTATTTTATTCAGTGATTCAAATCGTTTGTTTGAAGTTCAAATGTCAGTGAACTTAATTTACTGAAAGGTAAAAAACCCTCCTCACTCGGTCTGCGCTGTTGTCCACTACAGAAAGACTGAAGTTTTGGTTACTTATTGCGATAAGAGATTGCGTCGTGGTACAGCGCTTCATCCATCCCGTCCTAAATGTCCGTTCATAGTGCATGCCTTTATAACGCATCTTAACTATGGGATTTCTCATTTGAAGAAATCGAGCAGTTTTTAATGCATAGGGCCACATGCACGCTTTGTCTGACAATTATTGAGAACTTATCAGTCTGCAGTTTACCTTTGGTATCCAACAATTCTCCGTTTGAGTTTAAAATGTACAGGCGGTTTATAAAAATATAGGAAATATGTCCTGAACGGTGAAAGCGAGTTAAAAAAATTGTGATGAAATTTCACTAAATGGATTTACATCAGCAGCTGGTAAGTCACATACATTCATTTCTTCCGGCCTCAATGTTGATAAGGACAAAATGATAACTGAAGACATCGGTGGTATTTTTTTAATTCAATGGAAAAGACATTTGTTTGGTTTTTTTTTTTGGTTTTTTTCAGACAAAAGCTCAGGCAGCAATCATACGTGAATTTTATGAAGTACGGGATGACGAGCACACATTATATCTTTCTTTTACGGACGTAATGGAGATTATAGATTTTTTTACAAAGGACAGTCCCCCCCCCCCCCATTTTGTCTGGTGTTTAAATCTACGTTGACAATGCCATACGTATCACTGTTTCACGACCCATTGCATGAATATGTGTTAATCCTGTATCTATCTATTTATCTATCTATCTATCTATCTATCTATCTATCTATCTATCTATCTATCTATCTATCTATCTATCTATCTGTCTGTCTGTCTGTCTGTCTGTCTGTCTGTCTGTCTGTCTATTTATTTAAGAATCTACCCCTTTACGACGAGCAGGACAGAGCCCTTGTTGCGTCAAACAGGTAAAATCGTACATACACACTTTACTTTGAACACATTAAAATGGTAAAAAGTCATCGAAGCACGAACACGTGTAACGTGGAGCGTCCCTGCGTGCGCGCTCATTCAAACTCAAACACTTTACAGTACAGGTTAGGGTCAGATTGGAGGTCGGAATTGACTGCCGCCTAGAGTGCCAAGCTTCAACTCTTCAACTGTGTATATCATTTTACAATGTGTACCTGGAGTACGAAACAAAGATGAAATAATAGCACGCGGATAGTTTTCCCAATATGTGGACTAAATTTATTTGCGCCTAGTTTGCCACAGGCAATAGATCCATAGACAGACCTGGGCGACAGATTCAATGGATTGGTTCATACATTAGCTCTGAATATTTCACTTCCGACATGCTTTCATGCTATTTTTCTGGGCGCTGAATTTAAGTGCGTCAAGACCAACTCACTCGCTATTAAAGCGATCAGAGGATACGTTAAACACTACAGCTCCATCTCTGCCTACATGTAACTAAGGGTATAATTTGATTGTTTACCAACTACTAGAACCGTTACCATCAGCCAACCAAACAGGGAAAAACTGTGGGACGTGCTGCCAAGTAGGATACAGGAAGGTTGCTATTTAGCCTAGGTTCATTCTAATTTGGCGCTTCCTACTGTTGCACGAATTTTTTTTTAAATGTGAAGTTGTTCTGATATTGCAAAGTTACATAACACTCCTAGTGAAGTTCACTGGCCCAGTATTTATGTATTTTTATTGACGAAAAGGGTTTATCTGGAGACAAGTGATCGTGTCTATTTGCTTCTATAAGGGTACTCAAATAAATTGGATTACTGCACAGGTCTACCCTATCTTACTGGGTATGCTCATGAAAAGGTCAGCTTCCCGTGAAAACAAGGCAAAAATATGGGCAACTTTAAAGCAAGCTTATATGGCTTACAAAAAGTTATTTGGGACACTTTGTTTTAATTTGCTGTCATATCAAAAGTGTCGTTAAAGGCGAAATATAGATCCGTTGATTCATTCCTTTTTTCCTTTAATTTACTTTTAAGTCATATAAACAACTGTGATAATTGATGCTTACTTGTGGTGCGTTTGATAGGTAACATCACACGAAAAATAGAAAAATTTCATTTTACCTGAAAATTTAAAACAAACTAATAAGTCATATATATACATGTATGTATATATATATTTATAAATATTATATATATATATATATATATATATATATATATATATATATATATATATATATATATATATATATATATATATATGTGTGTGTGTGTGTGTGTGTGTGTGTGTGTGTGTGTGTGTGTGTATTGGGGGCTATACTCTCTTTAACAAGAAATATTGTCATGGAGGTCAGTAACCCAACCGTCAAAATACACACCGGGTGCCGAGGTATATCTCTGAACAATTGTTCTGCTACCATTGAGACAATGTTTCTTACATGTTTGGGGTGGGTGGGTGTTTATATTATAGGGACAGCATATGTAGTTACATCTGGAAAGACATTTCCTCGAAGAGTATTCCGCTGGGAAAATAATACAGCACTGTCCGGTACACGAGTATCTATTTGTCCTTTTGTTTGGGGGGGGGGGGGGGGGGAATGTTAAACAAATCTTATTTCAAAGAAATGTGCATTAGTTAACAAGCTGTTAAGTTTTTTAAAATCCTTCTGCCATTATTACACAGCGTCATTTGATGAAACTGAAATATAAACAGAAAGTACAAATGTAGGGGGAAAGGAAAGAAAGAAAGAAAGAAAGAAAGAAAGAAAGAAAGAAAGAAATGAAAATGGCGAGGACAATCACTAAATCTTTACTAAATATCCTTGTTTTTAAAATACATCTTTCTACAGTGTCAAATAACTTGGTGTTGCAATCAGTGGACTTGTTTTGCATCACCATACAGCAAAATGCCCCTTTTGGCATTAAGCTGTGGATGCAAGGGTCCTAGTAATTCCGTGCGGGGTTCATTGTAAAGAGAAAATTTCGTCAAAAAATGGAAAATGTTTTCCGCTGGGACTCCACAAGCACAACTTTGGCTGTCGATGTAACCGTATTACGCAAATCATTAAGAAGGCTGTAGTTCAAGCGGGTCCTCGTACGGCGGACTTAGGCGAATCTATTTTCACCAAAAGGTACGAGGGAACATTCATTATTTTGCCATTCAGTATAATTTTGAATGCTTGAATTGTTTCAGAATTTTTAATCTCTTCGTCCAGGTTATGCCATTTGCGTATGGTAGCGGGAAAAAAGATGAGTTGCGCAGTTCGGACCTTCAAAATATTAGAGGTATTTCGTTACTGTCTTGTATTGCGAGCGAGAGTTGGGGGGGGGGGGGGAGTCCGGTTCCAGCATCCCAAAAGCTGATATTTGCAAAAAAGTGTAACGTCTCACTCCTAAAGCCCCCAAGGGCTCTTTTCGTTTTGTGCGTTTTGATTTTCCGTGACCTTGAAATGTCAATTGACATATTAGCTTATATCTTTGCATTTGTCTCTCTTCATTTAAAAATAATGACACAAGAACTGTAAGTGAAAACTTTCAAATTAGAATCAAAATAATGACTGTCTGATAGAATGGTGAACTTGGATATTATCACTACATGTAACAAGGGGACCCTAAATTGGAGGGGTGGGGCAGGGAGTGTGGGATAGGGAGGAGGAAGGCACAGTTTCGCATGTTGCCTGCCAAGACAAACTCCGTTGGGCTATTGAAATAAAGACTGAGCACACTACACTCTGTACAGTTCCCAGAATAATCGCAGAACAAGAGTCTGTCTTCTACTGCACCAAATTTATCACTGATATGAACATATTGGTTAAAAAAGAAGTGTGAAGTGGAGGACGTCAGATGAAGCTGGACAGTAAGGCGGCTGTACCAACCTCCCTCCTGCCATGAACCCCAAACCTGGCGAACACCCGTGGCCGGTGCTCTTAAACTTGATTTAACTTCACACGGGAACAGCATCCGGTTGCTATACCGCACGCCGCTGTTCCAAGATCGCAACGCACGTTTCGACGTTTCAAGTGGACCTAAACCAAAGAATTATCTTCGGCGATTTCATTTTCCTTTTCAATATAAATGCCAACTATTGGCGATTAGGCCCAATGCCATCAGTTATATACGTTTATTCAGTTTTATTTTGTTAATAACTTCATAAAAAAACTTCCAGTCGTTTATATAAGAGTGTTCTCAATATGACCTACTTCCGGTAAAGCCACGTACTGCTGACTTAAGTGGGAGGAGCTAGATTTATGTTGCGTCAATAGGAAAATACTCACAGCTGAAAACAAGCTGCCTGAAAATAAACTATAAACACGTTGAATACATGAAAATGCTGTATTCAAGGTAATATAGGCCTATTAACCAGTTTGACACCTTTTGAAAGTGTTATATCTACTCTCTGTTTACATGTGAAAATAAACTGCTTCTGATTTGTCGATGTCCATTTTGAATTGTTTTCTGCGCAAGTTATAGTTGATCACTCAGTCTGCCTTACATGAGTTTAAATGGGTAGGTTGAAAAAAGACAGGTTTAAACGAAATAAGTTGCTACGATTTTTATAGAAGGACTATATACCCCCCCCCCCCAAAAAGGGGTTTTAACATTTACTTGTTTACGTGAATGTATGCACATTCTAACCTTTTGAGGAATTTTTTAAACAGATTGATGAGACCATTTTAAATTTCTTTATGCTATGCAAGTTACTAAATAATGCCGCCTGCAAACCTTACTTTTGTTAAGAGATGTCACAGGAACATGCTTGCAGTCCTCCAACATGAAAATTTCGCCTGGCTTCCGAGTTTTACAGTTGATTCTAGGGTGATCAATGTGTCCTTGTAGATACAATAATACCTTTCTTCATAGGGAGGCCTTTAAAGTTTATGTGGAAGAAAATAAAAATATCGAACACAGACTTGCTCTTTAAAGTAGCAAAGTGAAAATGAAAACAGAAATTGATACAAAAACTAAATTGCAATGCCGTTAATGTGAATTAATTTATTTTGTTCATTTATATGATGAATTAGCTAAGCCTTTGTAACCTGTGTATGTAATTGTAGAGATGGTGTCAAGAAACCTCCCACATACAATGCTGTGACGTACTAAACAATACTTCACAATGACCCTACGTTGCCAATTCATAATGCTTTGAAAGTTGTATTCCACTTCAAAAGAATAATCAGTAATTGCATTCTATTTTCTGCATATGTCGCATCTACAATGCACCCGAAATACACTGGATATATCTCTTTAGATCCCGTGCAAAGTACCAATGACGAGATAATATTATATTTGGAGTTTACATGTGTGTGCTGAAAATTCGAAAAAACCGGACCACTTCACAATCGGACAGCAATTTCAATCTGTATCAGGTGCACCTTTTTTTTAATAGCCGAGCATTTTTTAGTCGCAAAGGATAATAATAATCCACTGGTGTAAGAGTACACAAGTTCCACAAGAGCTGCAGCAAAACTAATAGAACATTGTGCACTAATATACCTAGAATATTAATAACACAGATTGGCTGAGACATTTAACCAAGACATAGGTTCAGGGATACCAAAATGGATACCAGTTGAATCAATTTATATAAGTAGCTTTAAAATAAACTAGGAGCAATTTTTATGTATCATCAAGTCTTATGTGAACAGATCATGGCTCAAAATTTACATGTTGACTTAGCAGTACACATTTCCTGGGGTAATCTGGTATTTTCAAGATTATTCCTTTAAATAAGGGTCTTCCAATGCTCATATGTTCTCATTTCCGCGCCAATTTCTGAAATAAATGATCAGTAATGCACTAGTACAGTTCCTTCACTACAAGAAAAGACAGGGTGAATTAAAAGTTTCCATATTCTCTGTCCAGGAGACAGAACCATGTGCAGCATTCCAAGACGTGCTGTACACAAGACCATTTGACTCATTGGAACCCCGTATGAAGCAAACACAAGCCGGAGCCTCCCGGCCAGGCGAACTGGCCCAGGCTGTACGAGTCATGAGCTCCTGGGAAAAAGGAGAGCATACGAATGCAGCACCTATTAGCAAGAGCTCTGACAGTTTCAAAATTACCTACCAGATGGCGCTCACATTAGGCTGGTTTCCATAGAAATAATTTGATTGCTCGTAATCACTCACAAGTGACCGCCTTATAGTTCCGAACACTCCCCTTGCTGCTGGCAATATTAACTTTGGAAAGTTCAAGAGGTTGAGCAGGTGATAACATGATAACATGACCCAATACGTCATTCTATTTGCTGTTTATAAATAAACATTAAGAATGTCATTCAAAATAATGGCAAAATCAATATGCGCAACAATAGGCGTTTTGCTACTGCGTTAAATTAAACAGTGATAATTTTTTTTTTTTTTTTTGCAATTGAAAATTGGTAATTAATCTCTTTCAGGAAGAAGTAAAGTAAAAATCGATAAGAAATGCAATTAGTGGTGTGAATTATTGGTGACTGTGGTAGTTTTTTCCATGAAATAACCCAAAAAACAAAACATTAACCTCAAACTAACAACATGTAAAGAATTTTGAAAACAAATCAAAATATTTTATTGTGATCTACAACAATCCCTGTTTTATTCATGCAAATTCCACTCTTTTACACCCATCTTGAATTTAAACCTATTTATTGATCAGGAATAGCCACCCTACTTGAGAACATACAATTATAATAGTTTGGAAAAACGCGCACTTCTGTTCTGCTTGGTTCCTATACATTTCAAATAAGAAACAAAATAATATGGCTGTCTTCATTCATATATTAACATTTTCTTTTAAATTTCAAAACTAATATTGGAGACAAGCGAGAACAATATCAATCTTTAACAGATGATTGACATCTCGTCCAAGTTGCTATGTGTAGGACGAATAGCGAATCTATAGATCAAGAGAAATTCTGTTGTAAATGATCTTGCATAAGTACTTGCTTCCCTGGTATAAATCAGCAAGTTCCATTACCCGCAACATCAGTTCCGCTCGTTCACATGAGCGACCATATTAATTTTCAAGGATGGTTGTAACTAGATAAATGGAACTTTTACTAGTAAGGACGTGTGCACAAAAACATTTGTGTAACATAAAGCAGTGCAGTTATACCCTTTGGTCCACACTGTAACAAATTATGAAAATCATATACGACAAGACTTGTGTTTTCTTTTGCTGTACTGCAGCTGACTGAAAAGTCGGGAGAGCCCAGCGAAAGACAGGCCTACCTTCACTTTTTATCTTTTGTACATATGACAAAATTGTCTTTTAAGTGGTTCGGCCTATATACATTGTGAAAAACTGAAGTCCGTAGTGAATGAAGAATATTTCAAAGTTTAATAGGACCGGTTTAAAACCACCAGTTGCTTTTTATTCATGACTGCTCGTCTCAAGTCAGGAGTGAAATTTGTTTCTTCATATGAACGTTGATGTTTTGGTAATTCTTGAATTTCTTTATGTAACTTTGTTGGGTTGAAATTCATGAATATAGGTAGTGTATTTCTTAACTATATGGCGAGAGAGTGTGCACCTTTGCCCCAGTGTCAGTGCACATTGCAGTGCCCTCTGAAAGTGAAATTAAGTACGTCCTTCAAAACGGCCTCTACTGGTAAGAGTGAGAAACCTTTAATCAACCTAAATAACCCAATCAGCCTCAGCTGGTTCTCATGGGGGTCGAGACATAAAGTACACTATATTGGGCACGCTATAGACTGTGTCCAAACCGCCCAGTACCAAACAAATAAAAACAATATTTTGACTCTTGCAAAGTATTATTTGTAGTAGAATTTGTCTAATTATTTCCTATATTACCAGGATATCTCTCATCTGAAAAAAGACCATGAAAAATGAGAATTAAATATTCGTTACTGATGACTTGAATTGAGAGAGCGTCCAAATCCAAATCAATCTACCTCAGAGTATCTCTGTATTTAAATAGCCCCAAATGAGTATGTTCGTCTATCGTATCTATGCACACTGGTAATTCGACTAAAAGATCTCAAAAATAAAATGTTAGAGACGCATTGATACATTTATAATCCATACAAGGGATATACAGCGTAGCCCGTTGGCGAACATCCAACCATTTCATTTAGAATTTCTCATGAGTGAGTCCTGCGTGGGCACCCCAATATAATTCGGGCATGTTTAGTTTGCAACTGCTGTTGTCTCTGTATCTAACTTGCGCGAAAGTACCAAATAAAATGCCTCCATAGTCAAATATAGGAAGACCAATCGCACTGTAATGTATTCTCGATGTATCAGGAGGTAAATGCATTTTAATTATTTTCATAATTCCAAGCCGTTTTGAAATTTTAGCACAAATATATAATTAATCTGTCAGCTCTAATTCATGTTTTCGTCTACCCACAAGCCTAGATAATTATAGGCTGCTAATGCATGGAGCTTCTCTATGTTAATAGGTAATGGCAAATCGGAAGCTGTGGCTAGTTTTGGTCTCGTTCCTATCAGTGACCAAGATGTTTCAGAGATGCTCTAAGTCCATTGTTCTTGAGCGACTGATAGGTTTTATTGCAATCCTCTTGGATTGCCCTTCAATGTAGAAGGATGTCGATGCTGAGAGCACAATGACTGTTGCATCTGCATACAAACCAATACTCGCGTTCCGAGTAAGGGATTTTTTTCAACACCAGGCTTCGCATGGTAGATTTTTGCCCTCCGCGCATGCCCGACATGCCTGGTAACGCAATTCCGCGGTCAAGCTTTCCCGGGATAATAGAAGGCCGTGACCAACACAGCGTGACAGTGAAACCCATATTATACCATGCCTCCTTTGTTTCCTCAAGGGATATATATGCCACCTGCTCACACATATATCCCTGCTTTAATTTCCGTGGCTAAATTTCAACACAGGACTGAGTTGCTTTGGTGAATACATTTTAAAATGCATTTATATTCATGAAAACAAAGAAGGCATGGTATAAAAAGGATACATCCTTTGTTCTCGTGATTTATCTGGAATCCTGCATTTTTAAATCCCTACACTTCGCTCGGGGATTTAAAAAGCAGGATTCCAGATAAATCCCTTGAACTTGGGATGTATCCTCTCCAGAGAATCGACGTGCAACAGTGATCGTTCAGTTTCAGTGAACATGGCGGGAAATACGGACGACGGAGGAGCGGCGATTAACGTGATTGAACAGACGGAAAATGAACTAACTGTACGACAAATTCTAAAAGATGAAAGTGGTTGACCTTAAGTTTCTATAGATTCGCGGAGTGCAGGGGTACAAATATGTGAAGAAATACCTAGTAGCTTTGGCCGTTCGAGCCTCTTGCCTTTACGTGGACACTATTGAGGAGAAAGATGATACCATGGACGTGCGGAGAGCTCGATTGGAGTTTCCCGATGGAAAGAAGAAGGTGGCCCTGCCATACATATCTTCGATAACCTCCTAGACAAGAGACCTGAAAGAAATGCCAGAGTTTGAGATGCCCCATGTCATCGCCTACCTAATAAGCAAATGTGACTGGACACCCAACAATGTTCAGAAGTGCCGCGAATCCAGCGACTACAAACTTGCGGAACAGGGGCACATCCATGGGGTTAAGTTACACGTGCTGTCGAACTTTGTTTCATGCAAACTTTTGTATGTGAAAGCACTTTGTACTAGACAAACCTCGCAGGGCAAGGCACCGTACCAGGTCTGGAATATCGTCACGGAAGAAGGGGTCATCCATACCGGAGGGTGCGAGTGTACAGCGTTAGAGGGCTTTAATATTAATTATTCGACATTTATTTATAGTTTAATGTTGCCAATCTTACACAAATGATAATAATAATAATAGCTGATCTGAAAATGCTTGAAGGCCTACAGTGTGCCAGTGATCAGGTAACAAAGTTCGCAGACAGTGTATTGCGAATTTAGGTCAGGTACTTTACTGTTAATTTCTGATTGCACCCGTCAAGCGCTAATCTGGTTAGTGATCAGCCAAGCGTGAGGATCTTCAAAGCACTGGCAGAAGCGCGCCCTAGGCTAATCCATCAGAACTCACCGAGTCAATCAAGGGTGACTTAATGCATGGTTAGTTGTGCCACAATGCAGGTCCCGATTTGTATAGGTTTTGTCTCAGGTTTTGTGTCAGTATTTTTCATAGTGGCTGTGTTTTCTGCTATCTGAGGTATAACCTGGTACCTTACAGGTGTAGCCTGGCATGCTTTTTTGGAGTTGCACTTGTACGTTATTGAAACAACCGGCGTTAAAAAATGACACCAACTTTCCCGTGTTAACCCAATGGGGCAAAATGGCGAGACTTGAAAGTGTCCCCCGAGACTTGGAGAAACGTCGGTGACTTCGCGGGAACATGGTAGTCAGCGCCACCGATGGCAAAAATTGTCCGTATCTCGGAACTAAGCTATTTGGCAGTGTTTGAGCACTCTCGGAAGATCAATCATGGCTTTCGCAGCTGAATAACTTTTTCGGAACCCACATTGCTGGGTTACCAGTAGCCCCGATCTGATAAAATAATTATTCAACTGCTTGTAGACAGTTCTCTCAAAACTAATCTCTCATGAAACCTAAACTCATACAAAAGCAATAATGCATCTTGCAGTTAGTTTGTACTTAAATGCGGAAAACAATTAAATGACTTACAATTTTGCTTTACAGCTCTGCCAACAAAGGATTTAAAAGTTATCTTTTGCTCATTTGTCCCCAATCAATCTATTTTGTTCACCAAATTCCAACTCGAAAATATCACAATCTCACGGGCGAAAATTCCTTTCACAAGAAGTGTATCACACTTACGTTTACTTAAGTTTAATTTTACCTATGCATGTCCACTAATGTAAACGTATCCGCTTGTCTCTTAAACGGCCATATGTTTGGGAGTATCTCACCAGCAAGTTTACGACTAGAGGAAAACAAGTGGTCTGGCTGCATTATCAAACAAAGTTTACAACACAACAGTCTAACTCCTCAAGCCTGCAAACATATCTTACAGGTATAATTGTATTTTAAAACTCATTATTCCTAAAATGTTAATACCAAAAATAGACTATATCATAAAGAGTTATTTCAAGGATTCATCTCTCGTTGTACAAAAAGTGTTTGGGCCTATTTGTTTGCTGAAACCCTAGATAGAATCAACACACATGTGGCACAAGTACACACAGGTTTCCACAAAAAAAAAAAAATGCAGACTGCTTGACCAACATTTCCTCCAGGCCCCAAATATAATATTCCCGGTAGACTGGAGTCACGCGCTACCCTTGTTTTTACCTCCTTTTCAAGTCTAATCCCCCCCCCCCCCCATGACAAGGAAAACTCAGGCAAAAAGGCAAATTTTGAATACAGCACTACAACTTTCAGCCCCAATATCATGGCTCTGATTGAGACATTTTGAACAATTAAACCCCAGTTTAACCCTCCCTTAGCCCAGAATTTTTCGACAAATATCACACTGTTCAGTCACACTACATTGCCTTGCCAAAAGTAAAACTGCATACTTCAATCTGAATGCATGTCACCCAACTCTCCAAATGTCCAGGTAGGCGAAGTTCTTTTGCACGGTTCTGCGTACATCTGCTTGCACGTCAGAGCGGCCCAATCAGGGGCGGCGGTCGCATCCAACTGAGTTTTTAAAATCCAGCTGCAAGAGTATCAGGTGGGCCGTACTTTACCCAGGTCAAACACCTGGATTGCTCTTCTTTGTATCGTGTTTCCTTCCATTGGCCTGTAACTATCCGGGCAGCCAGTTACCAGAAAGGGGGAAGGAAAGCAGGAAATTTAAGTCGCGATCAGAAACGGAAAACTTCAGCAAAGAAAAAATTGATAAAACTTAAAAATATAAGGAAATTGAGGAAAAGACCATCTGTCTGCATATGCATGCGACAAAATGTCATACATTTAAAATGAAAAAAAAATCTCGTACCGTTACAGGAGAAGAGTACTTTGGTCCAGTCCTAATAAATCTGACAGAAAGCTCCATGATGCCTATGATGGTTTGAGAGCTGAATGTAGTGGAGTGCATATATATAAAAACAAACACCGAGGTTTTCGATAATCTTACCAAAGGGAGTGTACATGGTAACGGAATCAGACTTATGTTCGACTTTATTTAACCAGTGCAAAGAGTTGATACATACATGCATGAACAGAGACACACATGTAAATGGTCAAGGACACTCCCAAAACGCTATATATGCTGCCATTATGGGAACCACCTTGCAATAAGTAAACAATGCTAGTCGAAGAAAAGTTATATAATAATCAGAAATGAAGTTACATTGTATAAGACAGAGTGCAGGTTTAGTATAATGGATGGGAAGTATCAATTACGTTTGATGGGTTGTGTGATGTCAGGATAAATAATGATATGCTCGCCTACATATTTAACAATAACATATGGTATATGTATTATGATTTTGGTCGAGCAACATTATTTTAGCTTAGTCAGTTATGTTATTTAATCTCTGGTCATGTATTTTTCTTCGATAAAGCCAGAAGTTTTGTTTAATTTATTAGCCACAGCGTATCTCAGACAGTTTTTGGCAAAAGTGTCTTTATATTTTAAGCTAATTTAATTTTGAAGTCTTCATGTATTTGTTGTATGCCTTTCTGCATTCGTTTATAATGAGCATTTTAACAAGTCATTGGGAAGTTTGTTATTAGCATGACTAAAATAGAATTTTAGTTATGAAATTTTAAATATGTCTTAAACTTTGAGTTAGTCGGCCTCAAAACTGAGCCCTCTGGTACCCCATATTCCAAATACAGTTTCATAGCGATTTTTCCACATACGCAAACTGACAGTGACAATACAAATATCAAGAACCACTAAAGTGCATTTCTCATAATATTTAAATGGTCCTCAAAAGTTTTCAAAAGTTTGCTAAGATCTATGGTATAAAACGCTGCCGATAGCTCAAGCATTACTACGAGGTTTGCTCCATGGGAGTTCACCCGTATGGAGATCCTTGAAGGAGAGTTCCTTCCGTCGGTGAGGCAGTATACTGCATCGTTTCATCTTTACTTTCTCCAGTCAAGTGGTCTGTCAATCTGTGTTGATTGTCAGTAGCACCAGAAAGCTGGGAAACTAATAAAGGCAGACTTGTAAGGTTATTCTTCGAACGATGAAATATCTTGTTTAATACTTTTGGATATAGAAGTAAAAATAATTCATATATATCACTTGCCCGGCTAACAGAATGAATGAAAAGTGAAATCAGATAGTGTATGGCTTATTGCAATCCACTTTTATGCAGGCTTTTATTATTTTCAGATACAAGTCTTCTTGATAAGTATCGCATCTGATGCCTCATTCAACTGCAAGCCAGAGTATAAGAAGGTAATGAAGTTGTGGACATTTTGGAATGTTTTTCATTTGCAATTTTCACACTACCCTAGAATAGATACAATATTTGCACTAACATATACATTGGGTAAATGTGTGTGTGTGTGTATATATATATATATATATACACACACACACACATATATATATATATATATATATATATATATATATATATATATATATATATATATGTGTGTGTGTGTGTGTGTGTGTGTACATTGGCATTCTCTGGATGATATCTCACTGAAAAAAACAAGTTTCTAACGGAAGGAAGTTCTCGATTAGAAAGGTGTCTGATGATCTTTCTTTAAGGTTAGACAGTGTGTAAGACTTACGCAATTTGATGAAAAATCAGGATTTACCTCGGTACTCTTTATTTTGACCACAAGGCAGAATGTTCTTGACCTCATTCCTTCGATGTCATCATTCCAATTTCCAGGTATGTGCATTCTCAAATCCCTCTTAATGATAAAACTAAACATAAATAATTCAGACTTAATAATGTACATACAACCATAGTCAGAACCGTTCGCTTCGAAGTCAATTCATCATATTGAAGAGAATCCTATTTTGTTACAGGACAATTTTCATCCCGCTTTCTGCATTGTTTCATACGTTCATTCATGATTTATTTATAAACCCAAACGTAGATGGGGTCGTAACAGGATCCAAAGTACATTTGGGAAATGAACATTTTTTTAAAATAATTTTTTAAATATTTTTTTTAATATGTTTTTTTTTTGTTTTTGTTTATTTTTTAAATTTTTTTTTTTTAATTTTTGTTTTTTGTTTTTTTTGTTTGTTTGTTTGTTTGTTTTTGTTTTGTTTTGTTTTGCAAATTGAAATTCCATCATTTTACTCATGCTCGCCGGTCGCAGAATCACCAATCAAAATCATCACAGTACCATAATGCAAGCAAACATGCAGGAATGCAGGTAATTGGAAAGCATTGAACAGCAAACTTACACAGATATTTATACTGTCCCAAATCGGCTTGTTCTCCACCCATAACGATTCTGGCAATTGAAACACCAGATTATTCATAAAAAATTACGCAGCAACGAAAGTAAAGGCTGGATTGAAACATGTAAACGTGAAATTTTTCCTCGTCCTTATTAAGGATATGGTAGGACTGATAGCCTTCATTTTTTGCGCTCTCAACTTTATTCTGTACCTCTTCCTCTTTTTTTAAATAACAGTCATATACTTCAAATTTAAACATTAGAAAGGAGATTATATATAACCTGTATTTATCATTATGACTGATATATCCAATCATCGACTTTTAAGTCAGTTTCCACGATTAATGTTAGTAAGAAACGCATTTTTATTAAAATGCTATACAAAGACAGAGGAATTGACTTGATTATTCTTTCTAATATTCTTGACAACAAAAAAGCTCAATCACATACCCCACCCTATTTGGATTCAAGTGTTTCATCTTATAAACATCCAATAACAATTTCTTCTTCTGTTTTTAATCACGTGAAGACAGTGTCAGAATTTGAGGCTGATAGGTATCGTCATAACGGTTATCTCTGTGAATGTGTTCAATCCCCATTTTCATCAACTCATCATGGTCATGTCATTACAATCTCTCTATTATTCCCAAAGGAAGCACTTATAGATTTGCTTTCAAAAGGTCCTGAATTTAGAGAGCAGAACAAAATATCATGGAAAAAGGATAAATAAATAGTAATCGAAACTATAGAGAATTATGCTAAAACATGGGCCAAAAAAGAACACTGTGATGTTTCAATATTATCTGAGTGGAGTAACGAGATTGGTAGTACAGTGGATAGCAAAATGAGTGAACTGAAGACAAAAACTAAACAACCACCTAATCCTATCCTTCATAAGCCTGATGTTAAAGAATGTCTACATGATTTACATGAAGTATGTGCTGACAAGGCTGCCAATAATGTTAGTATAATTTGTAAACAGTTCTATCTTGATTTAATTGTAAAAAAAATAGGGTAACTCGCCTCTACCTTTAGCTCGTCTACCCATCAAAAGGTTGACTATTCTGTTGAACATTTAGTGGATGGTTACAATAAATATTTAGAAAAGCTCCACTTAACTTTCATTGATAAATTCCGAAGCCTACCAAGGACTTTTGCAATTCCAAAATTACATAAAAGCCCATATAAATTTCTTTCTTTCTTTTTTTTTTTTGCTGGATTCAAGTTCTGCTCTACTAAAGAATTGTCAATTGTGCTTGCTAAAGGACAAGAAAAGGTACAGCAATTTGGTTTAATTACTGTAAAAGAATTGAATCAAAGTCAGGAGTTAATAGGTTTTGGATATTAAAGAATTCTGTAAGTTTACTTGACACTTTACAAACAGATAATGATTCACATTACATGCACATGTCGTCTAGGGATTTTTTTACTCTCTATACTACAATATCCCATGCATATTTGAAACGTAATAATCAAACATTGGGTTTTAAAAGTTTTTGAGCAAAAAATAAACTTCGTAAAATTATAATTGGTCAAAACAGGCTTTCTTTGGTGGTTCTGCTAAGAATGGTCAACATGCATTTAACTATGAAGAGTTTATAAAACTGATAGGATATTTGATGGATAATATTTACGTACGTTTTGGCAAGAGTGTCTTTAGACAGGTCAAAGGAATTCCCATGGGTACCAATTCTGCCCCACTTTTGGCTAATATCTATTTATTTCAGCACGAGTATAATTTTCTAATGAAAATGGCTAAGATAAAAAAATTACCATGCTAAATCAGTAAAATTAACTTTCAGATATATAGATGATTTACTAAGTGTCAAAACAACAAACATTTAAATGATTACATTGCATTAATTTATCCTAGTGATCTGGAACTAAAAGAATGAATCGAACACAACATACTCATTTTTAGATCTACTCTTATTCAATGTTGGTGGTGTATTAAAATCAAAATTTATGATAACAGATGATTTCAATTTTGATATAGTGAATTATCCATATATAAGTAGTAATATTCCTATTAATGCTGCGTATGGTGTCTAGGTCTCAAGACTGATTGCTTTCGCAAGAAACTGGACCGACTTTAAAGATCTTGCTGATAGAAATAAATTACTTTTTAGCAGACTTGTTAAACACGGGTTTTCTAAAATAAGATTAAAAACGTTTCTCTTAACTCTAAAGATAAATATAGATATATTCTACAGAAATATCATATTGCTTTCTACACTTGTCCACATGGATACCTTGTTTTGGTGTTATAATTATAATTTTGATGTTATGTCACTGTTATGTAATTCTAATGTAAATATCGTAGTCTGACGTAAAAATCTTAATTTCCCTAACATTGTTTGGATGATGTCTATGAACTATCTTCATGTAATTACCTTTTTATAGCTTTACATTAAAATTCAGGGCTAAATTTGTTTTAGGCTTACTTTAAATCAATGTGGGTGTTTTCCAAAGTGGGATAATTGGGATCCTGTAAAACTGGTTTAACCCGCTGCCAATATGTTGTTAACCTATTCCAAGTCAGGTAGAAGATACCGTCATTCATTTAAATTTCATTATTGTTGGTCATGGATCCTTCCAACAATGAACGCTAGCATGTCTTACAAATTCGAAAATGATACTGGATCTGACAAGGTTGAGCTGGTATTCGGTTTGGTCTCATCACTATCATTGCAAACTGTTGTCTGCTTATCTTTTCATGGAACTATTATGTATTTTGCTAACAATTTGAACATTCATGTATTTTCTGCACATATTGCAGTGCAGTAAGTGTTCAGAATGTAGTGGGACTGATGTAGTTTTTTTATAATTGTCTGATGAACATAGTTTGTTATTTTGAAAATCATGTCAGGTTGGCTCAAAGTGTTGGATGTACAGCTGATACATGGTTACTTTCAATAAATGGGTAAACTTATACATCTCTCTCTCTCTCTCTCTCTCTCTCTCTCTCTCTCTCTCTCTCTCTCTCCCTCTCTCTCTCTCTCTCTCTCTCATGTATAAATAATTAGCATCTAAAGCAGCTGGCTGACAAGTTGACCTATGTCTGATTGTCAATGAACAAAATTAAAACTGCTACATGGAAGATAGCTATACATACAGTTACCTTTAGGAATCTCTCTCTCTCTCTCTCTCTCTCTCTCTCTCTCTCTCTCTCTCTCTCTCTCTCTCTCTCTCTCTCTCTCTCTCTCTCTCTCTCTCCCTCTCTGATAAATGTGGTAGAATTTTTATAATAATTAGGACTGTTTTACATTTTGACCTTTTGTACTTTATAGAACTATGAGTTAGACGTACATCATGCTAAGCTGACTTGCACATGACTTACAATGGAAAACTACACTTTTTGAATTCTAAATTATTAACTTAAATGACTTATTAGATGACTTGTGGGATTCTATGCTTTCTTGAACATTTAAATTTCCTTTCAAAAGTACTTCTGGAAACCATGCTTGAAATGTGACTGCTATGCTTACAATATTTGGCTATACTAATACAATTTGACTACTCTTTTGTTTTTTTGAGGCCTGTTGTTACTTGTTTCTGGCTGATATCTTTGATTTTGGAACCAGTGTGCTTGCAAATTCTGACTATGCTTTGACCTTTCCCTGCTTTATTTGTACATTCAAAAACATTTCTTTTTGAAATACTTTTAGTTCATCTCCTTTGAAACAACAGCATGCCTTAAGCTACATGTCTTAAACGCATCAGATGGTATATTCATGACGTTTGGATTCTAGTTGATGGTCATATTAGGCCTTGGGGCTTTTCTGATGGATTGATGTTGGTGTTAGTGTCACTTGGTGGACTTGTATGGATGATGATGATGATCATCGTTAAGACGGTTGTTGCAACTAGTACCCTTTAAATCCTGATTTTTTTCTATGTTCAACTAATTATGAACTTGTGCTTACAAATTTATTGATGTGCTGCAGATTTTGGTCCCTCATCATGAATTATACGGTCCTATATGCACATGAATGATGCACCTGTTCAAGCCAATTTACTGATATTGGCCTATAATTACGAACAAAACTTTTTGCTTTCTGTCATGTTAAAACTAGACATGTTTTTTTTACCCTATAGACCTTTGCACAATTGTTTAGGACTCTTTTGGGTGCAGATGAGCTATAAAGCTATGTGATTCAATTATACATACCAAGGAGCATTGCCTTTGGTCGGAATTCACTTGGATTTGTTTCATTAAGACTATAGTTTTAGATATGGTAATGGCACTGTCTAATTCAGTAAAATGATTTTTTCGAGAATATTTGACATCACTTGACACAAGCAAGCCAAAGTTTTTACCCACACAGCTCCAAAATGTATTGAAAGTTTGTGGACTTTGTTACATAATTAGGACTGATGGCACTGTCAACATGATGTCCAGCGGTATGTCCATGACAGTTCAACTGGACAAAGTAACAAATGGCAATTCAATCGATAAACCAAACTGAGGGAATGAAAGGCTTCCTGGAAGGATCTCAAATTAAATAATCCCACACAATAAAAAATATCGTAAGTGTGCATAACTTCCCGTGGCAGGTACAAATAGTTTGAATTCCAGATAGGTTTTGGAGTCCGAGTGTACCGTCTTTCTGTCAAATTATAGATCACCAAATAAAACATTGATATGATATAATCAAGTAAGTCACATCCATATGAAAACAATCTAGATTGCCACTTTCTACTACTCATTTTGCGATTAATTCTAGTGCAACAACTGTAAAATTTACGTACCTATGTTAACACAATCGCACTTAAATTCATTGTGAATTATCACAAACGTTTTGATGTTATCACATGATAAAAATAGTAATGATGATAATAATAATAATAATAATAATAATAATAATAATAATAATAATAATAATAATAATAATAATAATAATAATTACATGGCTTTATTAAGTAGCCATTATGAATATAAATTCAAGTAATTTCTGTTTTTACTAATGGAAATAGCTTTGACATTGTGTGTGCGTCTTGTCGACTAGAGGTGCACTCCTTGTTGTAAAAGGTGGCAACAAAATGGTGTTTCCTCTTATGATGTACACATATTGTCCTGCATTGTTTCAAGTACATCTTTCCCTACAAAAGGCATGTCAAAAAATTGTTTGTGCAAATGAAATGGTTGAGTCCAACTCTCGCAAGACAGCCTTGCACATGTATAGTTATTTTTTAGCATGTTATGTTAGGTCATTAAAAATGCATAAAATTGGATTCCCATATATAGATTGAAAAGCAAAGTTGGAAACACAATACAGTTATCAAAATAAGCTAGATGAGTCCAAATGAAGAGAGGGTTTAAAATAGCAAAACGTTGGAATGGGGTTGTACAAAACTCTTGATATGATATCTGAGACCACGTTCTTTTAAATTGAATCACGAATTTGCATTCAAAGTGTTGTAATTCACTGAAGTAAAATGTATCAATAAAAAAACCACGTCAAATCAACTGATCGTTAATGTCCGAAAGCGGTCACTTTGTTTTAATATAAAGATAAAGATAACCATGATCAGTTAGATCAGTGTAACACAACGGTCACAAAATGAAGTCTCGAAGCACCTTTGCCCCATTTTACATGATAGGTTTGGGTCAGTCAGCAATATACACTGAAGATACATTGTTGAGCATTTCAAAATTGACGACAGAGAGTTATTCAACAAAAATTGTAAGTGTCGAAGATTATTTCAAATGTTAGGAGGGTCGGTTTAAAACATTCAGTTGCCTTTTTGTGGCTGACTGCTTGTCTCAAGTCAGGAGTGAAATTTGTTTCTTCACATTAGTATTTAAGGGTGAACGGTGATATTCAGGTAATTATTGAAACACAGCCTTTTGCTGTAGTGACGCTGCTTTTATTGTTGGGTTGGAATTTATGAATGTGATTAATGTATTTTAGACAATTTAACAAGCCATAGTAAAAGATTGAACACAATGTATATTCTTTTAATCAACAGTCAACAAGTTGCTGTGTTTCGTAGTGGAAATAGCTATTGAAATGTGTAGGCAAATCACTTGAGCAAAGAGCAACACAATACAACTTAAACGGAAACATGTGACCGAACAATAAATCGACTATAAATACTCATTAAGATCCGACCCATTAAATTGTTGCTGCTTGGCATTGTATCATAGAGAAGTAAATCATCCCCGATAGAAGTCCCTACTGAATTTCTTGCAAGTGTTAGACCCTGACATGATATAGTGCAGGAATCCTATGACTCTGAAGGCTATCATACGTGGGATGTAAGGCACGAAAGAATAAGTTAATTTAATTGGGTGTGCAGCAGGCCCGTGAAAGGATCAAAAGCCACAATTCAATACCATAAAATAAACATATCATTACAGTAGCAATTGACCAGCACAAAAGTAATGTTATTTCGACACAATATGTTATATCTCACCAATTTACAGTTTACCTTCAGCCCAGTAGTAAATACTTTCCTTCACTGTGTACGTATATTGTACACGTTTAGCGATCGCAATCTCGATTTACACATATTTTCATGCAAGCGACAGACAGGCTTAACACACACAGATTTTCGTGACTAGTCGTTTCATCTCAAAAACTCCTGCTCCCGATTTGACAGATTGTGAAAGATTGCCCATGGTGACGTTTGCAGTCTAGCACAAAATCCCGTAATTAGTGTAAAAGCTTATAAGCAGAAGCCTCAGTGTGCAGTTGCTTTTATAATGAGCCGAGCAATGTCATTAAACATTAACCATTTGACGTAAGCAACGGTCATTGCCTCATAATGGTACCAGTATTTTCCATTTGTTTAAAAGCAATGCATAACTGATAAGAAACAAACAAACAAGTCACCAAAATGTTTCTATAAACCGTTAGTGTGATACGCAAAGTACCACTGTATTTATCCCCCAAACCCCGGAGACTTGCCTGATAAAAGGTGACTTGCAGGGGTGCTCATACAAATTAACAGGCGAATTCAGCCAGTGTTGATAGTTCAAATTAGCTAAAGTAACTAAAGATGCACCTCTCCTCACTCACAGTTCATACATTTAACAGGCTATAAGCTTACAGTGTTCCCAAATTATATTCCCTTTTAGTTGTGTAAACAAATTGCCTCGATAAGGCACATATCATATCAACATCCAGATTTGCCATTTTGAGTGCAGTTGTTTGGACTTTAAGGAACCTTGTAACCCCTTTATTCCATAAAATGGAATAATCTGTTAATCATAGCTGTGCAAATGGATTTGCCTACGGTCACACCAAAGGGGGGTTTGTGTACCTTACTTGAAGTTGCTTGAAAATATATGACAGAGTATCTGACACAAACCTAATGTCACTTCCAGGTGTACTATAGAATTTCAAATTAGGTAAAAGATAGAAAGTTGAAGACTGTGGATTGAATTGGTCTTAAAAATAAAGCAATAGATGGATCTTGTCAGCAGATAAATATTATCCACCAATGTTGATTCCAACGTTAAATACTATTTTCTGTACCCTCAAACAAACAGAAATTCAAATTTAGAGTCTGCCACGTTTGGTGATGTTGACAACTCTCCTACCAAATCCCCAGTGTCATGATAGAAATTTTTGTGGTCTTTGTAAATGAATGTGCACATGTAATCAACTTCACACGGGTGAATCATTATTACATTACCCTGCACATGTCCAGTTTATCAGCTGGTTTGGCTTTCCAAATGCCCTTTGCAAGATTTACTGACGTTTTCAGCTGTTTTGCTTCAGGTATTGTTTCTCAAAAGTAATGTCTAACTCTTTGATATCCATTTATCGTCTTTAATTGCAATTATTTCAGTGCTTAGTGGCTAACAACACCAAAAGCATAACAATAGGTTATCTGACTGCAGAGTTCCCAAGGGAATCGGATGTGATCCCTTCCTGGCATTGTTTTTGGCTTACATGGAAAAATGGCGTCAAGCACCACATATACTCTGCACAATTTTATGCAAGGTTTACTTGCTTGGGGCTCTGATGTTTTGCTGCAATGCAGGTATAACCAATACCCATATATAAAGCAGCATAACTCCACAAAATTATATTGATAAAATAGTATGCACTCGGTTAACATAGCAACTAAAAGGGATAAAATTGCACTTGTTGACTAAGTAATGGATGACTAAGTTACAAATACAATTTTATTTCTGACCTGCCATTCTATCGTTTGGAAAAACATCTGCACATAAACATTTATCTCTGAGATGAAATTTACAGACGGGAATAAGGAAAAAACAATATATCGAGTCAACATGGGTAAGTGGATTGTGTTAGCAAAAGCCCTCTGCATGAATTTGCAGTAATAACACTTTAGTTTCTGGGGTATCATTTTACCACGTTTAATACAAATCTACACTTGTCACATCTGCATTCAAATGTAACGATATCTACATCCTTATCCATATTACATTGACTATTTTACATGTTGGCATACACTTTATCTTCTCCTTGTCTACCATGTTATATCTCTATGATCACGTCATACATGCAGATTGCCAAAAAAAAGAGCCCAACCGAAAGCTAATTATAGGAAAATAGCCCAGTTCCTGTGTTCTGTGTCAGACTGTTTTGTTATATCAGCGATAATTCACACCATGAACACACTTCCAGCCAGAAACCTAATCGTTGTGATAACGTCTCGCATGCATGGTGTCCCTAAACTTGACCTGGTAACAGCTAGGTTTATGTCTGGTTGGTGGTGGCTGGGTGCCATGGAAGCAACAATCGTGCTAAACTGTCAAAAGTAGAGGAAACGGTGTGTGCAAGCGAGGGACGGTTATGCCAAAACTATGCAACTCAGCTTGGACTTGTGATGCATACAAATCTATGACAAAATTCAAACACATATAATGTCAACATCATGTATGAAGACTTAAAGACAGATTTATGTTCAATTATTTGTCTCTTGGAAGCACAGCTCTCACTTAATCATAGGGCTATCTGATTTTCTTACTCTACCACTAAACCTTGTTACAACGTTGAGTTGTAGTAGTTGTTCATTTGAATTATCACCCTTTTTGTGTCGGAATTGTTGTCCTTTGATTCTAAACCGTTTTGCTCAATTAATTTTACGTTGGTAATGACTTTAATTAAAGCACTGCACTGGTTTTGGCACTTCTATTCAGGCCCTTTTGACCTTGAATGTGCACATTCTGTCTCAGGACGTTATTAGTGAATGAATGACCCCCCCCCCATTTGATTTAGAAAGGGAATTATACCTTTCTCACTGTATTTCACCAGTCAAAAAGATGTATCCTCCCACTGAATTTACGTACAAGTTCATCGAGATGACAACACGTGGCAAAATGTCTAGCCAGCTTTTACACTGGACCAAGTAATTATGCAGCCAGTCTCTATGTCATATTACCATGCAATCTCTCAGAAGCTCCCAAACAGCTATGCATGTAAATGGGACTATACTGGTGCGGTATTCTCATAATCTATTATGATTCACTTGTCTCTCCTTTTGTGAATTCTGACCTGTCATTTATTAGAACATTGAGCAACTGCTTGTGGTATAAAGTGGAAACAGCGCAGATGCCACACTCCACACTCCACACACCTTTGCTTTCAAGGGATATAGCAGTGAAATGTTTGCTGAATATGTCAACCACAGTCAGTACATACATTGTATGGCCCTGACGCAGTAACAGGTAACGGTCCATATATGTCAGCCTAATAGATATAAACGGTCTACTAGGAGTCCGGAAAGCAACAATTTCAAAGTCAGTTGGTATCTTTGTCACCTGATGGCTTTGAAAATCATGGCATATCCGAAATCTGTTGTGACATATCCAGGAAGAAATAGTGTGTTTTTTTCTTTCTGTCTAAAGTCTTTTTTACCCAGGCATCTAAGGATGATTCATGATATAATTCAGTAAATACTTTTACCGTCGCCTGCTATAATAGTACTTGATATTTATCAAGCATCTAAACACATTTCGATTTAGCTATTCTTGACTTGGAAATATGACAGTCTCCATATTTGATAAGGATGATTCTTGCCTTTTTTTGAGGAAACCAGTTTACCTGTCTCTAAATATTGCACAATTGGTCTGAATTGATTGTCTGCTCTTTGTTGTGTAGCCACACCTTCAGGACTAAACTCACTGCTTTAAGCAACTCAACACTGGGACGTTGTTGGTCTGTAGTATTTTCTTTGCCATGAATAGTATAATCTGTCTCCAACTGACAATTCGAACCGTCATTGTCATCTGCTGTGCTTTTATAAGTGATTAAAAATCAGTAAGCCACCATTTTGCCATTAGAACATCCGCTTTAAGGTTCAGAGGAAGTTTTGTTTGCATTATATTTAGAGTTAATTAATGAAGTGACAGCAACCGTTTGTTTCCCTCACAACTGTTTGGGTTCCTTATCGTTACGTTTTACTAGGGCACAGCTACTATTGTTGTCACAGTCACCATCATAAACAGCGTTCTTTTATGTATCAGCGTAAGTCCCATGTAAACAAGCTCAGGTTATCACGTGACTAGCTATTCTGCCAACTGCTGCCATAACTCTGCTTCTGTATGAAATTAGCAAGTGCTTGACTCCTGTCAATGTTATGTCACCTACCCTCTCATCTACAAAAGGAAACAAAGCGTTTGCTTCATCGGGGCTTGAAACTCGGGTTCCAAAATTATAGTGTGGATGGCATCTGTTTATTGCATCAACAAATGCGACCTCTGAGGCTCAAGTTGAATTTGAAGTTAGGTTGTGAAGCTGTTACCCATCTCTCATACGAGGCACCATTCAGATGTTTCTGGAAAAAATCTAGCAAACACTGATGGCCGCAGTCCAGACTAAATTCACGACCATGCAAGTGGAAGACACACTTAATTATCACCGTCACCATTCCCAAGAGTTAGAATTTGGCTGGTTCATACCAGACTTGCTAAGGCTTTAATGATTTTGAAACATAACTTCAGAATTCTCTCACAACCATTTCAGCTTCTCAAACGCCTCTTGTTCCCCTTTTTGTACCTTTCTTAAGCAGCTTTTGCAGAAGAAAGGTATGGGGAGTGAAAGTTGGAATAAAATCCTTCCTTAACTCTTTTGTTGCAATAGGAGGTGGATAGTATTGAATCATTTTTATTATGACTTAGTTGGGGTCCCATACCCTCTTTAAAATTTTTATGCCACAGTGTTGGGCGCTGTGTCAGGTTTAAGCATTTATTATGCATAATCAGCAAATTTCTGGGGCACTTCTATTTGAATTAGAAAGATAGACCAGCTTGACCTCGTTTTTGCAATGTCAGCCTTCTAATTTCCAGATTTTTGCATTTACAAAATCTCTTCACTTCGGTTCTTCATCACAATTGATAAAGGCTCAAACAAGGCATGGATGTAAGCATCGTAAGCATCCTTAAAAGTCTCACCAGTCCTACATAACCACTGGTTTTACTAAAAAAAATTGATAATCTAGATTGGCTCCATATAGTTAGATCTGTACTTTTTTCCACACCGCAATCAATTTTGGACTGCTTTGAACAAGATATCTCCAATATGTTCATGTGAGAAGAGTTTGACAAAACATATCATATTATCAATGCCATAGCTTCACATGGACCTTTTAAGCCTGTAAATGGTGATAGCAACACACCCGAGGATGTTTTCATTAAATTAACAATTTTGATAGGGTTGTTAATTACATAAATCTGCCCCCATATATCATATAATAAGAATGTACACCCATGCACATCACCTCACCTTCATAGTGCTGCTCTCAAAATTCCATACAGAATTTTTAAAAACTATTGCCTCAAAAAGTATTTAACCACGCAAAATTTTGTAAAGGAATTTAATCTAAATAAAAAGAAGAAAACAAATACCAATATCCTTGTTATAATTCTCCTTAAATCTCAAATCATTATCATCACATAATTAGTGGCTATATCTTTATTGTAGCTAATGATGTACTACATAAAATAATTTCAAAAGGGTCCATATATCGTGAACTACAAAAATTCCTGGGGTAAAGACAAGAAAATGCTTATGGACGCTCTCAAAGGATATCCCAGAAAATGAAAATTATAGATTATTTCTTTTTATGTCTGCCTCAGATGAATGGATGAGTGAAATAAAGCATACCGTTACAAACAGAATAAGAACATTAAGGAACACAATCAACCAACCACCAAATCCTTTTCTGACAAATACCAATGTAGTTCTATGCATGCAAGACATGTATATATATATATATATATATACATATATATATATATATATATATATATATATATATATATATATATATATATTTTTATATATATATATATATATATATATATATATTTGTAAGATTTTGTCTTCAAACAGACAGCTGATAGTCCAATGGGCAGTAACTGTACACCTCCTTTTGCCAATAAATATTTATCCTACAAGAAGGTTTTTGGCATTTAAGCTGTCAAAAGGGAAAAAAATATGAGAACTGTTTCAAGTTGACATGTAGATATATTGATGATCTATTAAGCATTAGTGAGGAATACTTTGGAGAATGTATCTCACAAATATACCCTGATGATTTGAAATTAAAGGGAATTAAAGTAAATGACCTGGAATGCTCATTTCTAAATATATTGATGTATATTGATATTAGTAGCTGAAAGTTTCATATTATATGACAAACGTTATGATATTGAATTTAACAGCCGATAACCATTAAATGGATATTATTATTCCACTTGGGCCAGCTTATAGTATCTTTGTGCACAGGTGTGGATTGAGTATGCATTAATTTTAACAACTTTGACTTCCGTCATTCACTTCGATTTCAAAAAAAAATGCGAAACAGGGATTTGTAAAAATTGAAATCAAAGCAATCAATTTTTAAGTTACAGGGTAAAAATGAATATTTACTCTGTAGATATTGGGTGGATTTGAGGTGTTATATAAATAATTTAATGAGCACGTAAACTTTATTGTGGTAGTTGACATTTTATACAATGAAGTAACTGGGTAAAAATGAAAATTTATTATGTAAATATCAGGTGGATTTGAGGTGTTATATAAATGATTTAGCAAGCACGTAAACATAATAAGTATAGGGTTATATATTAGAGTATTATATGAGAGTTAACAGCATGGCTTTGATTTAAACTAATACTAACTTTAGCTGGTTCCTGTTGCAAGTCAAGAACACGCTGTCCTTTATAGTGCATCTCAAATGTATTCATTGGTAATAAATGAGGCTTGATTGTTGCTGTGTTTACCTTGGTCGTGTGGATTGCGGCTTTGTTTGTTTGAGGCTGACTGGTATTCATCATGGACAGTTCTTGTTCCCTCCCATTTTGGACACAGTTTCTTCAGCATTGTTGAAAAGAGGTTTCCACTTCTATTTCCCATGATAGTTGGTAATTTACGTTGTCATATGATATCTTACCATCTTGTGATTTCGAATTAACAATGAACTGCATTTGGTGCATATTCAGGGTTTGCTGTTATATCTGGCGATGTTCCTGCTCAAAGTCTTGTCAGAATTGGAACAGCTTGGGATTCCTATTGAATTTAGACTACGATATTGACAGTGAATGGTCTCATAGCACTATATGACCAGAAACCTGAACATAAATAGATAGACTTGGCTCATATAGTTATGTCGCAACGAAGCCGTATTGAAACTGAACTATTCAACCAGTATATTTTGGGTTGAGCTGGTGATTCATGCGAAGTATCAATAATGTGATTTATCATTGGAAGCAGACATGTGGCATGTGGACTGCATTTGGACTAGGTCTGACCACCTCAAAGAGCTACCGCCATGATCTGATTTTTAATGAATTATAAAAATCAGGGATTACAGGAAAAGATATATGTGTATGTTCTTATTGTTATATAGCAGAAAATCTGTAAAAAGAGGTTAATAGCTCAATAATGGCGAATTTTAGGCCCTTGATTACTGTTAAATGGGAAAGTACCTGTCCAGTGTCTTTTCCTGCTGTTCATTTTGACCTGGCCTGATATTAAAAGGTCAAAATAGTGAGCTTACTTCTTGTAGGTAGTACGGATCCTGTCATTTTAAATTTGTAAAAATGTGTCCACAACTGTGTGAGTGAAGACTTTGATATTGCAAACACTAGTATTGGTCATTACGAAAGCTGACTATAACATTATTAAGAATACCACAATACTACTTCTGTCTTCGGTCTAAGGCCAGCTGAGGACAGATAGAACGGTCACAGTTTTCTTGCACTGTACATATATTTATCTGGGTGTTAAATCCTCGTAATGCTGTCCTAATCTTGTTTTCGCACCGTGTTTAATCGTGGCGGTTTTATGAAGATATTATTACCCTGAAAATAGTATTTAGATACATATCACTAAATTTACACCATTGTTTGTATAATGCTGTGTCGCCATGTTATATGGTCAAGATATTGCTAAACTATTTTGCTTAATATGTCCCTCGTCGGTCCAACTAAATAATTTTTTTCTTCGACTTTGGGGTTTTAGCTTGTCCTTTACTTGCATCAAACAGTCCCACAATCAAGTGAAACAGACATAATGACGATTTTGTCTCTGCCGATAGTTATCATTCTGTGTTCAATTATGCACGAAAAAGGAATGTTAACTCCTGCGGTTGCCCCAATTATATTATATAATTTTTTTGCAGCGTGCAATATATGTGCGCACTGTTATTTAACCCTTGTGTACTAGCAGGAATACTCTATATGTGACTACAGATATTTTAAATCCTTGTATATGAAAGTATTTACATGCAACCAGTGTATTTGTGTTGAAAATGCGTCACCATAAACCCAGTATCTAATTATCTGGGTAAAATAAAATTCGGAGAGAAAATTGTAACCATCAGGTTCAATCTTTTGTAAGTCACAAAATTTATCTGCAAATTGTCTCTCTAAATGCAAGCTTAAAAGGTTGGTTTTTCCTGGCAAAAATGATAGCATTAACTCCAGAATTGCTATTTGAAGAACAATTAAGAGACCAGATACAACGAAGTCTGGATTCATGAGTGAAAATGAAAAGTAAAGCTTAGCTGGAACCCAAGTGACAATGAAACGACCAACAATAAGGCTGAACGCAAGCACTGTTTCCAGCTGTTTTGGGAAGACAGCACCTCTAGTCAGGTCCGATGCAGCAGGGACATTTCTCTGCTGCCTTCTAATCTCATTGAAAATTACTGCATATAATGCAATGATTATCAATGGAAATATTATCACCACAGACACAATTGGAAACATTTGATATGATATAAGCGTTTTTTATCTATCCCATACAAAAGCAAAATTTACTTTTGCGATATACTGGGATTTGGTCGAGTGGGTATGTGCGTTTCCCATTTCAGCTAGGCGACTGGTGCCAAAGGTTGCAGCTCGAGTCCCACTCGTTCCGAACATGAAACATATATTTTCGGCATTTCCTTAATGCTGGTGGATTTAAGTCCCCGATTCTGGAAATAAATGCCGACTCAGTAAATATACTGCATTACCGTGTTGATATGGCACTCGCACATAACTACCTCCATTGAACCATTCTTTTATAGGAATGGGGATTTGGTCGAGTGGGTATGGCAGTTTCCCATTTGAGCTAGGCGACTGGTGCCAAAGGTTGCAGCTCGAGTCCCACTCGTTCCGAACATGAAACATATATTTTCGGCATTTCCTTAATGCTGGTGGATTTAAGTCCCCGATTCTGGAAATAAATGCCGACTCAGTAAATATACTGCATTACCGTGTTGATATGGCACTCGCACATAACTACCTCCATTGAACCATTCTTTTATAGGAATGGGGATTTGGTCGAGTGGGTATGTGCGTTTCCCATTTCAGCTAGGCGGCTGGTGCCAAAGGTTGCAGGTTCGAGTCCCACTCGTTCTGAACATGAAACATATATTTTCGGCATTTCCTTTATGCTGGTGGATTTAAGTCCCCGATTCTGGAAATAAATGCCGACTCAGTAAATATACTGCATTACCGTGTTGATATGGCACTCGCACATAACTACCTCCATTGAACCATTCTTTTATAGGAATGGGGATTTGGTCGAGTGGGTATGTGCGTTTCCCATTTCAGCTAGGCGACTGGTGCCAAAGGTTGCAGGTTCGAGTCCCACTTGTTCCGAACATGAAACATACCATTACGGCTGTCAGGGGAATTGTAACAATTGAGATCGGCAGTATGCGACTGAGGGCAATTGCCGCCTTGAAATGTTGCTTACCAACCTGTATTTCGTACTTTAATGGATACATAACGGCCATATATTTTTCAATAGTGATGAAAAATAATGGAAAACTGATATTCCCATCGCATTTGAAGATACTATGAAATATGGCACACAAATGGCTTGTAGAGGCCTAATTCTGGTCTAAGATGCAAAACGATAAGCAGTGGGTGTTTAATTCCAATCCATGAATCAGCAACAGCAAAGCTTGCAACCGGCCAGCGCGATTTGTTTTGGAGCTCGCTGTATTTGACCACAGCATATAGTGTCAAGTCCAAGAACCATAATCATAAGGAAGAATCCTACGACAATGATAATGACGTGACCAACTACGGACGAGGATGATTTGAACGTTTCGAGCATATCAGTGCAGTTGATCACTGCATTAGCATTGCGCCAATGCTCAAGGCCCATTGTTGAAGGCTTGGTCGGTTAGTCCAAAGATACTCGGTACACTCTGAAACAAAATACAGGAGCCTGAGAATCCGTGCTTGCTTGTTTGTAATGTAATTTGGTGTAGATAAGAAATAATAAACTTATACCATGAAGTGAATTATGGTTGATACTCTATTTATTCTTAATATCAGAGGATGACTATGAAGAATGTTACAACACCAGAAATGAAATCGTGAGGATATGACATAAAATTAGCGTCGATGTTCCGGAAAAATAGTAACACTGCTTCTCAATGTCAATGAATGTTGCAATTTTGGTACATTGTATAACACAAGAACAGTAACTGTAATTAGAAAACATAAAGAAAAGGACAAAACGCTGACAGGACAGATAGGGGGCAGGTATAATATTCACAATGTCAATAACAATAACAATATATATATTTACACATGTTGTAGAATTTGGTACATTGTTTGTACCGTATATAAACAATAAAGTAATATGAATACTTGTGCAAGCGATAAGCGATCAACCAACACCTCACTTGAAACGTTCGGTTACAGAGGTTGAGTTCTTGTGAAATGTACTAGATTCATATATATATATATATATATATATATATATATATATATATATATATATATATATATATATATATATATATGTATATATATGTATATATATATATGTATACATATGTGTATATATATATGTATGTATATATGTATACATATATATATATATATATATATATATATATATATATATATATATATATATATATATATATATATATATATATATATATTCATACATCATGTAACCGATGGAAGCTTTTTTTTGTCAACACAAGTGACTGACGAGTTAGGAGAACCAAAAAGTGGGTTGCCGACCACGTCTCTATTTATCTTTGGCACAAGTGATGAATATAGGGTTTATGTGGTTAGGCTTATATCTGTCAAAACCCAAGTATGTAGTTAATAAAGAAAATGTTAAGAACACCAGTGTAAAAACACAAGTCGCGTCGTATAGGGGACTTCCTGGTGCACACCAGGAGTAAATTGTGTTTATCCATAGTGGTATTAGGAAGCTGAATGTTATGGTAAATCTTGAAAATCTGCTTTGCTTTGTTTACCTTTATTCTCATTGTGGGACTAAATATGTGAATCTGGGGCATGTTGTTTTGAACTATATAGTCCATTTGAGTATTCTGTCTGCAGTGGTACTCATATAGCAGGCATGAATCCACTATAAATATTTGGTCTTTGTGCTGCCCGTGCAATCCACGCACCATCATGTCCAGGTCACGGGTATGCTTTTGATGTATTGTCGCAGTTACCGTCTGCCATTGATTCATTTTAAATTACTTCATTGAGGTCCGCCAGTCAATGTTCATAAACTATAATGGAAAATTTAGGCCTGGTCTATCCACACATGATTTGAAAGGCCTGCCATCGATATATTTTGGACGTAAAGCCGATATTCTTTCGTAGACTTAGTAGCCAGCTGATCAACATTCAGATTGATTCCAGGCAGTATTTGAATTGGAATCATAAACTTGTTAATCTGTCAATAAAGTTTTAGGCCTAGCACTTAAAATGTTGCCCTGTTGTTGTGCTTACATGTGTCACAGTTGCTGGACCATGGTGACATTGGCACACATTCAACCTAGACAGCGGGTTAGATATGAGGTGGCGTGCCTGTTGATGTAGTTAAAATGGGGCAAACAAATACTGCTGAAGCAGAAGTTACCTAGATGGCCTTTTATATTTGGAGGAATCCATATGAACTGGTATCCTGTGCTGCCCCTAGACCGCAGCAAGTAATAAGATAGATAAGTGGGCAGATCCATATCGTAAGCTGGGCCAAATGTGTTAAAATATACAAAATGCTGTACATATTTAGAATATTAAATTTGTTTTTTATAGGAAGTGTTATTTCTGAATGTGAAATTAACATTGTTGTGCCAGGTGCCTTGTCAAGGTGGAGCCATTCCTCCGTCGCCTCGCAAGTGACGGCCCCAGTGCAGATCTGCAGTATATATAATTAAATATGACTACTGACTATTGGATATATTTATTTTCCCCTCACTGTTTGTTCAGCTTAGCTTTCTTTGATGTTTCTTTTCTATTCTTTTTGTAGACTAGTGTAGTGTGGCACACCTGAATTAAAATTTTTGACAACTTAACAATGGGTATGGATGGGTTTGACGTCAGAAAAAAAGAAAATATGAGATGCAATACTGATGAATGCTTCAACTTCATAATAGTAATAGAAGACCATTTCTGAAGTAACCATCTCGACGCACAAACTTTGGTCACTGTGCGTGAAATCCTCCTACTTCGATTCAGTCTTGTTTAAAATACGAGTTCATTGTACAGAAAGAGGACAAAGATTATCGTCCATGACACTCGAACAATAATCAGCCATATCCTGGGCACATAATGCCGAGCTCACATGTTTACACTTGAGTTTCTTAATCCTATTCCAGAAGAAATTCATTTTGAGTGATTTTCCAAGACAAGACCAAGTCATCATGACTGGCCACAAAAATATGGTCAATCCGCGTTAACATTTGGCATCATAAATGAATAAATACAAGTTATTTAAACACTTGTTCAAAAGAAAAATCATTAAGGTGTAAAAAAGTTAGTAAGGTGTAATGAATATTAAAACACTCAGATGTAAAAAATGTTTAAAGTATAAATATTATGGAAATTTAACATAAAAAAGAAAGCCTTGCAGCTGCAATTCACAACTGAGGAAAAAAACACACACACACACACACACACACACACACACACACACACACACACATATATATATATATATATATATATATATATATATATATATATATTAATACATTTTATTAATTAGTTCTGCTATACAGATTTCATAAAATTTGAAGATCAAAATTAAAGTGGATGAGACATCATACTCAAACAAACTAGAAATGAAGATAAGGAGTCACAAAGATAAGATAGTGGGTTAAAATGAGTCTGAGAAGGATCTGGAAAACATGATAGCAAATAGATTAATAAACAAAGAGTTAAATGGATGTGACGCTTTGGAGCAATCTTTGACGGACAAAATATCTCTTTGGTCAATAACAGAATGTTCATGGCAAAGAGTCGACATAAAGAGGAGAGCCAGAATGATATCCCCCAACAAGTATGATGGAAGTGATGACTGGGAAGATTATATCACACATACCCATAATTGTGGATTTGGAGACTTTGATAGCAAAAAATACAGTAAGGTGGCAGCAGCCTTGACCAGTAGGTTTGGTTGTCAGTGAAAGAGATCCGTACGAGAATCATTCGTCTGTTATGAAGATGAAACTGAAACAGTGCGTCTAGTTTGGTCGATGAGACCTGGCTGCTGACGTTGGTGGTTACCCTTACGTTGACTTCCATACTCAGAAACATTTTGCTCCTGATAAATATTTATATGCAGTCAGAAACAGAGATATGCATTAGATGAAAGAATCCGCATTGCAAGTTTATTGATGATTCAGCAGCAGGTAGGCAGATATTGAAGCCCTTGAAGGCTTGAGAAACCTTGTGAAAGGATGGATAACATTCCAGGTAAACATTACATATATTCCAAGATCCAACCCAAGAATTCAAGCAAAGGCAAATACACCAAAAGGGAAATACAACAATTATCGATACATCAATATTCTGCTTTCAATACCAATGTGAAGAAACAAATTTCACTCCTGACTTGAAACAGGCAGCCGCCTATTAAAAACACTAAAGGCAACTGCTGGTTTTAAACCTGTTCCCCTAACCTTTGAAACAGTCTTCATTAATGACAAACTACAGCTTTTTTCCCCCAAGACATATTGGTCTATCCACACAAAAGCCCACATTTCGCACTAACTCCAAAGAAATGTGGCAGGCGTGTTGCCTTTCTGTGTTCCTGACTTGCCCATTAGCTGAGATGACAAAAAAGCAAGAGAGTAGACCTACATTGTTTTTGGGACATTTGTGTAGCTGAAACATAACAAAAACGCTTTACCTGCGTTATAATCATGTGCTGAGGCACAAAGCCAAGTTAACTGTCAATAGAAAGACAGCAGAACGTGTCCCTTACAATAGAATTGCATATTGAGCTAATTACATAGAGTTACTGTTTTATGGGACTACAATGGAGCAATAGTTCAGTATACCTGAAAGGAAATTTGACGAAAACAATGCATGCTGGGTTTTATCTTTTACGTGTGTACATGACACTATTTATTTTAGACTATCTGCCTGGACTACACAGTTTCGGTTCTGCTATATATATATATATATATATATATATATATATATATATATATATATATATATATATATATATATATATATATATAATCATTAATTTCTTGAATTGTCAAAATGAAAGTGGCCCACACACTACATAGAATCGAGTCTTCTACATATACTCACAGACATACAGAATATAGTAAATTCGCAAAGGGCATGACAATGCCAGACTTCTATTTTTTTCCAGAATCACTTGTTATATGGACAAGTAAATCTGAATTTTCACTTGTCTCTCTGCTATGGATCATACATTACAAAACATCACGGGGGGGGGGGGGGGGCTTGTCTCAATCAATAGTGAACAATTGTCTGTCCCCATTCAGGCATTTCTGGAAATATTTTTAGAAGCTATGAATGTTATTTTAATTTGAAAAGAACCACAGCTTGCCAATGATGTTTGGTGACACCTTCACCGTGTTCCCCAGCTTCACCTCCAGGACAGTCTCATGCTACACAAGTTAACTTGTCTGCGTTTCTCACTGTCTCAGCCAGGCAATTAAGCTTTACTTAATCCATATTTACGATCGACAATTTGGTGGCGCACTGGACCACTGATGTTCAAAAGTCATTTGTCCAACCTAGACATGTACTTTTTTGGGACAACAGGATCAAAAGAATTATGGAAGCCTGAATGCAAGAACCCATAACAAGGATAAACAAAAGTATTGTGTGTATCTAGTTTGGGTAGATAATAATTGTGGCTACAGCTAATGCAATATTACACTCATCCGTTCTCTTTTCATTTCATATCAAATGCCTATAAAATAACTTATAATGAAACTGCCATTACCATACACACACCTGGGACCATTTGAAAGGATCACAGCATTTCTAATTATCCAGCAGAAAAGCAAAACTTGCAGTTGTAGTGGCCAACAGAGATATCTGGAAAATGGTAGCAATTATCAATGTGTATACTGCGGTGAGCTCAACTTCCAGGTTGGAACCTTGCTCGACCAAAAACGTTCTTATTTTTATACAATAATAACAGCAAAATATCTTGCAACTGTGATCAGAATTAAGTAGGTAAAAAAGATATATCTATTTTTGTGTTTTATATTACTTCTTTTTGCTAATATCATCTTCAGTACATTGACAATACAGAAATATTGTATGACATGATTTTTTTGTAGGTAAAGGAAATGCATAATAGTGATTCACTTGATTTTAGAACCTGATTTCAACTCGAGTAAGGGAATGCCATTGGGCATATACCCCCCCCCCCCTCGCCTAAAAAGATCACTTCAGCCACTTCTTCTACAAGAAATATAAAGATTATATGTACAAGACGGCCTAAAGCTATAAATTATGATGTTATTCCAGACTATAAAATATATAACATGATACCATATCGTCAAAGAGGTATGAAGATATCAAAGATCTGTGATTTATTATCGGTACACTTGTTGAATAATTACCATACATTTGGTTTGTTTTTTCTTTGCATTTGAGTTCACGACATTTGCTAAACCAAAAAGCAAACTGTCACATAATGTCTTTTATTGATGAAAGCTGCAATACAAAAATCGAAAATTGTAATTCAAGTTGAGTAGCATTTCCATCCTTCATCCATGGAATCTCCGCTTTTTAAGCTCATCTGACTTAGCAGTGAGGTGAGCTTATATGGTAGGTCTTTGTGTTTTGTTTGTCTGGCACCTTGCATCTGGCACCTTCCGTCCACAATTCGACTTTTTCTCCAAAACCACATGAAATATTAACGTTTGTTCAATTGGTCATACTCCAGCGATTTTTTTTGTCATTTTTGTGTCAAATCTTAAAAAAAAATCTTCTTCTCCAAAACCACTTAGCCAATTGCTTTGAAATTCCATAGGATTGCTTATGCCGACCCCTAGATCTTTACTTATTCAAGAACTGGTGCTTCACTTTTTTCTATTTTTTTGTGAATTTTCGTTGGGGGTTTTGGCTTTTTTAGACGACTTCTCTGAAACCGTCAGCTATATTCACTATAAACTGGGTGGCAATATTTTTCTAGTGGGTCTTGACAAAGTGTCTTTGAATTATCCAGCTCCAATAGAGTTTTGTAATTTGTATGAATTTATTTGTTCTCTTTGGGTCCAAATCATGAAAGATAAATTCTAAAGGCCTCCTTACCCAATTGTTTTCAAATTACACAGCAACACTCCTCGTGTCACATAGTTGTTAATTTGTTCACAAGGTGGCACTGCATTTTAAGGCATTTTTTCTGAATTCTATTTTTTTATGTTTTGAATGATTGCCAGGCATTTTGATCTTGTGTGCTTCCTGATTTGCTAATATTGAGAAACCAACCTATCAGCCTATGCCATAGTGGGAGTCCATGGGAGACGTTTGAGGAGAGGCCTCCACAAGAGTGGCATCACTCTGTAATTTAAAAAAAGCCCTTTGTTGCGATCTGCTGTTAAAGTATTAGCAATGTGAACCAAATGTATATGTTTATGTTTGTTGTTGGTCATTTTGCTGAACGTTTACGAACAGAAATTTAGGAAAATCATCTGTTTTACTAAGCATGATTGTGGGCGATAATATGACGCTTCAGCTGACATAATAACCACCAGCTTGAATAACCCCTTTCTTTGACCAAAGGCTATAGTAAGTTACGAAAATTTGACAAATAACTGTTACAATACACCAACATCGGAATCAAGAAAGTGAGTGGCAATGTTATTTTGGCAAAGTCATTTAAAAATGCTTGACCAGATCAAAATTAAACGACCTAAATAGGTACCGTAGGAATCTTGATATTGTGCAATTGCTTGCTGATATCTGATGGGACTTATTAAAGTTAAGTTTTGCAGGTAGGATTTCCTCTTATATTTAAACATGATATGGGCGGCTGACTGATGAATGCACCTGCAGATGATTTGCCACTGGACATTCCTGTCTTAACTGAACGTGTTCCAAGGAAGTGGCAAAATGAATGTCTGTTTCTTGCGTCATCAGCATTCAACTGCAAAGGTGAAACTCTGTGATGATAAATTGTTTAGTTTAGTTTGGGAACAGGCTGCTCAGTTATTGGAGTGATGTAAAGGGGGAAAGGGTGTAGAATTTCAAAAGTGCTTTGTCTGTGGTGACTCCTGCTTATTATTTTTCTTTTTTCAATGATTTTTTTTTTAAGTTTACACACTATACAGTGGGCAAAAATGTTGAAACATGCTGAATTGTTTATTGGGTATAAGAAAAATGGCCAACTGCATGTGCAGTGAAACTTGGGATTTTTCAATGAATTTTGTTAATGCTTTTTTGTAAGATGTTAGGAAATCTACTCAAAAACCGCCAGCTAATCGCTTTGAAAATGCATAGGGACACTTTTGGGAACCCTGAGATCTTAATTGTTCAAGACGAGGCACTGTTTTTTTTTTTTTTGGGGGGGGGGGGTTCTTTGTTTCTTTTCTGGGGGGGGGGTGTTTTTTTCGGGGGGGGGGGTTGTTTGTTTTGTTTTGTTTTGGGTTTTTCTGGACGGGGGTTTGGGGGGGTTCGTTTTTTTTTTTATCGTTTTTGTTTTGTTTTGCTATTATAGTTTACAGGTCCAGTTCAGTCTGTGCATGCAAGGTCAGTTCAGCACAGGACTGTCACATTCCTCTTGTATAATGACGCTAATACTTTGGAAAATCCGTGTTACTCTAGCCAGTCGATATAAGATTAAATTTGCTGAGTGTTTGCACATTATGCATTACTTAGGCATTGGCACTTGCAATTATCACATGTCACAACTCCAATGTGAAACAAACTTTAGGATCCTGATGCGAAAAACATCATTAATAGGAATTGTGAGATTAAATGAATGTAGAATGCAAGAGGCAGTACACCCATGTTGTTTTCAAGATGTGTTTGCTGTATAGTTATATTCTGTGGTAACTGATTGAACTGTAAACTGCGCTGTGAAAGGAAATAGAAACGTGGACTTTCACATGTTCAAAATATCATGGAATACGTACACCATTTAGAGAAACTAATGAACTGATTGAATGCAAATTTATAATACATATTTACAATTTGTTGAAAAAATTCGAGTTTACCAGAGCACGTGGTTTGCTTTATGGACAATAACTTTTAGTTTCAGAAGGAGTACAACTGAAAAAAAAACCTCTCCGTTACCCAGGCATCTGATGATCTAGCCATGCAGATATGCAGTATGTAAGATTTAGGCATTTATGATGCAATGTCTGCATACACCTAGCACCTCTATTCTGATCACACAACTAGATCGCCTTCACCTCTGTCCTTTAATGTCGCCATTTTGATTATCAGATTGTTGCATTTTCAAAATATCTTTCATTGAACAGTATACATAAATAGATCAAGCTGGGCTCAGAAAGTTATGTGCAAACAATGATATCCAAAACCCTTCACTACAAAGTCATTTTGGAAAGAACCACATTCAGTTTAAAGCTTTATCTTGAATATTTCGATCAGCAATTATATTCCACATATTGCATTGACATTGGAACATTCATATTCAGTGTTTGTCTTTTTTAGCATGTTTAGTATACTTATGTCACGGGAAAACATGCATATCCATCATATTTGCTTATAACGTACACAAGTGGCCGACGACTGTTACAAGTTTGCCTCATTTTACTTAGAATCTTGTTCAGAAAAACAATTTTTATTTTGATAACATCTTCTTGACATAAATGCTGGTGACTTTCATTCTTTTCTGACATGCCCTAGAAAGTTGCTGTTAATATCCAGAGATTGTTCAAAACTTCGGTTGCAATAATTTTAAAGATTTGATAAGTATCAATCATGTGATTTATTATCTGAAATTCTAGGTAGACATGCTTCATCTGGGCTGCATTTGCACTAAGTATGTTCATTACATAGTGTTGCTGGCATGATTTGATAATATACATGTTCGTGTTGTTACTATTGGAATAGGAAAAGGACTCTCATAATGGCTTGCATCTCCAAATGGCGAATCTTTGGCCCATGGTGACTGTTAAACCCATATTGGAAAATACATATCACGTTTCTTTCATTGTTCTTAATTTTGACCTGGAGTGTTATTCAAAGGTTAAAATGCTATACTGACTCACATGTTTGTACTAGTGGATTATTATTCATTTAATTCTTCAAGAAAGTGCGTCAAGAACTGTGTGAGTGAAGACTATGATACAGCAGACATTAATAATGATCTTAAAGGAACATGACTATGATTTTATTTAGAAGATCAGAGGGCTGTTTCAGCTCGTGTGTCTAATGTCAGCTGAGCAGAGACAAAACCGACTGTCACAATCTTCTTGATTTATACATATAATTATCTTGCTGTGTTTCACATCGAGTTCAATCCTTGCAGTGTTTGTCTTACTGTGTTGCACATTGAGTTGTTCCTTGTTGCTTTATCAAGATATATTGTCCTTAAAATTGTATTTAGATTTATATCACTACCTTTACACCATCACAAGTACAATACTGTGTGAGCATGTTGCCTTGATACTGCTGAAACACTTCACTTTCATCTGTATTGTGGGGGAAGGGTCCTCTTCTTGAAACAAACAGTCCAAGAATCAAGTAATAGTATTCAGTATTTTGTGTTTGTCAATGACCATCTTGCTATGTCCAGTTATACATGGAAAATTACTGAAACCTGCTGCACTTGCCTCAATTACATTGCAATATATTCTGCATTGTGCAATGTTTATGCGCATTCCCTCGTTTAGTCCTAGTATACTGGTGGTTATATACTCCTTATGTGACTAATGATGTTTTAAATCCTTGCATATTGAAAGATTTACCTGCAGCCAGAGTGTTTGTGATGACAATGTTTCAGCAAAAGCTCAGCATCCAAGTACCAGTGGCAATACATTTCAAAGAGAAAATTATAAGCATCAGGTGTAATATTTTGTTATTTTTTGCAAAGTATCTGCCTAAATGCACGCTTAAAGGGTTGATTTTTCCACGCGTATATGAAAACATTAACTCCAGAATTGCTAAATTGAAGAACAATGAAGATACTAGATACAAAAAAGTTTGGACGTACAAGTAAATGTAAATAATAAAGCATAGCTGGAACCCAAGCAATAATAAAACAACCAACAACAAGACTGAACGCAAGTACTGTTTCCAGCTGTTTTGTAAACACAGCACCTGTGGATTGATCCAAAGCAGCATGGACATTCTTCCGCTGTCTTCGAACCTCATTAAAAATTACTACATATAATACAGTGATTATACTTGAAATTATTATCACCACTGATACAATAGGCATCATTTGATATGCCACTATCGTTTTTCCGTATCCTATACAAAAGCAGACTTGATTTTTGTAATGTGCCATTATGATGGTCAGGGGGATCGTCATAATTAGGATCGGCAGTGTCCAACTAAGGGCAATTGCCAGCTTGATACGTTGCCTACTAACCAATATTTCGTACCTCAATGGATACATAACAGCAATATATCGTTCAATGGTGATGAAAAACAAGTGGAAAAGTGATATTTCCATTGGTGTTGAAGATGCTAGATGAAGTGGTACGCAGAATGCCATGTGAAGTCCTAATTCTGGCCTCAATCGCAATATAATAAGCAGGGGATGAGTCAGTCCTATCCACAAATCAACAACAGCTAGGCTTGTTACCAGCCAGTGTGATTTACTTTGAAGCTCCGTGTGCTTGGCCACAGCATATATTGTCAAGACATTGCCTCCGATGACAGTTATCATAAGAAGGAGTGTTATGACAATTAAAATGACCCGACCGACTATTGATGAGGATGACTTGAATAATTCCATCATCTCGGTACAGCTCATCGTTCCAGTATCATTGATCCAGTTTGTAAGGTTCATTGTTCAAGGCTCTGTCTGTACCGCTGAAGAGACGTATAGTACCCTGAAAAAAATACATGACCCGACAACACATGCTGGCCATTCCATAAAGTAATTTGGTAAATATAAGAAATTATATTTCATAGCGTGAAGCGAATTTTGGTTGATATAATGTTCACTAGTAATATCAGATAATCACTATGAAGAATGGTAAATGACAATGAACAAAATCGTGAAGATATGACAAAAGCGATGCCGTCGATGTACTTCAAAAGTAACTACATTGTTAGACAATATGAATGTATGTGTAAATTATGCTATATTACCGATTTAGGGACTGTAATCAGAAGTTAAATTCAGTCATCATACTTACACCTTTACATCATTTAGAACCAATAAGCAAGTACTGTGGATGTTAATTTTAGAACTTTGTTTTGGAATAGCAAACAAAAAAAATTATTTGTCTTTTGGAACAGCACAGCACTCTTGAATGATATTCAAAAGCAATGAGTGTACTCATCGCATCGTGAATTTATATTTGGTTTTCACTGGCATATTTTTGGAGTATATTATCGCTGTTGATACATAAACGAACAGTATTCATTAATACCCAGGTTACAGAAGTTTCTTCAAATGTTGCATGTTGCGTCGTCCAAAATAGACTTGTTAGTAACAATTTTAGAAGGTACTCGGGTACACGAAATTTTCTCTTAGTGACCAATGGTAAACGGATTTTGCAATGGAAGTCGAACCTGCATGCTATTATTGATCACTCTGTCAGAAAAAATATACAATAACCCCCATGTAGATATTGCGAAAATAAAGCATCTACATGTGGGTTTTGAGGGGCCTTTTGCATATACCGCATCCGCTGTAGCTCATGTGGTCACATATATAAAACGCCGACTATCAAGTTGCCCTTCAACAACCATAAGACTTTATGGTCCTTATTTCCATGATACCTAATGATTGTTTTAGGTTCTGTGTAAGAAAATGTTTTGAAAGCTCACTCCCGATCTACTTACCTTGTCTTTATGTAGAATTTACCGAAGCAATATATTTGTCAATACTAAAAGGTTGCCATGTGAAAGTGTACAACTGGTGCTGGTAGCGAGGCATTTGTGATGACGTTCTCAATACAGTATACTCCGCATTATGCTTATCGACATTAATATATGTCCTCTGTAAAACCAACTTCATCAGTTGTAAAATTATTTGGTTCCTAATTTGGTACATGTGACACCATCTACACCGGTTTTCTTAAAAACAGTTACTGGATAATTAATTTCAGTCTGCACAAATGAGCTGAAATACATCATAATGCTCATGGATAATATCGTGAAGACACGTTTACGACTGTAGCATTTAAATATCCTTCTGTAAATATCTCGTTCCACGAAGACAAATTTAAATGAATCAGCATTCATCAAATATGCATATGATTTACTGTTGGTAAATATATTCTGCAACTAGTAGGCCCAGCTGAAAGTACAATTGATTTATTTAAGAGTACAGGTGTGCCACAGAAGACCATTCTTACATACGTACATACATACATACATACATACATACATACATACATACATACATACATACATACATACATACATGCATGCATGCATGCATGCATGCATACATACATATATACAGTCATGAATACATGCAAAGCAGATGGTACTAATTGAATGTGTGAATTTTGCATTATGTATATAATGAATCCTGATGCATTTGTTAAATATACCTGCATTGTGGTCAAGATATCCTTGCATTTTTGGTTTATAGAGATCGTATGTGGCGGTTGGTTGAATACAGAAAATGAAAAGCTATTGGCTTGGCTTTGGTTTAAACGCACTTGGTTATGGCAAGCAAGAATTGTGTACATCAAATAATATGCAGCAAATGAGAAGCGGGTAATCCCTGTTGCAGAAAGGGGAATGACGCAACCGGACCAAGGTAAAGAAGACGCTAACAGCCGACAAAAGACAGATACAGGTGCGCACTTCAAATAGTTGTACCCAGTAATTTGTATTAATTAAAATTGAATGTACAAGTACTCATAGATATTTTGGAATGCGTACATTGACTAAAGTGGCAAAAAACGAGAACAAAAAATTATTAATCTTCAACTTTCGACAAAAAAAGAAAATTATCCAAAAGCGTACAGACTGGAAAACAGTACATACAAAACTTTTTGTAAAGCAAAATACAGCATATTTTGACACAACTCTATGCAGGTATGAACGTGCCACAGAGTGAAGTGGGCACGACAAACAGCAGTGCGATACCGGCAACGCACGGGCACTTAGGACTGGATTTCATATCAATTTTCACAAGATGAGAGTTCAGCTGACTGCTGTCCAAGCCTAACTGACTGAGCATATCTACTTTCAATATTCCTATAGTTTGACAACAAATTCTACCGAGAATAAAATTAAAGTAATTCGGACCTTTGCAATGAATGTACACATTTTTATCTTCAAAGATTGGCTTTGAAGATTAAAATTTCTGCATACATTACAAAGGTCAAATAACTTTGACAATGACACTTCAATTGCAGACAGCAAATCACTGGACAACAGAATCCCTAATGGAAAACACGGAATGCCCATGTAGGTGGTTGTAAAGTGATTTCAAACCACTCTTTGAAATTTCAGATCAACTGTTGACGTCACTGCATTGTTTGAATTCGTCGTTATTTCCAAGGAATGACAAGTAACAGTGGCACATGATGTATTATGCAACTGTGTAATACCTCCAAGAGTGGACATACCATACTTTTATCAAATGAAGGTTTCAACTTTGAATCAACAGTCATTGCAATGTTTAGTGAATGTAAACAATGAATTTTAGGTTGCATCATCCTTTTTGGAACGACATAATTGAAAAAAAAATATGGTAAACAATGCCTCATGGCCTTGGCATCATCATTTTAAACAAGAGATGCGTTCCTCGGTAATTAAACTTTACTTATAGCGAGTGTTTGGTTGTTGTTTTTATTTTTTAACCTGTAGTGGGATTTACAAAGGGGAGATTGGGTCGGCAGGTAGAAATCTATTAATTTTTTAAGTGACATATTTTGGACTGAGTCAACAATATGCGCCGAGAAAAGGTGTTGACCTGCAGTATTCTCTCTGGAAGTATAAGTATACTGGTACTTGAATAAAGGTCTGTTTATGATGAATACGGATCTGGGATCCTGATGATAATTCAGACTAGGTTAACTCAAGTAGATCGCCTTAAGACGTGAGAGGCACTGAGAGATTAAAGCCTTAGCTTAATGTATTGGCCTGTTTCTTTGTTGGTCACTGCGTGTAAAACACGAATCTGCTGTTTTCGTCATGGTATGACAATTTTGTTTATTAATTTTATACGGGGGTCTTTTTCCTTTTTTTTTTTTTTTTTTTTCTTTTATCTTTTTTTTCTTTTTTGTCCTTTTATTCTTACTTTTTTTTCTGGGGGGGGGAGGGTTCGGTGGACTCTGGTTCAAGGATATAAATCAAGTAACCTGACCAAAAACGATGAACCCAATTTTAATCCCTTTGCAATGGTCCATTGTATGAAGTAACATTATTCCATTGAGCTAGGAGCTAAGTGTTGAAATACAAGTTCAATCTTTTATTAGTCGTGCCTGGGACGTTGCTGATGAGGTCTTGTATGCTCTCATTTAGGAGGCCAGTTGCTCTAATGAAGTGCACGGTTAAGGCTCACTATTTTTATAACCCATGAGGCACTTCTGACAGGCAATGTTTTCAGTGCAGTGCCCCCAATAAGCAAAAGAATTGGTTGTAATAATCAAGTGCATGGGTATTGGGGGCAGTTTTGGTGACGTAATGACCAAGTTGTCCCTTGACTAAAAAAAAGGGGGGAATTACGGCTCAAAAATGTTGGGACAAACGATGTTGAGACAAAGGTACCAGTAACTGATTTAATGGGGCCTTATTGTTATGACATCCACACACCATCAGTGCGTAAATGAATATGAATTGAGAGAAAACGTGCCTGTGTAAGAAACCACCCTTACCCTCCAACCACCGGCTGGAATCCTGGATCCTTACGCCCCCAGAGCGTGAGCAAGATCACAAACCAGGTCAAACATTAAGCGCCTACGCAGTGATACGTCACTTTCACTGACTCAAAAGTGATTGCACAGATCTATTGAGTAACCAGTGGTCAATCCAGTGTTGCCCTGCTTCTGTGAGGGCTTTCCAAAAAAAAACAAAAAGACTAGTACAGAATATTTGTTTCACAGCAAATCTCTCTGTGTGCCTACAAATGCATTTTGTTATAAACGCTTTGTATTAGCTTTAATATGTTGTACCAGGTGGCAATAATGTAACAAGATCAGATGTAACAGCAACAATCGAAAGTGGCCTTAAACCTTGAAATGATCTTTGACCTTCAGATGGCGTCCACCTGAATTGGGCTTTGGCCGTTAAATGACATTTTGCTCTAAAATTGACCTTTGACCTTGAAATAGCCTTGACACTTGAGAGGACCTTTGCCTTGCTATGACCGAACTCCTATGCACTCGGTACCATATCTACTTTAGTATATAAGATATTAAAGATTTTTAAACTTCACTTAGCCTTCATTTGTATAATTTTGAAAAATTGTGACTACTATTTTTAAAGGGACAAGGTTTCATTTATAGAAGTAAAATTTTGAGTTTTATCTGTAATAGTCCCCAAGGAAAAGCGTAGGCAAACTTGCTTGTGACAAAATGTGTAGCAATATCTACAATTATAGCCCAACATGATCGAAATTGGACAACACTTGACCTGATTATGCCTAGTTGAAATTTCAAATGTCCAAATGACTTGACCTTTGACCTTCAAAGGTCACAAATAGTATAACAACCCAGTTATTTTATTTTTACCTGCATTTCGTGTCGGGTGCAACGTTTTGACGTTTTGGGAGATGAAAACATCCACTGTAACTTTCAATGCCTACTTGATGAATGCAGGACGGTAAAGGACGGAAGATTAACTTTACTTTTATTCCGGCTTTGATGTAAGCTATGGACGAGCAAAGAACACCAAATGACGAGGTAAATAGGATATATTCCTTGTGTTTATTGCTGAAATTTTACTCAGGTCCGACGGTGGTGCTTCTTATTCACTCATCGCATGTGACGGTTTGTTTATGGATGCTATCAAAATGATAAAATATAATCCTATGTGGAAGCCTGTCCTATCTAAACAAACATCTGCCACGATTTTGCCTTATTATGCATCGATGAAGAATTCTTTCCATGTTTAGGTTTGTTTATGGATGCTATTAAAATTTTAAAATATAATCCTATGTGAAAGCCTGTCCTATCTAAACAAACATCTGCCACGATTTTGCCTTATTATGCATCGATGACGGATTCTTTCTATGTTTAGGTTTGTTTATGGATGCTATGAAAATTATCAAATATAATCCTATGTGAAAGCCTGTCCTATCTAAACAAACATCTGCCACGATTTTGCCTTATTATGCATCGATGGCGAATTGTTTTCATGTTTAAGTCGCATGCAAACAGTATATTTGGTTTTCTCAAAATATTAAATGCACCTGGTGCCAACAATCGAAAAATAACGTTACAATCTATTGGCATCAACGGCCTTGAAAGGTATCAATTTAACAAGGAGTGAACTGATAATTAATATTATATATTTCCAGCATATCTGACAGAAAAAATCTTCACACGACTGTATATATATTATAATTGATATTGTTATTATCATCATCAGCAGCAGCAGCAGCAGCATTTTTATTATCATTATCATTATTACTATTTTTATTGTAATTCATTTACTTCGATGAAAAACACATATACATGTTTCTTAGTGGCTTGATCCAATTTGTACCTCCTATATTAAATAGCGCGTCACAACATATAGCTTAAGCACTAAGACAAGTCTTTACTCATGCAAGAAGGCAACATCTAGGCGATATTTATGGCCGTAGATATACTATTTTTTATGCTTATGGTGTCTATGTCTCAAGACTAATTGCTTTCGCAAGAAACTGTACTGATTTTAAAGATTTTGCTGATAGACATAAATCACTTTTTTGAAGACTTATCAAACAGGGGTTTTCTCAAATAAGATTTAAAAAGGGTTTTCTTAGCTTTAAAGATCAATATCAATATGTTCTACAAAAATATCATGTTGATTTATATGAACATATTTATAAGGTATTTTCTGAGTGTCAGTAAAACACAGAGAAATATGTATATGTATTTCAATGTTGTGGCTGAGAATGTTTTACCTTGAGCTTGATCAAGCTTTCAATAATGGAACATAAAATTTATTATAATTACAACAAATATAAAATAAAATAAAGACCCTATAAGTTCTCGGGCATCATGTTGAACAATACAGGCCTTCTGTTTTCTCATCCTTTTGGATATACCGACAAAATGTAAGGAATACTTACTCAGCTGATGCGAGACATATTTCTTTAACGAATTTTAGGCCTATTGTGCTGTTTTTTCTAGTGAGAAAGAACTTAACCATGTTTCATAATAAATATAATATTAGTATCAACTTAAGTAATCATGTGTTCACGTAGAACATTTTTTTGGTGTTTAAATTTTAATTTTGACATGTTACACAATTTTAATGTAAATATAGTAGTCTGACTTAAAATTCTAAATTATCCTGTCATTGTTTGGACGATGTTTGTGAACTATAGTCAAGTAATTACCTTTTATATTGTGCATTAACATTAAGGGCTAAATTTGTTTTAGGCCTACTTTAAATGAATGTGAGTGTTTTCCAAAGTGGGAGGACTGGAATCCCGTAAAACTGGTTAAACCCACTGCCGATATGTTGGTAACCTGTTCCAAGTCAGGTAGAAGATACTCTCACTCGTTTATATCACATTACTGTTGGTCAGGGATCCTTCTGACGATGAACACTAGCATGTCTTACTATTTCGTAAATGATCCTGGATCTCACAAGGTTAAACTAGTATTCGGTTTGGTCTCATAACTATCATAGAAAACTGTTGTCCGCTTCTCTTTTCATGGAACTTTTATATATTTGGTACCAATTTTAACATTCAGGCATTTTCTCCACATATTGCAGTGCAGTAAGTGTTCCAAGTGTAGTGAAACTGATGTTGTTTTTTTATAATTATCTGATGAATATTGTTTGTTATTGTGAAGGTCATGTCAGGTTGGCTCAAAGTGTTTAATGTACTCTCTCTCTCTCTCTCTCTCTCTCTCTCTCTCTTGTATAAATAATTAGCATCTAAATCAGCTGACTGACAAGTTGAAGTACGTCTGATTATAAATGAAAAAAAAAGTGTTACAGGAAAACAGTTACACTTACAGTTACCTTTAGGAATTTCAACATGATCCCCTCTCTCTCTCTCTTTCTCTCTCTCTCTCTCTCTCTGCCCCCCCCCCTCTCTCTCTCTCTCTCTCTCTCTCTCTCTCTCTGTCTTTGCATAAAACCTAATTCTTTCTCTGATAAAGGTAGTAGAATTTTACAATAATTAGGACTGTTTTACATTTTGACCTTTTGAACTGTATAGAACCACGAGTTAGATGTACATTATGCTTGACTGACATACAGATGACTTACAATGGCATACTACATTTTTGGAATTCTAAATTATCACCCTAATAATTCACTTATTAGATGACGTGTGGGATTCTATGCTTTCTTGAACATTTAAATTTCCTTTCAAAATACTTCTGGAAACCAACTTGAAATGTGACTGCTATCCTTACAAATTTTGGCTTTTCTAATGCATTTTTTGACTACGCTTTAATGGTTTGAGGCCAAACGTCACTTGCTTCTGGCTGATATTTAACATTTGACCCAATGTACTTACTATATTTGCAAATTCAAACACTTTCTTTTTGAAATACTCTTAGTTTATCTCCTTTAAAACAACATCATGTCTTTAACTGCATGCCTGAAACACATCGAATTATATAATCATGTTGTTTGGATTCTTGTTGATGGTCATTCTAGGCCTAGGGGGCTTTTCTGATGGATTGATGTTGGTGTGAGTGTCACTTTGTGGACTTGTACGGATGATGATCATTGTTGAGATGATGGTTGCAAGTAGTACCTTTTTAAATACTGAATTTTAGTGACACTTTCTACAAATAAAGAACCTCCGCTTACAAACTCTCTGATGTGCTGCACATTTTGGTCCCTTTTCATAAATTGTATGGTCCTGTATGCGCATGAATGATGCACCTGTTCAAACCAATTTACTGAAATAGGCCTATAATTTCAAACAAAACTTTTTGCATTCTGTCATGTTAAAAGTAGATATAGCTTTTTCGACCCTATGGACCTTTACACTTACGTTTTGATCTCTTTTGGGCAAATACGAACTATAAATTTATGTGTTTCAGCTATACATACCAAGGAACATTGCCTTTGGTCGGAATTGACTTGGATTGGTTTCATTAGAACTATGGTTTGGATATAGTAATGACACTGTCTAACTATGAACACTTTGCATATTACCCTGGTCTGCTGATGCTGTAATTATTATTATTATTATTATTATTATTATTATTATTATTATTATTATTATTATTATTAATGGTGTCCAGATATGCATTTTTCTATTTATTGTGGTAATGTAAAATATATAAATATAATGTGAAAAATATAATACATATACAGATATATCAAACTGGGTGAACATCAAATTATAAGAAATGACGTTTCCTTATTCATGATGTTAAAGGCGAATATCGTGAAAAAACTTATACATTTCATTATGTTTGAAACTGTCCACATCGAGTTTTCAGGAAACTAAGCTAAATTCAATGTAAAGCTGACCAGGCCCAATTATTTTCAAATTTCATTATGTTTGAAACTGTCCACATCGAGTTTTCAGGAAACTAAGCTAAACTCAATGTAAAGCTGACCAGGCCCAATTATTTTCGAATTTCTTGTGCGTTTGTCTGAAGAATCAGATCAGCTGGGCTCAGTGACTTTTTTACAGTTTATCACCCTTGTAAGGATTTATAGCGAGTTCGAAGTACAATGACCTTAACGCAATTTCAAGGTCGTGAGGCTTATTTTCTCATTTTCTTGCTTGTGATATGCGGAAAATTCGATTAAGCTGGGATCAGGAAACATAATACCGTTGATCACCCTTGAGAGTTTTCGCGTCGAGCTTGAATGACAGCGACCTTGATATGGTTTCAGGGCTGTCAGGTAACTCATCACAGCACGGGGCGAAAACGCAATCTACATTATTTTTGCTCATGATATTATTATTTAGCCAATGGCTTTAACATCCTTGTAGACGTTTTGTAACGTAATGACCTTGAATTAATTTGAAGGGCAGCCGGAGGGTTTAAAAGCAGATAAAGCAACAGTCATTTTATTAGAAATTGTTTTCAATTCTAAATAGAATGTAAATGAGGGTAACAAATTGGCTGTGGGAATAAAAGTCATAAACAATCAAATCAACCTATTATATTAAAATAAAACGCTTTGAACTGAGACGTATACTCCAGTACTTATGGTTTATTCGGAAAAAGTCTAGGGATGACTGAAATAATGCCCTGGTATGTCATTAAGTTTGACCTCATATTTGGGCACTCATACAAAATACTTCATATGAAACGAATGCATCATTATCGTCCATTAAATCAGATGCTCTATTCATACCTTTCCTGTTCTAACGGCCTAAAAATAGATTGTGTTCAATTAATGTCCACGAATCTTATAAAAAAAAACATATGTATTGAAAAACTGTGTATGCATACGCTCAAAACATAATAACACAACATCTTTTCATTACCTCATTCCAGAATACATTGGTGATATTTTAACAATAAAACCTGCATGTCAATTATTGTTGTTACATTTCCAGATATCATTAAATTATGTTTTCTGATAATAAACAAAATCTGGCCATCTTCCCCCATCATTTGCACATTACAAGCTTTGATGCAGCTTAACTGAGTGCTTGATTTTGTAACCTGATGTGAAGCATAATTTAATCCACTTCTCGCATAAGAACCTACATTGCTATAACACTTCATTTTATCTTTGATGTCCAATCCCATAAAAACTTATATAACAAAGTCCCTGTTTTCTTTAAAAAAAACCAAGTTCGGCACTCAGTTGAAATGTATTACGAACCTCTGTCATAGAATAAATGAGCTGTGATAAAGCATTTTTTTTTTTACATTGTAATCTTGCCATATGAGAAATTAAGTTGCGGCCATCTGTTTAACTGATTTTTTTGTGGTTATGGGTGATTATTCAATTTTGCTAATTTTTAAGTATCTGCGACGTCATGTAAAATGTCCAAAATCAAATTACAATCAAACGCTGATGAATACAGCTAAAATATAGTTCAATTGTCATACTGACATTCAAGAAATGTATATCTTTAAGACAAAATTACCCAGGTCGTTCATCTGTCAAATCAACCCCCCCCCCCCCCAAGTTGTTTGCCTGCCTGCGTGCCTGATCACCAAAAGTGCGAAACACACGGGTGATCACACGCGCATGCATGCACACAAGAAAGGTGATTTGGTTAATAATGATTAACGGCGAGGGTTATTTTGTATAAATCCCCTACGGTCCATTTAGAAACAAAAAAAAAGACAATTTAATATCACTTGTACCAGTTTATTAGTCACCCGCCCACTTACTATAATACCTACAGCTACCAAATTTATTATTTTAATACTACCTGGGGAGTTGTTGTGTCACATGGCAAAAGTAGGTCACTAGGTCATATATCTAGGTCACTGTGAAATCCATTCAAAATCTTGTCCGGGCCATAACTTTTTTGTCCTTTTACTTAGATTAATGAAATTTTACACAAATGTGAAGCTTAATCTAAGAATGTGCCATACTTTTTTTTTTTTTTTATCTAGGTCACACCCCTATATAGTAGTCCATTCAACCTCGTGGGCGACGAGCGGGGGACTATACATTGCTCTGCAATACTCATTAACTTGTTTCACTACATTTCATTGGACTTTGCCACGATCATGCCACGCGTGTGAACATAAAATTCAAACAACAAAGAAAAGTGGTCCACTATAGGCCTAATGGCCAGCTTTTTCAGAGCCATTGCTTCAGCCCAAAACATTGCCCAGAAGTCACTTATTTATTATTTCTATACCGAATTAATTTGGTGGAGATGAGAATGGGAAGGTAACGTTGCCTTGGAATGTTGTACCAGCAAACATTCCAAAGTGTGCACCGGTGAAGCCAAACTGACTGATGGCCGTCAGTTTGGCCCCGTCAGCTGGGACAAACGATGGTGTAACGAGTCTTGGGAGTGTTTGGACAGATGTTAGAGGTCTCTGAATCAAAGAAGAAATCCCCTGGGGAATGATGCACTTGGTGCGCTGTTCATTTTTGCATTCTCTTTGCTGTTGCACAATAATTGTTCATGGACTGCACATTTTTATGCCTGCTCAGATGTTGAATGATGGTTAGCGGGACTCCATTTGAGTGTTCAGTGCTCACGAAAAAACGGGGATGACCTTTGATCCATGGCCATACCAAGTATGGAATTGATTTATGCCATATTTGGAAAACCATATCTCTGATTTTACAAATATGGTAAAAAGTAGTTCCATCCATGGAATATGGCCAACAACATCACATCATAGGTCATATCCGCTGGACTATTTGCACCGGTATATATCGTTTCAATCCAGTTTTTTTAACCAAAATTAGGTAAAGATAAGACTTCTTGCGACAAACTCTAATAAAAACTTCCAAATATTATTTATTTTCAAACTCGAGAAACACAGCTAAAGTTAAAATAGCCTTCCTATCCGCAAATTCTAATATTCCAATCATTCTTATTTTATATTCTCCAATGAGTTTTTTTTTGGGGGGGGGGGTTGTTTTCCTCCATTTTCTTCTAAAAAAGTATTCCTGCTGTATGCTTTTCTAAATATTGAAAATTCCCAAACCTAATTTGAAAGGAATGTTCTCACATTCATTGAACTAGTTCAAACATTCTCTCCCATACTAATATGTATGAATCTACTGAAACAATAATCTACTTGTACCTTGGTATAGATTTGATCCAATAGGCAAACAATAAAAAGGAAAAAATTCAAAACAAAATCACCACTTCTTCCATGAAAGCCTTAGACATACACCTAGCTGTCCTGTCCGTCTCATGAAGCATCCCATGTGTCACCCATATTTGCTATACAAACTAAAATTTGGAGCAACCTGTGTTTAAGCATTCCTTCCTCCAAAGTTAAACCAATGGGGCAGACTCTTTCTTTATCTCTCCAGAGTTATATTGATCGGACTTGTCACTGCTGTTGCCCCTGTAGATTGCTCCTCCCACAGATTGTTGAGAACCTTGGTTTAGCGCAATATTTTTAATTTATCGAACACAGATCTTGTCTCCGTACACACAACCCTTGTAATAGACCACTGGAAAAATAGTGATTTGTAATGCCAGCTTTCAGAGACCACTTAAATTGTGTCCAGATATATCATTTAATATCATCAATAGGTCCCCCAAAACATGATCCGGTCTTTCCGAATGAGTGTACTTTTTTGGCTGATAAAATAAACCCACGCCCGTATTGCCATGCAATCCAATACAAGTCCCAACACATGGCTCAGCAAGACCATAGGAGTGAATTTTGCCAAACTTTTATTCATATGATTAGAGGTTACCGGGTATAACATGGCAGTGTGCGGCAGGTCGACAGAAAGTATTGACAGTGATGGCTGCATTCCTAGGGCACCCACGGATCTAGGCCACTCATTTTGCATGTGCGAATGCACAGGCTCTGCAACAAACTTGGCCACAGTTGACTGAATGTTCTCTCTCTCTCTCTCTCTCTCTCTCTCTCTCTCTCTATCTCTCTCTCTCTCTCTCTCTCTCTCTCTCTATCTATCTAAGTCCAAGATGCAATGTCACGCATTGTTGTATTTTCTTTCTCGTTTCGTCCCATCTGTGTAATGCAATTGACTTTCACCTTGCACGTTTCAGTGATAATGAACAGCTTTTAAGCAAACTGATTTTCTGGAATTGTACGTGATTATGTACCGCTTTAAAATTTATCCACTCAGTTCTGTATGTGGTATGGAAACACAGATTATTCCAAAAGTATCAGGTGCATAAATATGCAAAAATGTTTGGTGCAAGCCATAAGTTTACATCTAGAATTGCTCTCTAGATCTCAAGCAAGAATTTGACATTTTCTCCGTGGATTCCTACAGCTGACATATAATTAAGAAAACAGAGGGTTGCGGATTTATTTTCTTCATCCCAAAACATTGTCCAATTGCATTGAGACATAATGCTAACGTAAAGGCCATCTTTCCGTTAGAAATTTAGGTTGCCAAATGACCTTGTCCTTCATCCAATAATTGCTACAAATATATCACGGAATTATGAATGGCCTCATGATTTAAAATCAAAATCAACTTTTTGATGGTTTGTGAAAACCCAAAGTTTTTTTTTTTTTTTTTTTTTTTTTGTTTTTTTTTAAGAGAGTAATTCTAAAACTACCCGCAAGGGGAAATGCTTACATGTAGAGAATCTTGCAGTTTTCATTCAAAATTGAACTAAGGGACGGGTCTTAAACGTAACGCACCAACAAGTGTCTATTGAGGTAACTTGAATATTCGAGCATTAGTTTTGGGAATGTGCTGGTATTTGATGAAATGTGAATATCATCACAAAGAATAAGATAACTAGGAGCATATATATATATATATATATATATATATATATATATATATATATATATATATATATATATATATATATATATATATACATATATATATATATACATACATATATATACATATATATATATATACATATATATATATATATATATATATATATACATATATATATATATATATATATATTGCACATATTTGTAAGTAGCCTTTAATTCAATGGTAGTGTTCTTCGTCCTATACCTGTTCAGCTTCTCGGGAATATTTTGTTATATATATCGATGTTGTTGCCGATATTCAACAGCTGCTTGGTCGAGTGTACAGCGATATTGTGACAGCCATCTACTGACTGAAAAAGAACATCCACCTGCCCACATCTTGTGGTCTATACCATACATGTTATAGCATTGCCCGTTTAAACAAATTTGATTGGTCATGGCAAAATGATATATATATATTATATGTACATATATATTAAAAGATGTACTTTGGATCAAATATTTCTGCGAATTCTATTGTACTTTGGATCAAATATTTCTGCGAATTCTATTGTAAATGTCCACAGATGGTTAGGAAGTTTGGCTTCAATAATATTAGAGATTTATACTTGCCTGTTATGCTACTTTTTGCATCAGTCTGTTTTAATATTCACTTAAAGACATTTTGGGCTTACATGTTTATTATCAAATAACCTCCCCCCCCCCTCCCCGGGGCTATCGGTAGCTAGCAGCGGTTGACAACAGTTACGACTTTGCCTGGTTGTACTTAAAATCGTGTCAAGACAAATTATGTTTTGACAACATGTTTTTGACATAAATGCTAATGAATTGCATTCTTTTCTGACATGGCTAAATGCACATTTATTCAACATTAAAAAATACTCAAAATTGACAGTATTGCCTCAAATGTCACAAACCTGACACACTGCTTTGAAACACTCATTCAGGGTTGGCAGTGAAATAGAGCTTAATTGTTTAGAGACTTTCAAAGTGAGAAGTAGGTGTCATCAAGGATTTTGTTTCACAATTCTGGTGCAGGATGCCAATTGTTGCAGTACTTGTTGGGATTTCCCTTGGTTTGTACAGGTTGTCTAGCTGCAACTGTTTATTTTATGATCACTGGAACTGAATATAATGCCCCATTTTATTCCCACTTCAGTGGGCAAGTGGTTTAACTAGGATAAGCTATCCTGCTCGAAAGGGTGAAAGGGTACATTCTGGTTCAGGGGTCAATCAAATTGTTCTTATCTGAACCTGTACTATACAAATTTAGTCATTATGTTTTGTTTGACAAGTATTTTTCTTTCATAATGAAGCTCTGCTTTTACAAGTAGAACTTCAGGCATTTAGCTAAGTCATCATTTGCCACATTCATATTTATTCATTATTATGTGAGTTGTCTTTGCTGAATATTTAACTTAGAAAGGATGCCGCTACTCAGGGAGACATGTATGACTATATGCTCAGAAACATTTTCTGAGTAGCTACCATCTAAAGACCCCTTAATTTGTTTTGGCTAATACAGCCTGTCAAAATTACAGAAGAACGTGTATAATATGGAAAATAGTACTTCCATCTGTGTACAGAGTTAAACCTGCTTCAGAAGCACAACTCGATTTCGCATTCGTTCATCGGTTTGCTTATTTACTGGCCATACATCAGTTTTGAATCAAGGTAAGTGTGACTCCTAAACATCTCAGCTTGTTGAATGGGCTTATTACCTCAATACCAAAACGTGTCTTCGTGTATATCTTTTGGCGCCTGTCATACAAACTCGTAAGTGTTCATACTTTCACTGAAAATGTTAATTGATGAAGTTCAAAATTAGACATGCATTGAATATATAAGAGCCCTATATTATACTTTGCTCCTTTATAATTGTAGACAATCTCACAGGCCAACCAGTGCTAGCCCCTTCTATGTGTGTAACTTCAGTTTGAGTCAACACCCACATGGTCACCCCTCCTATGTTAAGAGTCCAATTGCAAATACACCAAAAGGGGAATACAACAATTATCGATGCATCAATATTCTGCTTTCAATACCAATGTGAAGAAACTTCACTCCCTACATCGTTTTTGTTACATTTGTGAATCTGAAACATTACAAAAACACTCTAGCTCCGTTATAGCTATGAGCTGAAGCATAAAGCCAGGTTGACTGTCAATAGAAAAAGAGCAGAACATGTCCCTTACAAGAATTGCACATTGAGGTAATTACGTAGAGTTAGTGTTCTATGGGGACCTCAATGGAGTAATAGCTCAGTTTACCTGAAGGGAAATTTGACGAAAACGATCCATATTAGGTTTTATCTCTAGGTGTGTTTTAGACCATCTGCCTGTAATACACAGTTTCGGTTGTTTTATATATATATATATATATATATATATATATATATATATATATATATATATATATATATATATATATATATATATATATATGTATGTATGTATGTATGTATGTATGTATGTATGTATGTGTGTGTGTAATCATTAATTCTCGAACTATAAAAATGAAAGGTAGCACAGACACTACTCAGAATCGATTCTTCTACATATACTCATAGACATACAGAAATATTGTGAATTCGGAAAAGGCATGACAATGCCAGACTTCTACATTTTTTCCAGAATCACTAGTCTTATGGACAAGTGAATTTGAATTGTCACTTGTCCCTCTGCCATGAATCGTAATTTCCAAAACATAACTTGGGGGAGGGGGAAGCCTGTTTCAATCAATAGTGAATAATTGTCTGTCAATTATCGATACATCAATATTCTGATTTCAATACCAATGTGAAGAAACTTCACTCCTGACTTAAAACAGGCAGTCGCCTATTAAAGGCAACTTGTGTTTTTAAACCCGTTTCTAACCTTTGAAACAGTTTTCCTTAATGACAAACTTCAGCTTTTTTCCCCAAGACATATTGGCCAATCCACTTAAAAACCCACATTTTGCACTTACTCTGAAGAAATATGGCAGGCGTGTTGCCTTTCTGTGTTCCGTACTTGTCCATCAACTGAGATGACAGCAAAGCGAGAAAGTAGACCTACTTCGTTTTTGTGACATTAGTGAATCTGAAACATTACAAAAACACGCTACCTCACTTATAACCATGAGCTGAAGCACAAAGCCAAGTTGACTGTCAATAGAAAAAGAGCAGAACATGCCCCTTACAATAGAATTGCATATTGAACTAATTACGTAGAGTTACTGTTTTATGGGAACTACAATAGAGCAATCGCTCAGTATACCTGAAAGGAAATTTGACGAAAACGATGCATATTAGGTTTTATCTGTTACCTCTGTACATGACACTATTTATTTTAGACTATCTGCCTGTAATACACGTATATATATATACATACGTACATATATATACATATATATACATATATATACATATATATATATAATATATAATATATATATATATATATACATATATATTATTGCTTCTTGAATTATCAAAATGAAAGGTAGCCCAGACACTACTCAGAATCGGGTCTTCTACATCTACTCACTGACATGTACAAATATAGTAAATTCGGAAAAAGGCATAACAATGCCAGACTTGTACATTTTTATTCCAGAATCACTCGTCGTATGGACAAGTGAACCTTAATTGTCATTGTCCCTCTGCCATGGATCATAAATTACAAAATATCACCTCGGGGAGGGATAAGCTTGTTTCAATCAATAGTGAATAATTGTCTGTCCCTCAATCCTGGAAATTGTTTTAGAAGCTGTAAATATTTGTTTATTTGAAAAGAACCACAGCTTGCCAATGATGCTTGGTGACAACTTCAGCGTGTTCCCCAGCTACACCTCCAGCACAGTCTCATGCTACACAAGCTAAGTTGTCTGCGTTTCTCACTGTCTCAGCCAGGCAATTGGGCTTTAATAAAATCTTGTTTACGATCAATAATTTGTTTTTTTTTTCACTGGACCACTGATGTTCAAAAGTCACTTGTTTGACCTAGATATCTACATTTCTGGAACAAGATCAAAAGAATTGTGGAAGCCTGAATGCAACAACCCATGACAAGGATGAACAAAAGTATTGCGTGTATTTGGCTTGGGTAGAGAATAATTGTGACTGAAGCTAATGGAATATTACAGTTATCTGTTTTCCTTTCATTTCATAGAAAATGCCAATAAATTAATTCATACTGAAACTGTCATTACCATATACACATCTGAGACCATCTGAAAGGATCACAGCATTCCTATCTATCCTGCACAAAAGCAAAACTTGTGGTTGTAATGGCAAACAGAGATATCTAGAGAATGGTAGCAATTATCAATGTGTATACAGTGGTGAGCTCAACTGCCAGCTTGGAACCTTGCTGGAACAAAAATTTCTTATTTTTATACATTAATAACAGCAATATATCTTGCAACTGTGATCAGATTTAAGTGGTTAAGAAGATATATCGATATTTAAGTTTTATATTGCTTCTATTTGCTAATATCAGCCTTAGTATATTGACATTACAGAAATATTATATGACATGACAATTTTTGTAGGTAAAGGAAATGCATAATAGTGATGGAACTGATTTTAGAACCTGATTTCAACTCGAGTAAGGGAATGCCATTGGGCATATATTTCCCCCACGCCAAAAAGAAAACACTTCAGCCGCTTATTCTACAAAGAATATCAAGACCATATGTACAAGACGGCCTAAAGCTATAAATTATGAAGTTATTCCAAACTATATAATACATAACATGATCCCATATGATCAAAGAGGTATAAAGATATCGAAAATCCGTGATATATTAACGGTACACTTGTTGAATAATAACCATACATATGGTTTGTTTTTTCTTGGCATTGCAGTTGATGATATTAAGCAAGCTGTCACATAATTGTCTTTTATCCGTGGAAGCTGCAATACAAAAATCAAAGATTGTAACTCAAGTCAAGTAGCATTTCCATCCTTAATCCATGGAATCTCCGCTTTGTAAGCTCATCTGACTTGTCAGTCACATGAGCTTATATGATAGGTCTCTGTGTTACGTTTGTCTGGCACCTTGCATCTGGCATTTGGCAACCACAATTCGACTTTTTCTCCTAAACCACATGAAAGATTCACTTTAAACTTGGTGGGCAAGTACCTTTGGGTGGTTGCTGCTGCGTTGTTCAAATGGTCTTACTGCAGCGATTTTTTTTGGTCATTTTTGTGTCAAATCAGAAAAAAATCTTCTTCTCCGAAATTACTCCGCCAATTGGTTTGAAATTCCACAGGGTCACTTATGGCGACCCCTAGATCTTTACTTACTCAAGAAGTGGCACTGCACTTTTTTCTATTTCTTATGATTTTTTTTTTTGGGGGGGGGGGGGGTTAGACTTCTCTGAAACTGTCAGCCAGATTCACTACAAACTCGGTGGCAAAATTTTTGTAGTGGGTCTTGACAAAGTTTGTTTGAATTGTCATGCCCCAATGAAGTTTTGTATTTTGTATGAATTTGTTTGTTCTTTTGGGGTCCAAATCAGAAAAAACAAAATTCTAAGAACCCCTTCACCAAATTGCTTCCAAATCATGCAGCAACACTCCTCAGGACACATAGTTGTTAATTTGTTCACAAGGTGACACTGAATGTCAAGGCAATTTTTATGGATTCTAGTTTTTTTATGTTTGGAATGATTGCCAGGCATCTTGATCTGGTGTGCTTCCTGATTTGCTCATATTGAGAAACCAACCAATCAGCCTATGCCACAGTGGGAGTCCATGCGTGTAGACATTGGAGGAGAGGCCTCAACAGGAGTGGTATCACTTTGTAAGTTAAAAAAATGCCCTTTCTGGCCATCCGCTGATAAAGTATTTGCAATGTGAACTAAATGTAAGTGTTCATATTTATTGTTGATGTACTTTGTAGAACAGTTATCAACAGAAAGTTAGGAAAATCGTGTTTTACAAGGCATGATTGCTGGGGATAATATGACTCTTCAGCTGACATAGTAACCACCAGGTTGAGCAACCCCTTACTTTGACCAAAGGCTCTGGTAAGTTACGAAAATTTCACAAAACACTGTTACAATACACCTACATTGGAACTTAGGCAGTGAATGATCAAGTAATTTTGGCAAACTCGTTTTAAGATGCTTGACCAGATCGAAATTAAACGACCTAAATGGGTACTGTACGCCTCTTAATATTGTGCAATTGCTGACTGACATCTGATGGGACTTATAAAAGGTAAGTTTTGCAGGTAGGATTTCTTCTTACATTTACACGATAGGTGGGGCTGGCTGGTGAGTGCATCTGCTTATGATTTGCCATTAGCGATACCTGTCATGCCTGAACGTGTCTGAGGAAGTGGCAAAATGAATGTCTGTTTCTTGCATCATCCGCATTCAACTGCAAATGTGAAACTCTGCGATGATATATTGTTTAGGTGAGTTTGGGAACAGGCTGGCCAGTTATTGGACTGAAATAAAGGGGGAAACGGTGTAGAATTTCAAAAGTGCTTTGTCTCTGGATACCTCTGCTTATTATCATTATTATTTTTTTATTGATATTTTTGAAAAAATTAACACATAATACAATTTGCCACAATGTTGAAATATGTTGAATTATTGATAAGGTATGAGAAATGGCCATTTGCTGTGCAGTGATACATAGGATCTTTCAATGAATTTTGTAAAAAAAATTTTGGCAAAATGTTAGAAAATCAATGCAGAAGCGGCCAGCCAATCGCTTTGAAAATGCACAGGGACACTTCTGGGAACCCCGCAATCTTAATTGTTCAAGAAAGGGTGCTGGTGGTTTTTTTTTTTTTTTTTGGTTGGGCAGTGTTTTTGTTAATTTTTTTTTTTTTTTTTTTTTTTTTTTGTTTTTGCTATTTTTTTTTTTGTTTGTTTTGTTTTGCTATTATAGATTAAAGGTCCAGTTCAGTCTGTGCATGTTAGGTCAGTTCAGCTCAGGACACATTCTTCTTGTTCAATGACGTATTTATTTTTAAAAATCTGTGTTACTCCAGCCAGTTGATACAAAATAATTGTGCTGAGTGTTTGCACGTTATGCATTACTTAGCTATCGGCACTTGCAATTATCACATGTCACACCTCCAATGTGAAACAAACTTTCGGATCCTGAAGTGAATCACATTATATATAGGGACTTGTGGGATTAAATGAATGAACAATGCACGAGGCAGTACACCCATGTTGTTGTCAAGATGTGCTTGCTTTATAGTTATCTTCTGTGGTAACTGATTGAACTGTAAACTGTGCTTTTGTAGGAAATGGAAACCTTGACTTGCAAAAATGTCTCACAGTTTTAAAGTATCATGGAATACATACACCATTTAGAGTAACTAATGAACTGATTCAGTGCAAATTTATAATACATATTCACAATTGGTTAAAAAAAAACAGACTTTACCAGACCACGTAGTTTGCCTTATGGACAAAAACTTTTAGTTTCAGAAGGTTTACAACTGGAAATAAACTCTCCATTACCAAGGCATCTGATGATCTAGCCATACAGGTAGGCAGTATGTAAGATTTAAGCATTTATGATGCAATGTCGGCAAACACCTAGCACATATATTCTGATCACACACCTAGATCGCCTTGACCTGTTTTCTTTAATGTCACCATTTTATTAGCAAATTGATGCATTTTCAAAATATCTTTTCCTGTAACAATATACATAAATAGATCAAGCTTGGCTCAGAAAGTTATGAGCAAATAATGATAGCCAAGGCCCCTCACTACAAAGCCATATTGGAAAGAACTGCATTCAGTTTAAAGCTTTATCTTGGGAATTTCAATTTGCAATTATATTCCACATGTTGCATTGACATTGGAACACTCATATTCTGACATACCCTGAAAAGTTGCTGTTAATATCCAGACATTGTCAAAAAGTCCGGCTGCAATAATTTTAAAGATTTTAGAATTGCCTGTTTCCCTACCTCTAATTTTATCTTTTTACATGATTCTGTTTAAATATTTATCTTTGATTTATCTTTTATATGTGGTCTGTCATGTTACCCCCCCCCCCTCCCTCCAGGGTGGCTATCCGTAGCAAGCAGCAGCCGATGACAGGTACAACTTTGCCAACTTGTATGTAGAATCTGGTTGAGAAAAATAATATATTGATATCTTGTTCTTGACTTAAATGCTGATAACTTTCACTTTTTCTGCCATCTTTAAGTACAAATATATTCAATGTAAAAAAAATACTCGAAGTTGACGGTATTAACTCACAACGAACAAAACTGACCCATTCTGTTGAAACATTAACTCAGGGTTGGTAGTGAACTAGAGCACTTTTTGTTCAAGGACTTTATAAGTGCTGAGTAGATGTCATCACAGGGTTTGGTGTACACTTCTGGTGCAAGATGTCCATTGTAACATTCTTTGTCAGAATTTCACGTGGCTTACTCAGGTGCTTCACTGTAACTGTTTAGTTTATAATCACTGGGACTGAATATAATGCCCCAGTGTGTCTCTGCTTATACACTGGGTGGTGGTTAAACTAAGGTCATCTATCCAGCTAGAAAGGCTACATAAGGTTCAGCGGTATGTCAAATTTTGCTCATGTGAACTTGTACTAAACATATTTGGTAATTATGTTTGGTTTGACAGGCATGGTATATTTATATTGAAGCTAATGTATATGTTAATATTTTCCCACTGTTATGTGGGATCACTTGGCTGAATATTCAGACAAGGGCTGCCATTCAAAGAGACATGGACGGGTAAAGGCTCCGAAACATGTTTGAGTAGTTACCCGCTGAAGATCCTTTAATACATCTGAGCTAATGTAGCCTGTGTCAAAATTCTACAGACAAACGTGTGCAATATGGACAATAGTACTTCCATATTTGTACAGGTTAGACAGTGGCGGGTTAGCTTACAGAGTGAAAAGAGTTTGGATTGCGGAATAGATTAACGTCTGCCAGATAAAACTAGGAAGTTGTTCTGGACGCAAAAGACACAAATATAATGTAACATAAATATGTTGAACAACTCATAAAATTGCTGTTTTCATAGAAGCAGTATTATGTACTACAGGTTGCTCACGTACCATAATATTGACAGTGAAACATTTCTTACTTTAGCATATTCAGTGTACTGATGTCACGGGAAAGCACATGCATATTTATTATATTTGCTCATAATGTAAATATAATACAAAACCTTAGTAACAACTCAAAAGATTGCTGTTTTGAATGAAAAAGCGGTTTGCCCTACAAGTTGGTCACAAGCTTTTAAAGGGTTGAAAAATAAGGTTCGAAATTGTTTATATAACGAAACCACATGCCACCAACATTATGCTATCTGAAGGATTCCTGTGAAGGATGTATCATTGTTTACCGCAGAGTGCCAGATATTTCCCGATCATACCAATAGGGTTTAGTTCCACATATTTTTAAACTATTCATCTAGTGTATTTGGGATGATGGGGCGATTCACGTGAAGTATCAATCATGTGACTTATTATCTGAAATTCTAGCTAGACATGCTTTATCTAGTAAGTTCACTACATAGTGTTGCTGGCATGATCTGATAATGTACATGTTCGTGCCGTTACTATAGGGATAGCAAAGGACTTGCATAATGGCTTGCATCTCTGTAATGGCGAATCTTTGGCCCATCGCGACTGTTTAACCCATATTGGAAAATACCTATCTTGCTTCTTTTATTGCTCTTAATCTGGACCTAGAGTGTTATTCCAAGGTCAAAATGCTACACTGACTCACATGTTTGTACTAGTGGATCATCATACATTGAATTATTTAAACAATTGCATCTAGAACTGCGTGAGTGAAGACTATGATACTGCAGACAATAATAATGGCCTTAAAGGAAGATGAATTTGATTTTATTTAGAAAATCAAAGGGCTCTTTCAGCTCGTGTGTCTAATGTCAACTGAGCAGAGACAGAACTGACTGTCACAGTCTTCTTGCTTTGTACATAAGTTTTTCTTGTCGTGTTTCACTCCGAGTTCATTCCTTGCAGTGTTGGTCTTGCCTTGTTTCACTTCGAGTTCTACCCTCACAATGTTGGCCTTGCCTTGTTTCACATCAAGTTGTTCCTTTTAGCTTTATCAAGATATATTGTCCTTAAAATTGTATTTAGATGCATATCACTACATTTACCTCAATACTAGTACAATACTGTGTAGACATGTTGCCTTGATACTGCTGAAACACTTTGCCTTTCATCTGCATTGTGGGGGAAGGGACCTCCATTTGAAACAAACAGTCCGACAATCAGGTAAAAGTAATCAGTATTTGGTGTTCATCAACGATCATCTTGCTTTCTCCAGTTATACATGAAAAATCACTGTAAACTCCCGCACTTGACCGAAATATATTGCAAAATATTCTGCATTGTGCAATGTTTATGCACATTGCCTTGTTGAGTCCTAGTATACTGGTGGTAATATACTTTTTCTGTGACTAATGATGTTTTAATCCTTGCATATTGAAAGATTTACCTGCCGCCAGAGTGTTTGTGATGACAATATTTCAGCAAAAGCTCAGCATCCAAGTACCAGTGGCAATACATTTCAAAGAGAAAATTATAAGCATCGGGTTTAATATTTTGTTATTTTTTGCAAAGTATCTGCCTAAATGCACGCTTAAATGGTTGATTTTTCCACGCATAAATGAAAACATTAACTCCAGAATTGCTAAATTGAAGAACATTAAAGATACTAGATACAAACAAGTTTGGACGTACAAATGAAAATGAATAATAAAGCATAGCTGGCACCCAAGCAATAATAAAACAACCAACAACAAGGCTGAATGCAAGTACTGTTTCCAGCTGTCTTGTAAAGACAGCACCTCTGGATTGATCTGAAGCAGCATGCACATTCTTCCGCTGCCTTCGAACCTCATGAAAAATTACTACATATAATACAGTGATTATACCTGAAATTATTATCACCACTAATACAATAGGTATCATTTGATATACTACTAGCGTATTTCTGTGTCCTATACAAAAGCAAACTTGATTTTTGTTATGTGCCCTTATGACAGTCAGGGGAGTTGTAACAATTAGGATTGGCAGTGTCCAACTAAGGGCAATTGCCACCTTGATATGTTGCCAACTAACCAATATTTCGTACCTCAATGGATACATAACAGCAATATATCGTTCAATGGTGATGAAAAACAAGTGGAAAACTGATATTCCCATCGGAGTTGAAGATGCTAGATGTAGTGTTACGCAGAATGGCATGTGAAGTCCTAATTCTGGCCTCAATCGCAATATGATAAGCAGCGGATGAGTTAGTCCAATCCACAAATCAACAACAGCTAGGCTTGCTACCAGCCAGTGTGATTTACTTTGAAGCTCCCTGTGCTTGGCCACAGCATATATTGTCAGGACATTGCCTCCGATGACAGTTATCATGAGAAGGAGTGCTATGACAATTAAAATGACTCGAAAAACTATTGATGAGGATGACTTGAATGATTCCATCATCTCGGTACAGTTCATCAGTCCAGTATCATTGATCCAGTTTGTAAGGTTCATTGTTCAAGGCTCTGTGTACCTCTGAAGAGACGTATAATACCCTGAAACAAAATACATGACCCGAGAACACATGCTGGCCATTTCATAAAGTAATTCGTAAATATAAGAAATTATATTGTAGAGCGTGAAGCGAATTTTGGTTCATACAATATTCATTTGTAATATCAGATAATTACTATGACAAATGGAAAATGACAACGAACGAAATTGTGAAGATATGACACAAAAGTTACCGTCGATGTTCTGGAAAAGTAACTACATTGTTTAACAGTATCAATGTATGTGGAAATTATGCGATATGAGCAAGTACGATGAATGTTAATTTTAGAGCTTTGTTTTGGAATAGCAAACAAACAAAATTTATTTCGTTTGGAAAGGCACCTTTGAATAATGTTCAAAGTCAAGGAGTGTACTCATCGCATGGTGAATTTACATGTTTGTTTTTCATATCTTAATTTTTTGGAGTATATTGTTGCTGTTGATATATAAATGAACAGTATTCATTATAACCCAGGTTACAGACGTTTCTTCAAATGTTGCATATTGCGTCGTCCAAAATAGACTTGTTTGAACAATTGTGATGCGACTCGGGCACAATAAATTTTCTCTGTGCACCCAATGCTTAACGGATTATGCAATGGGAGTCTATCCTGCACACTATTATTGATCATACTCCCAGAAAAAAACGTTAAATAACCCTGCTGTTAATATAGCAAAAACAAAGCATCTACATATGGGTTTGAGGGGACTTTTGCATGTACCGAATCTGGTCTAGGTCATGTGGTCACGTACATGAAACGCCGTCTATCCAGTTGCCTTTCAACAACCATAAAACCTTATGTTCCTGATATCCATGAGACCTAATGATTGTTTTAAGTTCTGTCTGAGAAATTGTTTTGAAAGCTCAATCCAAATCTATTAACCTTGTCTTTATGTAGAAATTACCCAAGCAATCTATTTGTCAATACTAAAAGGTTGCCATGTGAAAGTGTACAACTGGTGCTGGTAGTGAGGCATTTGTGATGACGTTCTCAATACAGTATACTCGGCATTATGCTTATTGACATTAATATATGTGAAACCAACTTCATCAGTTGTATAATTCTATGCTTCCTAATTAGAAACATGTGACACCAACTACACCGGTTACTTTTTTATACAATTATTGGACATTTATTTCAGTCTGCATAAATGAACTGAAATACATCATAATGATCATGGATAATATTGTCAAGACACGCTTACGACTATGGTATATAAACATCCTTCTGTATGTGTCTCGTTCCATTAGAACTTATTAACGAATTTAAACGAATCAGCATTCATAAAATATGCAGATGATTTACTGTTGATAAATTGAGTTTAGGTAGTTATTCTGCAACTAAAAGGTCAAGCTGAAAGCTTAACTGATTTAGTTAAGAGTACAGGTGTGGCTACATACACAGGTCCATTCTTACATACATCCATACATCCATCCATCCATCCATACATGCATACATACATGCATGCATGGATGCATACATACATACATACATACATACATACATACATACATACATACAGGCATAAATACATGTGTTACAAATGGTACTTATTGAATGTATGGATTTTGCATTATGTATATAATCAATCCTGATGCATTTGTTAAATATACCTGCAGAGAGAAAATTCTATAATCTTGAACCTTGGAAAAAAATGAACATTATCCAAAAGCGTGCAGACTGGTAAACAGTACCTACAAAACCGTCTGTAAAGAAAAATGCAGCTTATTTTTAGACATCTGCATGTAGTTAAAAACATGCCACAGTGTGAAATGGACACGACAAACACAAGTTCGATACCAGCAATGCACATGCACTTAAGACTAGCTTTCACATCAATTTTAACAAGATGGGAGTTCAACTGACTGCTGCCAAAGCCTAATCAGTTGCGTCAAATAGAAACATATCTACTTCCAATGTTATATATTCTGACAACGGATTCTGCCGAGAACAGATTTAAGTCATTCTGACCTTTGAAATAAATGTACATACACATTTTCATCTTCAAAGAATGGCTTTAAAGATTAAAATTTGTACATACATAACAAAGATCAAATTACTTTGACATTGACATTTCAATTGCAGACAGCAAATTACAGGACAACAAAAGCTCTGATGGAAAACTCGGGATACCCATGCAGGTAGTTGTGAAGTGATTTAAAACCACTCTTTCAAACCATTTCAAATTCATTGGTGACGTCACTGCATTATTTGAATTCGTCGTTATTTCCAAGGAATGACAGGTTATAGTGGCCCATGGAGGCAGATCTGTAGCTTATGTATAATACCTCCATGGGTGCACGTGCCATATTTTAATCAAATGAAGGCTTCAACTTTGAATCAACAGTCATTGCAATGTTTCGTGAATGTAAACAATGAATTTTAGGATGCTTAATCCTTTTGGAACCACATGCTTGATAAAAATTAATAGTTAACAATACCACGTGGTCTCGGCACCATCATTTTTAACAAAAGATACATTCCTCGGTAATTAACCTTTACTTATACCGAATTTTTTTGTTGTTTACATTTTTTAACCTGTAGTGGGATTTCCAAAGGGGAGATTGGGTCGGCAGTTAGAAACTTATTTATTTTTACGTGCCATATTTTGGACTGAGTCAACAGCTTTTCTCGCATACATTGGGTGCTGAAAAAAGCTGTTTACCTGGGGTATTCGCTCTGCATGTATAGGTATACTGGCACTTGAATAAAGGTCTGTTTACGATGAATACGAATCAGGGATCCTGATGATAATTCAGACTAGTTTGACTCAAGTAGATCGATTTAAGACGTGATTGGCGCTGAAAGATTTATGCCTTAGATTAATGTATTGACCTGTTTATTTGCAAGTCGCTGCCTGCAAAACACACATCTACTGTTGCTCGCTATGTTATGACGATTTGGGGGATTTATTTTGTAGGAGTGGGGGTCTTTTTGTATCGTTTTTTTTTTTTTTTTTTTTTTGGTTGTTTTTGTTTTTGTTTCTTCGTTGTTTCGCTTTATATTTCTGTGTTCTTTTCTTTTTTCTTTTTATATTTGTTGTTCGTTTTTTAAACCTTATTGAAAAAACATCTTATATACTATGATTAACACACACGCCGAGATTGCAGACTGAGTTCCGTGGACTCTGATTCCAGAATATAAATCAAGTCACGTGACTTTTGGCCATGTGATGACCAAGTCGTCTCTTGACCAGAAAAAAAAAATGAAATTACGGCTCAAAAATATTAGGACAAGCAGTGTTGAAAAGAAAGTAACTAATTTTTGTGGGGCCTTATTGTTATGGCACACCATCAGTGAGTAACTGAATATGAATTGAGAGAAAATTTGCCAAACTCGCCTGTGTAAGAAACCACTGCTATCCTCCTTCCACCGGCTGGAATCCTAGGTCCATAAACCCCCCGAGCACGAGCAAGATCACAGAGCAGGTCAATAATTAAGCCCCTACACAGTGATACGTCACTTTCACTGATTTAAAAGTGATTGCGCAGATCTATTTAGCAACCAGGGGCCAATCAAGTGTTGTCCTGCTTCTGTGAGGGCTTATAAAAAATAAAAAAATAAAAGACTAGAAAAGAATATTTGTTTCACATCAAATCTATCTGTGTGCTTACAAATGCATATTGTTTCAAATGCTTTGTAATATCTTTGATATGTTGCACTAGGTGACAATAATGTAACAAGATCAGATGAAAGAGCCACCATCGAAAGTGGCCTTTAACCTTGAAATGACCTTTGGCCTTAAGATGGCATCTACCTGAATTGGACTTTGTCCTTGAATGACATTTTGCTCCAAAATTGACCTTTGACCCTGACATAGCCTTGACAGTTGAGAGGACCTTCGCCTTGCTATGACCAAACTCCTATACACTGGGAACCATATCTACTTTAGTATATAAGATATTAAATATTTAGAACTTTAACTAGCCGTCATTTCTATAATTTTGAAAATTGTGTCCCCTATCTATAAAAAGACAAGATTTCATCGATGGAAGTATAATTTTGTCAAGTTAGGAGTTGCTGTCTGAAATAGTCTCGAAGGAAATGCATGGGCAAACTTGCTGGGGACAATATGCGTAACAATATCTACAATTCTAGCTCAACATGATCAAAATTGGACAAGAATTGACCTAATCATGCCTAGTTGAAAATTTTTTGACCTTTAAAGGTCACATATAGTATACCAACCCACATATTTTATTTTTACAAGTATTTCGTGTCGGGTGCAACCTTTTGACGTTTTGGGAGAAGAAAACAGTCACTGTATTTTTTAATGGCTACTTGATGAATGTGGAAGTTTCAAAATGTTATGAGGTGAACGGTTTTTCAACCACGTTGACAGCAGGACCGTAAAGGACGGAAGGTTAATTTAACTTTTATTCTGGTTTTGATGTAACATATGGACGAGCAAAGAACACCAAATGATGAGGTAAATGGGATATATTCTTGTGTTCATGGCTGAAATTTCACTCAGATCCAACAATGGTACTTCCTATTCACTCAACGCACGTGACTGCTTGTTTATGGATCCTATCATATTGATAAAATATTATCCTATGTGAAAGCTCGACCTAACTTAACAAACATTTCATAGCCTCCTTCCAGGATACATTGGTGAATTTTTTTAAAAAAATCTGCATCTCAATTATTGATGTTACATTTCCAGATATCATTAAATTGCGTTTATCTATTATATTTACATTTTTTCCTATTTTTTCGATTTTGATAATAATTACAAGTGATGCACGATCGCCAAAGAACGTTTTTTTCACATAAATTGCCTTGGTTAAAGGGGGGTGTGATCAATAGAAAGATAAGCGCTAACCACGCCCCCGTTACCTGGCAACCAGTCTATCCCAAAAGCAACAAACAGGAAAGAAAAATAGTCCATTTGTAAATGTTCATTTATTTGAACATATAGCTTTACAAAATACAAGATTTGTTCACATTAGGGAAAAAGTATACAAGTAAGTTATTTTTTGGGATAAAATACCCAGAATAACACAATGAATACAAGATTAACATCATATTACTGAAAAGTAGTGCCCAATGTACTGGCGTATAAAATTGTGAAGGGGCTGCATAGCTGGCGCGTGCAGACTCGCGTGTAGACGATGTCTTCATGAGATGGTGAGGAAAACAACAGTTCCTATTCTTTCAATGTTAAACAATAAAGGGAATGTAAATATTTGATAATAAACAAAATTTTTCCATCTTTCCACATCTTTTGCACATTACAAGTTTTGATGCAGGTTTAATGTGTGCTTGATTTTTGTAACCTGATGTGCAGCATAGTTCAAACCACCTCTCGTATGAGAACCTATAGTGGTATAACACTTCATTTTTTTTGTTGGTCCAACCCCACAAAAACTTCCCTGTCTTCTTAAAAAAGCCAAGTTCGGCACTCAGTTAAAATGTATTTCGAAACTGTGCGATAGAATAAATTAGCTGTGCCAAAGCTTTTTTTTTTGTCTTCTTTTTTTTTTCATTGTAATCGTGCTAAATGAGATATTGAGCTACGGTCATTTTTTTTTCTGGTAGAAATGGGTTATTATTCAAGTTTGCTAATTTTCAAGTATCTGCGACGTCATGTAAAATGCCCAAAATCAAATTACAATCAAACACTGATGAATACATCTAAAATAATGTTCAATTGTCACATTCAAGAAATATATATCTTAAAGACAAAATTACCATAGTGGTTTAACTGTCAAATCAAATCGTCCGAGTTGTTTGCCTCCCTGTGCGCCTGATCACCAAAAGCGCGAAGCGCACGGGTGATCAGATGCACAGGCAAGCAAACAACGAGGGGGATTTGTGATCTAGAAAGATTAACGACGAGGGTTATTTTGTATTAATCCCCTAAAATCCATTTAGATACAAAAAAAAGACAATTTATATCACTTGCACCATTTTATTTCACAACATTGCATCAAAATTTGCCACAGTCATGCCGTTCGTATGGATATAAAGTTTAAACAACCTGGAAAATCGGTCGACTATAGGCCTAATGGCGTTTTTTTTTGTTTTTTTTTTTTTTTTTTTATTTTGAAGGCCGTTGTTTCAGCCCAAAATATCGACCAAAAGTGAGTTTTTATTATTTCTATACTGAATTAATTTGGTGGAGATGAGAATTGGAAGGTACCGTGCCTTGGAATGTTGTAACAGGAAACATTCCAAAGTGTACAGCGGTGGAGCTAAACTGACTGAGGGCCGTCAGATTGGCCCCATCACTGACGGCTGGATTGCGAGCATTGCCCCAAATCACAGACTGATGGCTATACCTGCTACATCAGCTGTGACAAACGATGTTATAACATGTTTTCGGAGTGTTTTGGACAGATGTTAGAGGTCTCTGTAAGAAAGAAAAAGAATTTGCCCTGGGAATGTAGCACATGACACGCTGTTCATTTTTGCATTCTGCTTGCTGTTGCACCATAATTGTTCACGGTCTGCACATTTTGTGCCCGTTCAGCTGTTGAATGATGGTTCCCGGGACTCCCTTTGTGTGGTCAGTGCTGATGAAAAATCGGGGTTGACCTTTGACCCATATTCATACCAAATATGGAATTGATTCCTGCCATATATGGAAAACCATATCTCTGCTTTTACAAATATGGTAAAAAGTAGTCTCACCCATTGAATATGGTCAATAATATCACATAGGCCATATCCCATGGGTTTACAATGTAATGTAACACAAAGTAGGGGACAAAATAGTTTATCTCATTACTTTGGTGAGGGAAGTAATGTGAACATGCTGCGACAGGGTGGTGGACGCAGGTAAGGCACATATTATTTGAGGCCTACCAACGTAAACCAGACCTAATCCTGACGTTGTTACAATGTGCCCTGTAGACGAAGGTTGCGATGATTGCACGCACACTTGTTATCGACTGCATTCATAATACATGAAGGCCGAAACTTTTCCTATTCTTCTAATGCTAAACAATACACCAAACCTAACTATTTTAGCGTTTTTGGCTTTTGAACTACTTATTGACATAATATGGGTAATTTGGCAATCAATTTTAAATCCGGAATGCTTTTTTCAAAATTTTCATAACTTCTGATTATTTCTTTTAAACAGTTATGATTTGCCCCAGCCCTCACACATGTATCATCTGTATGCTAATTGATCTTATACTCTTTATTATGAATTTTCATATCTTGAATATTACCATTTTATCTTACAATTTTCAACAAACTTATTGCACAAATCAGAGGAGTACGGTGATACTGTACAGCAATAAGGAACCCTTCGCGACATTTAAATGGCTCAGAAGCCCATCCATTGTTTGAATCGTTATATGTTCGCTCAATCCAGTTTTTATTTCAGCAGAAATAAGTAAAGATAGGTCTTTTTGTGAGGAACTCTAATAAAAACTTCAAAAAAATGTTTCTTTAGAAGTCAAGAAACACATGCAGCTAAAGTTAAAATAGCCTTCCTATCCTCAATTTCTAATATTTCAATCATTCTTATTTTATTTTCTCAAATGAGTCTATTTTGTAAAAATTCAGTTTGACCACATTCGACTAACTTCCCTTGCCTACATGGCAAACATGTGTTTATTAATGTACCATCCGTATTGAATAAAGAAATTGAGTCTCCAATTACTTAATAATAAAGAATCTTTACATTTCATCCGCAGAAATGTAATATCTTGTGAACTCTTTGATATGCATAATTTACAGCACTCCAAAATAAATATTTTACCTTATTCCAAAACGTTTTCAAAAATTCTAAGCGATACCCATCAGTACCCACACTTTCATTATTTTAATGTCTTCAGTATACTAAAGACAAAGTGCTTCTTATTCTCGTCTTCTGCTTGTTATGATGCATGTAATTTCCTAGAAAGACTATCCTGGTCTTTAAAAGATTGATTTCTAATAGAGTTCATTAACACGTTTGATAATTGAATTGTCAACTTTATTATTGTCGTTACGCTGTCTTAATTAAGGAAATATTTGGTAGGTTTCCCTCCCTCATGATATCGCTGTACCTGAAATATAACCATTTTTTTTTAAGTTGTCAGTTTTACTTCTGGTTCTAAACTGTTTTTACAGTTTTAATTTTCATTCTATCCTGTTTGGTCTGTATCATTTTGTCGATTTTACTTTTTAATTGTTTCAGTTTGTACAAATTGTCTTTCAGATCTTTTTATTTTATTAATAATTTTTTTAAATACATATTCAATCGTTTTAAACGTGACTTGCCCCTCTTCTTTAGCCCTGTAGTGCAGTGGGGTTTGCCTTCCTGTTGAAATTCTGTGACCCTCCGTTTAAGCAACTAAAAATAATTCCTATATGTCGGGAAAGAGTAGTAAAGGTCCTAACACTTTTTCAACGTCCATTTTGCCTGTGTGATAAGAGTTAATGCTTTAATACAATGATACGCTTGAAAATATGATTTTATATCTGTGTAATTTATAAATGATGGCTTGCTGGAATATCATGTAAATCTCAAATTTGTCTGTGTTTGCAACCTCACGATATCGACCTAATCTGATTTTTCATAAGTAGCACTGTAGCTTTGCCTTGTAGCATGTACAGGACGGCCAGCTGTCCTTACTAACATCAGATACAAAACTAAAATTTTCAGCACAATTCAATTATCATTACAAAGATCACCAATTAAGGTTGTACAATTTTTAACACATTTGTTTGGTCCTAGTGTGGTCCATACTTATTTCGTCAAGTTAATGTTGTCCTTTTTGCTGCAATATTTGCTATGATATATCGCCCTTCCATTTCTAAAATCACAACCATCTCCATAAAGAGTGTGCTTTCAGCTAGTACGTATATCCCTGTGGCTTCACTCCTTCCATCAGCAAATGAAATTTTTCATCCCTATTCAGTCCTCCAAATTCTTGTAAAAAGTATTCCCGCTTTATGCTTTACTAAAGATTGAAAAATCCCAAACCTTATTAAAAAGGAATATTTTCTGATTCAATGAACTGATTCAAATATTATCTGCCATACTGATATGTATTAGTCTACTGAAACAAAAATCTGCTTTTACCTTGCTATAGATTTGATCCAAAGGGTAAAAAATAAAAAGCAAAAAATCCTAAAACATTTCCACTTCTTTGATGGAAGGCAGGCTTCACTTGTAATCTCATCCAGGCAAAGGAATAAAATAAATTTTATTAAGGCACACAAAACTTATACCTCGTCCATAGACACTACAATATCAAACACATTTTGCTCACCTTTCTGGTCGTTATCTCACTCCTATGACATATTGAATCTGTGTGAATGCCTAGACATTCCCCTAGCTGTCCTGGCCATATTACGAAACATCCCATGTGTCACCGGTATTTGTTATATAAATAAAAATTTGGAGGAGCCTGTGTTAAAACATTCCTTCCTCCAAAGTTAAACCAATGCGGCAGACTCTTTCTTTTTCTGTCCAGAATTATATTGATTGGACCTGTCACTTCTGTTGCCCCTGTAGATTACTCCTCCTACAGGTTGTTGCGAACCTTGGTTTAGCACCAATATTTGTAATACCTCGAACACGGATCTTGTCTGCATACACACAGCCTTTGTAATAGACCACTAGAAAAACAGTGATTTGTAATGCCAGCTTTCAGAGATCATTTAAATTGTTTCCAGATTATCATTTAATATCATCAATAGGTCCCCCAAAAATAGAATCTTGCATTTCCGAATGAGTATATTTTTTTGGCTGAAAAAATATACCCACGCCCGTATTGCCATGCAATCTGACACAACTCACAACACATGGCCTCAGCAAGACCATGTGAGTGAATTTTGCCCAACTTTTATTCGTATGATTAGTAGTTACCGCGTACAACATGTCAGTGTGCGGCAGGTCGAGAGAAAGCATTTACAGCGATTGCTGCATTGTAAGGGCATCCACGGATCTAGGCCCTCACCTTGCATATGTGTAATGCACAGGCTGTGCGACAAACTTGGGCAGAGTTGGCTCTCTCTCTCTCTCTCTCTCTCTCTCTCTCTCTCTCTCTCTCTCTCTCTCTCTCTCTCTCTCTCTCTCTCTCTCTCTCTCTCTCTCTCTCTCTCTCTCTCTCTCTCTCTCTCTCTCTCTCATAGATGCAAAACCATGCATTGTTGTATTTTTCTTTCTCCTATTGGTGCAAGCTATAAGTTTACGTCTAGAGTTGCTCTCCAGATCTGAAGCAGACATCAACACGCGGATACAAGCAACAATTTGATATTTTAACCATGGAGTGCTACAGCTCACATATAAATAAAAAAAAACAGAAAGTTGCGGATATATTTTCTTCCTCACCAAATACCCAATTGCCTTGAGACATAATGCTTACGTAAAGGCTATCTTTCCGTTACAAATTTAGGATGCCAAATGACCTTGTCCTTCACCCAATAATCGGCAAAAAGTATATCACGAAATGCTCTTCCAAAAATAAAGAAAAATACCCTAGGTGCAAATAAAAAAAATGAATTTCAGATTAGATGTGTACTATATTGATTAGGACTGGCCTCATAAATCGAACTCAAAATCAACTTCTTGATGTATTGTGAAAACGTGTTTTAAAAAGAGAGAGAGAAAGCGAGAGAAAATCTAAACGGATGGGTCGACAATATAACGCACTAGCAAGTGCCTATTGCGATTACTTAAATACGCAATCATTAATTTTGGGAATGCACAGGTATTCGATGAAATATGAATATTATCTCAAAGAGTAAGATAACTAACAGCAACATGCGATATACACGTATATATATATATATATATATATATATCGATGTATTGCTCATATTTGTAACTAGCCTTTAAGTCAATGGCTGTGTGCTTGCTCGTATGCATGTTCAGGTTCTTGGGAATATTTTGGCATATATATGGATGTTGTTGCCAATATTCACCAGTTGCTTAGTCTAGTGTACAGCGATCTTGTGACATCCATCGACTAACTGAAAAAGAACATTCACATGTCAATATCTTGTGGTCTAAACCATACATGGTATAGCATTGCGCTTTTGACCCCATTTGATCCGTCATGGCAGAATGACATACAGGTGCAAAAAAAATCAAATATGCACTTTTTTACAAATACTTCTACCATTTTTTTTTTTATATCCAGAGATAGTTACAAAGTTTGGCTTCAATAATTTTAGCGATTTAAGACTTGCCTGTTATGTTACTTTTGGCAACATTTTGTTTTAATGTTCACTTCCAGACATTTTAATCTCAGATGTTTATTATCAAGTTAACCCCCCCCCCCGGGGGGGGGGGGGGCTATCGGTAGCAAGCAGTTTTCGACGATGGTTACAACTTTGCCTAGTTGTACTTAAAATCGTGTTGAGACAAACTATGTTTTGACAACATGTTTTTGACATAAATGCTAATGACTTGCATTATTTTCTGATATGCCAAGAATGCACATTCATTCAACATTAAAAAATCATCAACATTGACAGTTTTTTCTCAAATGCCACACAACTGACACACTACATTGAAAAATTCACTCGGGGTGCATAGAAATAGAGATTAATTGTTTGGTGACTTTCGGAGTGAGCAGTACGTGTCCCCAAGGAGTTTGTTTCACATTTCTGGTAAAGGATGTCCATTGTTATAGTACTTGTTAGGGTTTCTCTTAATTTGTACAGGTTGTCTAGCTGCAACTGTTTATTTTACCATCACTGAAAGTGAATATAATGCCCCAGTTTATTACTACTTCAATTAAACACTGGCAGGTGTCTTAACTAGGATAAGCTATCCTGCTCGAAAGGGTGAAATTGTACATTCCGGTTCAGGATCAATCAAATTGTTCTTATCTGAACCTGTACTATACAAATCTAGGAGTTATGTTTTGTTTGACAAGTGTTTTTCTTTCATAATGAAGCTTTGCCTTTATAAGCATAACTTCACGTAGTTAGCTAATTCATCATTTGCCACGTTCATATTTATTCATTATTATGTGAGTGGTCTTTGCTGAATATTTAATTTAGAAAGGGAGCTGCTACTCAGAGAGACATGTATAGGTATATGCTTTGAAACATGTTCTGAGTAGTTACCATATAAAGAACCCTTAATTTATTTTGGCTAATACAGCCTGTCAAAATTACAGAAGATCGTGTGCAATATAGACAACAGTAGTTCCGTATGTGTACAGGTAAAACATTGACAGGTTAGCTTATGGAGAGCAAAGAGTTCAGACTGGCGAATAGGATAATGACTACTAGGAAGTGGTTCTGGACAAAAAGGGCACAAGTACAATATAGATATAGATATATATATATATATATATATATATATATATATATATATAAATCAGTTCTGAACCATAAGGAGTTAAACTTGTGTCTTCTGATATATCTTTCGCCGCCTGTCATACAAACTCATGCGTGTTCATACTTTCATTGAAAATTTTACTGATGAACGTCAAGTTCATAATTTGATATGCACTGAATATATAAGAGCCCTATATTATACTTTGCTCCATTAGAATCGTAGACAGTCTCACAGGCAAACCAGTCCTAGTGCCTTCTATGTGTGTAACTTCAGTTTGAGTCAACCCCCACATGGTCACCCCTCTCCTGGTTAAGAGTCCCACCGCAAATACACCAAAAGGAGAATACAACAATTATCAATACATCAATATTCTACTGCTTTCAATACCAATGTGAAGAAACAAACTTCACTCCTCACTTGAAACAGGCAGCTGCCTATTAAAGGCAACTGGTGGTTTTAAACCCATTCCCCTAACCTTTGATATAGTCTTCATTAATGAAGCTTTTTCCCCAAAGACATATTGTCCTATCTACTTAAAATCTCACATTTAGCACTTACTCCAAAGAAATATGGCAGGCGTGTTGTCTTTCTGTGTTCCTGACTTGTCTAGCAGCTGGAATGACATCGAAGAGAGAAGGTAAGCTTACATCGTTTTTTTTTTTTTTTTTGACATTTGTGAATCTGAAATATTACACAAACGCTCTACCTTCATTATAACCATGAGGTAAAGCACAAGTTCAAGTTGGGGGTCATTAGAAAAACAGCAGAACATGTCCCTTACAATAGAATTGCATTTTGAGCTAGTTACTTACAGTTACTGTTTTATGGAGACTACAATGGAGCAATAGCTCAGTATACCTGAAAGGAAATTTGATGAGAACAATGCATTCTAGGTTTTATCTTTAAGGTGCATACATGATACTATTTATTTTAGACTATCTGCATGCCTATCTCAGTTGAATGGTTATCGAGGAGGATCAGCTCCGCAAGTCTTTGCTGTATTGAATAAATGATATTGTGAGTGAATTGTGCTGGCAAGTATCAGTTTGCTGCATTGTGATCACAGACTCTGAAGAGCCTGGAATATCCATGCTATGATTTGCAGAAGAGGGGATTTTTTATTTTGAAGTTTTCTTCTTCCCCGATTGCTGTTTTAAAAATAATGGTAACTGAAAATAGTGTGGATTGATCGTGACCTGGTGTGACCCTATATATTGGACAATATTACAAGTTTGTTACAGACTGGTGGCAAACAGTAGCTCTTCACAATAGGCGTTGATTGCATCGCCACCACCGTTCATGGCCGTGAATTGACTGTATCAGGTACAATGGGGAAATGTATGGGTCCCTCAGACGAGGACGATTGCCCCAACAAGAAAAGTGGAAAATCCGTAGTCTGTTATGGAAAGGATTTGCACCTGTGTAAGTCATCTGAAGAGACCAGGTTCGCGTCGGTTGACTTAACCCTGGTGAAAGCCCAGGCATCCAATGGAGTAAAAAGGCCACCTATAGGTACACCCCGCAGTGAGGGTGACTTATGTTCCAGACAGGATCCCAATACTGGACAAATGAATGTGAATGGAGATTAGTCTGGTTTACGGTCGGGAAATGACTGTCATGACACCAGCGCTACTATTAGTAATGACGATAATGCTGAAAATCTGAATGAAATGTTCTTGTCACCTCTGTTGGCCTACATCCTTTTTAGCTTGCAGATTGGTACCAAGGAAAATGTCAGAAAAGCTGTTCTGTATCGGTTTACAGATGAAGAGATCTTTCATGCTAAAGACTCCCGGTGGTCCTTCTGTGGTACCTCAGTTATTGGTGAAATAAAAAATAGAAGGAACTCAGTGTCCAGAGAAGAGAGTGAGGCGCACTTCGCAGATATCATTGTAGCAATAGAAACAAGGCTGAGCAGATTCCATTGATTGAAATTAATGTTGACAATCTTGGGAAAATACCCCACTGCCACCCCGAAACACTAAATAAATATCCTTAGTTGATAGACTTAACCAATTGGAGGAGCGCATGAGTCAAATGTATATCATGCTAGATAGACTGATGTGTGAGAATTTGGAAATAAAAGATAAATTGGGACAACGCTCGTATGCCAACGGAGTATCTGGTGGTGCTACGGTTCCTCCTGCACAGGTCCTGATACCCTGTGCTCCATCTACTCAGACAATGCAAAGTATACCACTAAATGCCCAAGGAACCACTTCTGTTAGTTATGCTGCTTCAACGCAGGGCAATGTTATTCCCGCAAACAGACCCTACAATACAAGTACTCTTGCACCTGACATAACTCGCCCCCAAGGTCGCGGGCGTGGTCGCGGTTGTGGACGGGATAGGGGTAATATCAATCAGGGTTTATTTGTTGGCAGACCAGGCCGTGTGGGCCCATATCCCAACAGATCCAGATCAAGAGATAGTTCTCTGTGGAGAGATACCAGTCAATCCTCCAGCTATACCGTTGCTTCAAGTGTTGTATCTCATGCACAGTCTTTACAGAACTTTCAAAACCGTGATCGCTCCTTCGATTCAGATGGTTTTTGCATACCTCCGTAGGGGGCTAGGATTCAAAGATGACGGGAACAAAGATGCAACAGGATTATAACCGGTAATGCGACACCTGTACCAAGTCACTTTAAGGGTGCGCCTGAACCAAATAGAGACCTCTTTATATATAGAGTAGGTCCCGAAACTATGACCGGTGATTTGCGGCAGTACATGGTTCAACAGGGTTTTGAGGTTCGGACTCTGGAGTGTATATATCATGAGCAAGCTAAATATAAGTCATTTCGCTTATCCGTACCTGCCTCGCCGTTCGAGCGACTGTTCAATGAAGATATATGGCCCGCAAATGTTAAGCTTTGAAAGTATATACCCCCCAGATCAAACGCACACATGGAGGTTGTAGATTAATTTTCTGTATTCATAATCAATGATGTGTATATAATTCATCCTCCCTTTGCTACTTCTTGCTATGTATTCTCTCTCCTTAGCTACTTACAATACCCACGGTAATGGTGTAGGCAGATGGGAATATGTTGACAAGATCTCGAAGATCTACGAGATAATTCTCTTGCAGGAACACTGGCTATTTGAGAAGCAAATACAGGGTATCGCCAGCGTTGTTGATAGTGTAAATGTACATGGTGTGTCGGGTATGAAACATAATGATATTATTGATGGCAGACCACATGGCGGTTATGCCTTTGTTTGGAAGAAAGGTATTAAATTCAAAATATCCCCCATCATGTTTTAGTCGATAAGAATATATGTGGTATTTTGTATGAGTTTAATGATTTGAAATTATGAATTTTTAATGTATATATGCCGCAGGACACACAAACTGTCAACAATGCTTCAAATCAATATGAGGACATACTTCAAGAAATTAGTTATAAATGCCAAGAGTTAAATGTTGATAACATCATTATTGGAGGAGACTTTAACACAGATATTTCTTGCTTAAGATCACTACATAGCAAGATGTTGAATACATTTATCAAGGATGAGAAGCTTGTCTTAGCTGTACACCTTGATAAGAGTGAAGTTGATTATACGTTTGAAGGTAAGGTTAACCATAAAAGATCTACGATAGACCATTTCATATTATCAGAAAATTTAAGCGATCTTGTTAGTGAATACTCAGTGCGTCTTGATGGTGCCAATTTGTCAGATCATGACCCTCTCATCTTGAAACTAGATATTCCTATAGATTACAGTCTCCATAATAGTGATCAAACATCTTTACCAAGACCGCTGTGGCATGAAGCAACCGAGTCTAATCTAGCTGCTTATTGTTCCCTATTAGAAACAAAACTGAAAGAGATCACAATCCCATGGCAAGCTATTCACTGCAAGAATTACATGTGTTCTGAACACTCAGACGCAATTCAAAAGTTTCACTATGACATTGTTTCAGCATGCATTGATGCGAGTAAAGGCACCATTCCATATAGTTATGACAAAAAGAGAAAAGTCGTTCCGGGCTGGAATGAGTATTTTGAGAAACACAGAAGGGAAGCAAATGTTGTGCATTATATCTGGAAAAGTAATAATTCCCCAAGGGTTGATACACTTGCGGACATTAGGCATGCAACGCGAGCAAAGTATCATTACTTTTAAAAAGAACAAGGAAATGTGTGTAGCAAACAAGTTGGCTGATACAATTGTGAATAACAAAACAAGAGATTTTTGGTCTGCAGTTAGGAGAATAAGAAATTGTGGAGGTAGTAAAGCAGCCGTGATGGATAGTGAAAGTGACCCAAACGTCATTGATGCATTTTTTGGCGGAGAAATATAAAGACCTTTATAGCTCGGTACCTTATGACTCTGGTGATCTTGAAAAACTAAAAAATGAGCTTAACAAATTAATTGTGTCCTCAAAAGAGCAAAACTGCATGGTCAGCTCAATATGTCCTGAGTTAATTGCTAAAGGTGTACAGAGATTAAAAAGAGGAAAACATGACGGCCACTTGGGCCATTACACAGAACACATAATTAATGGTCCTGCATCCCTTAAATTGTATTTGTCAATTCTTTTTACTTCAATGTTAGTACACGGTGTTGCTCCAGAAGGCTTACCAAAGATCATTCTCCATCCGATTCCCAAAGATATACGCTCTTCTTGCAGGGAGTCAGAAAATTACCGTGGGATTGCACTAAGTAGCATGATTGGAAGATTATTTGACTGGATAATTTTAATAGAAAAGGGCGAATTTCTGTACTCATCTGACCTGCAGTTTGGATTCAACGCTGAACACTCGACGCCTCTGTGTACAGGTACTTTAATGGAGTGTGTAAACTATTGTTTATCTAATGACACTAATGTGAATTTCTTGTTTTCAGATGCATCTAAAGCATTTGATAGAGTTGAATACGTGAAATCATTTAGGTTATTGTTAAGCAGAGGCATGTTGCTGATTGTGATCCGTTTATTAATGCTCATGTATACTAATCAAAAAGTCTGTGTTATATGGGACAGAACAGTCAAAGAACCTTTTGCATGTCTAAATGGTGTCAAGCAAGGTGGAGCTCTTTCTCCCATTCTATTTGGAATATATATTGATGAGCTTCTGATAAAATTGCAGAAATCGGGTATCGGTGTCATGTTGGCCATGTTTGTATGGGTGCCTTAGCATATGGTGACGAGGTGGTTCTAATTGCTCCTACAATGTCTTCTTTGAATAAACTACTGAGTATCTACAGTGATTTTGAAAAGGAGTATAATGTGATATTTAATCCCAAAAAGACAAAATGGATGACGTTTTCTAACGACGATGCATATAAAACATTATCTTTAGATGGTAAGGCAATTAAACGAGTGAACCACCTTACTCACCTTGGTCATCTTTTCGGTCCAAATTCATTCAACAAATGTCTCTAAGTATGTTGTAATAGGTTTTTTGCAGATGTTAACCTTTTGAGGGCTCAGTTTAGAAAAACGTTTGCTTCTACACGTCATCGTTTGTTCCAATCATATTGCATGTCCTTTTATGGCTCCCATCTTTGGGATTTCTAGGGAACAGAGGTGGAAAGAGTATTTATATCCTGGCGTAAGGCTGTCAGATCTTTATGGAAACTACCGAGGAAAACACATTGTGAATTATTGCCACTTATTTGCAAAGATATTCCAATAGAGATAAGCATGCACTGTCGTTTCTTCAGATATATACTGAATGTAATCAATAGTCAAAACATGATTGTTCGTATTTACGGCAAATTGTTATTCAATGGCTCTCGTTCACATGTAGGAAGGTCCATGAACTTCCTACTTCACAAATATAACATTACAAGAGATCAGCTACTTGGCAATGCTTCAGCTGTATTACATCCAATAAAACCTGCAACGCACAGCTCTGATACAGTGAGAGCCACCGCATCTACAATCTGAGAGCTGTGCGATATTAGAGACCAGAGAGTCACTGTTAATCTAGAGCCTGCAAAGATAGAAATGTTAATCGAAAACCTTTGTACATGTTAATTCTTGCTGTTCTACTTTTTCTCCTCTCACCAATCTAGCGTCCTGCCCATTGTCAGGAGGAAGATCATACTTCCGTACTTCCGTACTGGTGTGATGGAGATGTGATACAATGATTGTGGACACTATGCTTTCTTTCCTATATGCTTTTTCATGCTTGAATTGTCCTATTCTGCAAAGAATTGTGTACCCCAAGTACGAAATAAAGATATATATATATATATATATATATAATCATTAATTCTCGAATTATCAAACTGAAAGGTAACCCAGACACTACACATAATCGAGTCTTCTACATATACTCACAGACATACAAAAATATAGTAAATTTTGAAAAGGTGTGATAATGCCAGACTTCTACATTTTTTCCCAGAATCATTAGTCATATGGAGTAGTGAATCTTAATTTTCACTTGTCCCTCTGCCATGGATCAAACAATACAAAACATCATGGGGGGGGGGGGGCGGGAGCTTGTCTGAATCAATAGTGAATAATTGTCTGTCCCATATTCAGGCATTTCTGGAAATAGTTTTAGAAGCTATAAATGTTTTTTTAGTGGAAAGGAACCACAGCTTTCCAATGATGTTTGGTGACACCTTCAGCGTGTTCCCCAGCTACACCTGCAGCACAGTCTCATGCTGCACAAGCTAACTGCGTTTCTCACTGCCTCAGCCAAGGCAATTGGGCTTTAATAAATTCTTATTTACGATCAAAAGTAAAGTTGTTCACTGGACCACTGATGTTCAAAAGTCATTTTTCCGACCTAGATATCTACTTTCCTGGGACAACAGGATCAAAAGAATTATGAAAGCCTGAATGCAACAACCGATAACAATGATAAACAAAAGTATTGCGTGTATCTGACTTGGGTAGAGAATAATTGTGGCTAAAGATAATGGAATATTACACTCATCTGTTCTCTTTTCCTTTCATAGCAAATGCCAATAAAATAATTTATAATGAAACTGTCATTACCATATACACACCTGAGACCATTTGAAAGGATTACAGCATTTCTATCTATCCTGCACAAAAGCAAAACTTGTAGTTGTAATGGCCAACAGAGATTTCTGGAAAATTGTAGCAATTATCAATGTGTATACTCTGGTGAGCTCAACTGCCAGCTTGGAACCTTGCTCAAACAAATATTTTTTTTATTTTTATGCATAAATAACAGCAAAATATCTTGCAATGGTGATCAGAATTAATTAGTTAAAAAAGATATATCTATTTTTGTGTTTTATTTGCAAATATCATCTTGAGTACATTGACATTACAGAAATATTATATGACATGACTATTTTTGTAGGTAAACGAAATGCATAATAGTGATTGACTTGATTTTGGAACTTTATTTCAACTTAAGTAACGGAATGCCATCGGGCATATACCCCCCCCCCCAAAAAAAAGAAAACACCTCAGTCACTTATTCTACAAAAAATATTAAGATCATATATACAAGACAGACTAAAGCTATAAATTATGAAGTTATTCCAACCTCGAAAATACATAGCATGATACCATATTATCAAAGAGGTATAAAGATATCAAAGATCTGTGATTTATTATTGGTACACTTATTGAATAATAACCATACATATGACTTGTTTTTTTCTTTGCATTGGAGTTCATGATATTTGCTTAACCTAAAGTCAAACTGTCACATAATTGTCTTTTATTGATGAAAGCTGCAATACAAAAATCGAAGATTGTAATTCAAGTCGAGTAGCATTTCCATCCCCTATCCATGGAATCCCAGCTTTTTAAGCTCATCTGACTTGTCAGTCAGATCAGCTTAAATGATAGGTCTTTGTGTTTTGTCTGTCTGGCACCTTGCATCTGGCACCTGGCGTCCACAATTCGACTTTTTCTCCAACACCACATGAAAGATTCACTTTAAACTTGGTGGGCATGTACCTTGGTTGGGTTGCTGCTGCGTTTGTTCAATTGGTCATACTCCATGGATTTTTTTGTGTCACATCTTAAAAACTCTTCTCCAAAACTACTCAGCCAATTGCTTTGAAATTTCATAGGGTCACTTATGGCGAACCCTAGATCTGTATTTATTCAAGAAGTGGCACTTCACTTTTTTTTCTATTTCTTATGATTATTTTTTTTGGGGGGTGGCTTTTTTTTACTACTTCTCTGAAACCATCAGCTAGATTCACTTCAACCTTGGTGGCAATATTTTTGTAGTGGGTCTTTCCAAAGTTTGTTTGAATTGTCAAGCTCCAATGAAGTATTGTATTTTGTATGAATTTATTTGTTCTTTTTGGGTCCAAATCTGAAAAAAAAAAAATTCTAAGAACCCCTTTACCCAATTGCTTCCAAATTACACAGCAACACTCCTTGGGTCACATAGTTGTTAATCTGTTCACAAGGTGGTACTATATTTCCAGGCATTTTTCTGAATTGTAGTTTTTTTTTAATGTTTTGAATGTGTGCTTCCTGATTTGCTAATATTGAGGAACCAACCAATTAGCTATGGCATAGTGGGAGTCCATGCTTGTAGAAGTTGGAGGAGAGGCCTCCACAGGAGCAGTACCACTCTGTAATTTAAAAAAAATGCCCTTTGTTGCCATCCGCTGTTAAAGTATTAGCAATGTGAACCAAATGTATATGTTCATATTTGTTGTTGGTGTATTTTGCCGAACGTTTATGAACAGAAATTTACGAAAATCATCCATTTTACTAGGCATGATTGTGGGCGATAATATGACGCTTCAGCTGACATAGTAACTGTCAAGTTGATATTCATGTAATGATAACACTTTGAGCCGGAAGATACGAGGAGTCCCAATTTATTGACATGACAGCACATGTATACGGAAAAGCCACATTCGTCCTTGACAATACCACTGTGACAGGTACCATGACCTTTCAGGAGGGTATGCAACATCTCGCCATGCGTAATCAAGACATAACTGCAAATGTGAACCAATCATAATCATAACCCATCATAATCATTACCATTTTCAAACTTTTATAAACATTACTCACAAGAAAGTAGGCAAATAGTAAACAATGCAAATATAAGCATAAAAACTATTCCCTGATGCGCATAATAAGGAAATGCAAGTCTTTGTCTTTACAAATGTAGAATACAGCTTAAATTAATGCACGTATATCTTATTACACATTTCTTGAGCACATTTAAAGATTTTATTTCATTCACATACGTGCGCAACCTACGTGAACAATATAGATACATATATACATTAATTAAGTTTATTTCCTGATGCAAACTAATGCACTTACATGGAATTAATGGACCCCTGCGGTAAACCAAATTCCAGCGTGACCAGAACCAACAATGTACAGAGAAACATCTGCCAGTTCATATGCAAGGCCATATATATAAAGCTACAAATGAAAATAACATGCCCTGCACTATACCTCATACAGAATGCAGAAAAGTACCCAAATGCCACGAAAAACCGACTGAAAATACAAAATCAACCATTACCTATACTTACAACAACCCTATGCTCAGGAAAAATGAATATACTGCTTCACTATTGGCTCCAACTTCTCGCAGTCCTCACAAAAACGTAAGTCCGATCTTTTTATACAAGAGGGCATGCACTTGCATCACCCCAATCTCTTTTATACCAAAAACCCTAATCCCTTGCTGCCAAAAATAAACCAATCAGCGACCTGAATAAACAATACCATGGCAAATATGGTAAATGAAAAATACGAGCGAAACATAAAAAGACAAAAGGAACCCTCACAAATAAAGAAAAAAAACAAAAGAAAAAAAAAAAAACAAAAAACAAAAACAAAAACAAAACAAGACTGGCAAAATAGGAAATACCAATACAAAAAATGGAAACTCTGCTTCTAACAAAACAAAAAACAAAAAAAAACCATTAATTCTCTACCCCAAAACTTCATTACTGCAACAAAAATGTCTACTATATGAGTGTCTCAAATCTATTTTCATGTATAGCATTTGACAGTAACCATCAGGTTGAATAACCCTTATATTTGACCAAAGGCTATAGTAAGTTACGAAAATTTCACAAACAACTGTTCCAATGCACCAACATTGGAACCAAGACAGTGACTGATAATGTTATTCTGGCAAACTCATTTCAAAATGCTTGACCAGATCGAAATTAAACGACCTACATAGGTACCGTAGGCCTCTCGATATTGTGCAATTGCTGACTGATATTTGATGGGACTTATAAAAGGTAAGTTTTGCAGGTAGGATTTTTTCTTACATTTATACATGATAGGTGTAGCTGACTGTTGAGTACACCTGCATAGGATTTGCCATTGGAGATACCTGTCGTAACTGAATGTGTTCCAAGGAAGTGGCAAAATGAATGTCTGTTTCTTGCATCACCAGCATTCAACTGGACATGTGAAACTCTGTTATGATGTATTGTTTGTTTAGTTCGGGAACAAGCTGACCAGTAATTGGACTGAGGTAAAGAGGGAAAGGGTGTAGAATTTCAAAAGTGCTCTGTCTGTGGTGACCCCTGCTTGTTTATTTTATTAATTTTTTTTTTTTGAAAAAGTTTACACACTTCCCAGTGGGCAACAATGTTGAAACATGATGAATTATTTATTGGGTATTACATATGGCCAACTGCATGTGCAATGGAACTTAGGATTTTTCAATGAATATTGTTCATGTTGTGGTGTTTTTTTTTTTTTTTTTTTTCTTTTTTTTTTTTTTTTCTTGTTTCTTCAGTTTTGCTATTATACTTTACAGGTCCAGTTCAGTCTGTGCATGCAAGGTCAGTTCAGCACAGGACTCTCAGACTCCTCTTGTTCAATGGCGCATTTATTTTTTTTCAATCAGTGTTACTCTGGCCAGTCAGTATAAGATTAAATTTGCTGAGTGTTTGCACGTTATGCATTACTCAGGTATCGGCACTTGCAATTATCACATGTCACATCTCCCATCTGAAACAAACTTTAGGATCCTGGGGTAAAACCATCATATATAGGAAATGTGAGATTAAATGAATGAACAATGCAAGAGGCAGTACACCCATATTGTTGTCAAGATTTAAAGCTTTATCTTGAATATTTCAATCGGCAATTATATTCCGCATATCGCATTGACATTTAAACATCCTTATTAAGTATTTGTCTTTTTTAGCATGTTTAGTATACTTATGTTACGGGAAAACATGCAAATCCATCATATTTGCTTATAACGTAAACAAGTGGCCGACGACTGTTACAAGTTTGCCTAATTTTACTTAGAATCTTTTTCAGAAAAACTATTTTATTTTAATAACATCTTATTGACGTTCATTTTTTTCTGACATGCCTAAAAAGTTGCTGTTAATATCCAGACACTGTTAAAAAGCCCAGCTGCAATAATTTTAAAGATTTTGGAGTTGCCTGTTTCCGTACTAAATTTTATTTTGCGACTTGATTCTGTTTAAATATATAACGTTGTGACATTTTGGCTTATATGTGTTCTGTCAGATTACCCCCCCCCCCTGCAGGAGGTGGCTATCGGTAGCGAGCAGCAGCCAATGATAGCTACAAGTTTACCTTCTTTTATTTAGAGTCTGCTTAAGAAAAATAATATATTGATATCCTATTCTTGACTTAAATGCTAATGACTTTCACTCTTTTCTGTCATCTCTAAGTACAATTATATTCAATGTCGAAAAATACTCAAAGTTGACAGTATTTTCTCAAAAGTCACAAAACTGACCCATTCTGTTCTGTCAAACATTATATCAGGGTTGTCAGTGAACTAGAGCTTTTTTGTTCAGAGACTTTGTAAGTGCTGAGTAGATTTCATCACGGGGTTTGGAGTACATATCTAGTGCAGGATGTCCATTGTTACATTCCTTGTCAGGATTTCCTGCGGTTTGCTCAGGTGTTTTGTTGTAACTGTTTAGTTTATAATCACTGGGACTGAATATAATGCCCCAGTTTGTATCTACTTATACACTGGGAGGTGGTTGACTAAGGTAATCTATCCAGCTAGAAGGGCTACATTAGGTTCAGCGGTAAGTCAAATCATGGTCATCTGAATTTGTACTAAACATATTTGGTAATTATGTTTGGTTTGACAGTTATGCTTTATTTCGTCCCCCGCCCACTTGGTGGGGGACAATAGGTTTGCACCTTGTGCGTCCATCCGTCCTTCCTTCCTTCCGTCTGTCCGTCCGTCAGTCCGTCTGTCCGAAGCTTCTCTGGACCATATTTCCAACACCACAACACCCACAGCTACCAAATTCAATATGTTTGTACTTCCTAAGATAGAAATGTATCGTGTGCCAAAAGTAAGTCACTAGGTGAAATATCTGGGTCAAAAAATACATATGTATGAAAAATCTTGTCAGGACCATAACTTTTTTGTCCTTTTATGTACAGTCATGAAATGTTACACAAATGTGTAGCTTAGTCTTAGAAAGTGTCATAAAGCAAAACTAGGTCACTAGGTCAAATATTTGGGTCACCACGATATGTAAATATACAGAATTTTCAGGTCCTGACTGTAATTTTTTTTAACTTTTGGACCTCTTTTTATGAAATTTTACATGATAATGTACCTTGACCCAAAAATGTGTCATGAGGGGAAATTAGGTCACTAGGTCAAATATATAGGTCACAGTATAAAATTCTGTGTAAAATCTTGTCAGCACCAAGTTTCTTATACCATAATACCTACAGCTACTAACTTTGTTATGTGCATACTTCTTGGGGTGCTAGAGCGTAGCATGGCAAAAGTAGATCACTAGGTTCAAAATCTAGGTCACAATATGAAATCCATGTAAAAACTTGTCGGGGCCATATTATTTTTGTCCTTTTACTTAGATTGATGAAATTTTACACAAATGTGAAACTTAACATGGAAATGTGTCGTAAAGTAAAATTAGGTTACTAGGTCAAATATTTGGGTCACAGTAATACATAAGTGTACAGTATTTTCATGTCCTTACTGTAATTATTAAAAAATTTGACTTCTTGTTATAAAATTTTACTGATAATGTATTGTGACCTAAAAGTGTGTCACGACGCAAAACTAGGTCACAGTGTAAACTCCATGTAAAACCTTGTCCATGCCATATTTGCCTTACTATAATACCTACATTTACCAAATTTATTATTTTAATACTACCTGGGGAGTTGTTGTGTCACATGGCAAAAGTAGGTCACTAGGTCAAATATCTAGGTCACTGTGAAATCCATTCAAAATCTTGTCTGGGCCATAACTTTTTTGTCGTTTTACTTAGATTAATGAAATTTTACACAAATGTGAAGCTTGACCTAAGAATGTACCATAAAGCAAAATTAGGTCACCAGGTCAAATATGAGGGTCACAGTGATTTGTAAATGTTCAGTTTTTTCACGTCCTGACTATAATTTTGTGTTACTTTTGACTTCTTGTAATGAAATTTTACCTGTTAATTCATTGTGACTTGAAAATGTGTTATGAGCAAAAATAGGTCACTAGGTCAGATATGTAGGTCACAGTATAAACTCCGTGTAAGTCTTTGTTATGGTATAGCTTACTTCTGTATTCTCATGCTTTGAATGCTTGCTTGTAGCGGCACCTACCCTATGTGTAGTGGCACCTATCCCTGTGTATATAATGGCACCGTTTAAACCATGTACAACCTTTAGCAACTTTTAGCATGAAGCTACTGTGGCGGGGGACGTAGATCCTTTGGATCACTCTCCACTTGTTTATATTGAAGCTAATGTATAGTTGACACATTAATATTTTTTCACTGTTATTGGGATGTCTTGGCTGAATATTTAGACACTGAAAGAGACATAGACGGGTAAAGGCTCTGAAACATGTTTGATTAGTTACCCACTGCTATCTGAAGGCTTACTGTGAAGGATAAATCATTGTTTACCGGCGAGTGCCATATATTTCCCGATCATACCAATGGGGTTTAGTTCCACATATTGCCTGAACTATTCAACCAGTATATTTTTGCATGACGTGGAGATTTATGTGAAGTATCAATTATGTGATTTATTATGTGAAATTCTAGGTAGACATGCTTCATCTGCACTGCATTTGCACTAAGTATGTTCACTACATAGTATTGCTGGCATGATCTGATAATGCAATAATGTACATCTTCCTGTTTTTACTATAGGGATAGCAAAGGACTTGCATCTCCGTAAATGCGAATCTTTGGCCCATCGTGACTGTTTAAGCCATATTGGAAAATACCTATGGCGTTTCTTTTATTGTTCTTAATTTTGATCTGTAGTGTGATTCAAAGGTCAAAATGCTATACTGACTCATATGTTTGTACTAGTGGGCCATTATACATTTAATTCTTCATAATAGTCGTCTAGAACTGTGTGAGTGAAGACTATGATACTGCAGACATTAATAATGGTCTTAAAGGAAGATAACCTCGATTTTATCTAGAAGATCACAGGGCTGTTTCAGCTCGCGTGTCTGATGTCAACTGAGCAGAGACAGAACTGACTGTCACAGTCTTCTTGTTTTGTACATAAGTTTATCTTGCCGTGTTTCGCTTCGAGTTCAATCCTGGTAGTGTTCTTCTTGCCGTGTTTCAGATCGAGTTTAATCTTCATAATGTTGGTCTTGCTGTGTTTCACATCGAGTTGTTCCATGTAGCTTTATCAAGATATATTGTCCTTAAAATTGTTTCTAGCTGCATATCTCTACATTTTCACCATCACAAATACAATACTGTGTAGGCATGTTGCCTTGATACTGCTGAAACATTTTGCTTTTCATCTGCATTGTGGGGGAAGGGTCCTCTTCTTGAAAAAAACAGGCCAACAATCAAGTAAAAGTAATCACTATTTTGTGTTCATCAACGATCATCTTGCTATGTCCAGTTATAAATGAAAAATCACTGTAAACTGGTGAACTTGCCCCATTTATATTGCAATATATTTTGCATTGTGCAATCTTGATGCACAGTCCCTCGTCTAGTCCTAGTACACTGGTGACATACTACTCATTATGTGACTTATGATGTTTTTAATCCTTGCATATTAAAAGATTTACCTACAGCCAGAGTGTTGTGATGACAATGTTTCAGTAAAAAATGTCACCATCCAATTACCAGTGGGTTATACGATTTGAAGAGAAAATTATAAGCACCTGGTTGAATATTTTGTTATCTTTTGCAAAGTATCTGCCTAAATGCACGCTTAAATGGTTGATTTTTCCACGCATAAATGAAAACATTAACTCCAGAATTGCTAAATTGAAGAGCAATAAAGATACTAGATACAAAAAAGTTTGGACGTACAAGTAAAAATGAATAATAAAGCATAGCTGGAACCCAAGCAATAATAAAACAACCAACAACAAGGCTGAATGCAAGTACTGTTTCCAGCTGTTTTGTAAAGACAGCACCTCTGGACTGATCCGAAGCTGCATGGACATTCTTCCGCTGTCTTCGAACCTCATGAAAAATTACCACATATAATACAGTGATTATACGTGAAAGTATTATCACCACTGATACAATAGGCATCATTTGATATACTACTAGCGTATCTCTGTATCCTATACAAAAGCAAAATTGATTTTTGTAATATGCCATTACAACGGTCAGGGGGATTGTAACAATTAGGATCGGCAGTGTCCAACAGAGGGCAATTGCCAACTTGATACCTTGCTTACTAACCAATATTTCGTACCTCAATGGATACATAACAGCAATATATCTTTCAATAGTGATGAAAAACAAATGGAAAACTGATATTCCCATTGGACTTGAAGATGCTAGATGTAGTGTTACGCAGAATGCCATGTGAAGTCCTAATTCTGGCCTCAATCGCAATATTATATGCAGGGGATGAGTCAGTCCAATCCACAAATCAACAACAGCTAGGCTTGCTACCAGCCAGTGTGATTTACTTTGAAGCTCCCTGTGCTTGACCACAGCATATATTGTCAAGACATGGCCTCCGATGACATTAATCATGAGAAGCAGTGCTATGACAATTAAAATGACCCGACCGACTGTTGATGAGGATGACTTGAATAGCTCCATCATCTCAGTACAGTTCATGATTCCAGTATCATTGATCCAGTTCGTAAGATTCATTGTTCAAGGCTCTGTGTGTACCTCTGAAGAGACGTTTTACATGCTGAAACATAATACACGACCCGAGAACACATGCTGGCCACTCCTTAAAGTAATTTGGTAAATACAAGAAATTATATTTTATAGCGTGAAGCGAATTTTGGTTGATATAATGTTCATTCATAATATCAGATAACTACTATGAAGAATAGTAAATGACAACGAACGAAATCGTGAAGATATGACACATAAGATCCCCTCCATGTTCTAAAAAAGTAACTACATTGTTAGACAATATCAATGTATATGGAAATTATGCTATATTACCGATTTAGGGACTGTAATCAGAAGCTTAATTCAGTTATAATACTGACCTTTACATCACTGAGAACACATAAGCAAGTACGCTGAATGTTAAGTTTAGAGAATTGTTTTTTGGAATAGGAAACAAACAAAATTTTATTGTTTGGAACAGCACTCTTGAATGATGTTCAAATTCAAGGAGTGTACTGATCGCATCGTGAATTTACATGTTTGTTTTTCACTGGCATATCTTATATTTTTGGAGTATATTGTCGCTGTTGATACATAAATGAACGGTATTCATTATAACCCAGGTTACAGAAGTTTCTTCAAAAGTTGCATATTGCATGGTCCAAAATAGACTTGTTTGTACAATTTTTAAGGGATTCAGATACAAGAAATTTTTCCTTTTGTGCCCAATGTTAAACGGATTTTGCAATGGAAGTCGAACCTATATGCTATCATTGATCACACTCTCAGAAAAAATATACAATAACCCCGCTGTTAATATCGCAAAATCAAAGCACCTACATATTGGTTTGGGGGGACTTTTGCACGTACCAAATCCGCTCTAAGTCATGTGGTCACGTACATAAAAGCCTTCTATCAAGTTACCCTTCAACAACCATAAGACCTTATGGTCCTGATATCCATGACACCTAGTGATTGTTTTAAGTTCTGTGTAAGAAAATGTTTGGAAAGCTCACCCAATCTACTTACCTTATCTTTATGTAGAATTTACCGAAGCAATATATATCTGTCAATACTAAAAGGTTGCCATGTGAAAGTGTACAATGGTGCTCGTAGGGAGGCATTTGTGATGACATTCACAATACAGTATACTCCGCATTATGCTCATCGACATTGACACATGTCCTGGGTAAAACCAACTTCATCAGTTGTAAAATATATACTTCCTAATTTGGTACGTCACACCATCTACACCGGTTTTCTAGAAAACAATTCCTGGACATTTATTTCAGTCTGCATAAATGAGCTGAAATATATCGTAATGCTCATGGATAATATCGTCAAGACACGTTAACTGCTGTTGTATTTAAATATATCCTTCTGTAAATATCTCGGTCCATTAGACAAAAATTTAAATGAATCAGCATTCATCAAATATGCATATGATTTACTGCTGGTAAATTGAGTTCAGGTAGTTATTCTGCAACTAATCGGCCAAGCTGAAAGTACAATTGGTTTATTTAAGGGTACAGGTGTACCTGCACACACAAGTCCATTCTTACATACATGCGTACATACATACATACATACAAACATACATACATACACATACTTACATACATATATACAGGCATAAATACATGTTTAACAGATGGTACTAATTGAATGTTTGAATTTTGCATTATGTATATAATCAATCCTGATGCGTTTGTACCTGTATTGTGTCAAGATATTCTTCCTTTTTTGGTTTATAGAGATCGTCTGTGGTGGTTGATTGAATACAGAAAATGAAGAGCTATTGGCTTGGCTTTGGTTTAAATGCACTTGGTTATGGCAAGCAACAATTGTGTACCTCAAATAATATGCAGCGAATAGGAAAGGGGTAATCCCTGTTGCTGAAAGAGGAACGACATAACAACAGGACATTTGAGGACATTTCAGGACACGCACACGCTACATGCACAGCCAATGTGTAGTATTGTCTGGTCACACAACAGGACCAAGGTAAAGCGGAAAAAAAGACAGATACAGGCGCACACTTCAAAAAGTTGTGCCAAGTAATTTGTATGAATTAAAATTGAATGAACAAGTACTCGTAGATATTTTGGAATGCGTACATGAACTAAAGTTGCGAAAACCAAGAACAAAAATTATATAATCTTGAGCTTTCGGGGAAAAAAAATAAGAAAATAACCCAAAAGCGTACAGACTAGAAATCAGTACATACAAAAAACCATTTGTAAAGAAAAATGCAGCACATTTTGAGACATCTGTATGCAGGTATGAACTTGCCACATTGTGAAGTGGGCACGACAAACCACAGTGCAATACCGGCAACGCACATGCACTTAGGACTGGCTTTCATATAAATTTTTACAAGATGGGAGTTCAACTGACTGATGTCCAAGCCTAACTGGTTGTGTCAAATAGAAGCATATCTACTTCCAATATATAATTTTGAAAACGAATTCTGCCGGGAACAGAATTTTAGTGGTTCTAACCTTTGCATTGAATGTACACATTTTAATGTTCAAAGATTGGCTTTGAAGATTAAACTTTGTACATATATTCCAAAGGTCAAATAACTTTGACAATGACACTTCAATTGCAGACACTGGACAACAAAATCCCTAATGGAAAGCACGGGATGCTCATGCAGGTAATTGTAAAGGGATTTCAAACCACTGTTTCAAACCATTTCAAATTCATTGGTGACGTCACTGCATTGTTTGAATTCATCGTCATTTCCAAGGAATGACAGGTTACAGTGGCCCATGGAAGTATTATTGATCTGTAGCATATGTATAATACCTGCATGGGTGGACGTGCCATACTTTTAGCAAATGAAGGTTTCAACTTTGAATCAACAGTCATTGCAATGTTTCGTGAATGTAAACAATGAATTTTAGATTCTCTAATCCTTTGGGATCCACATAATTTATAAAAATTATAGTAAACAATACCTCATAGCCTCAGCATCATCATTTTTAACAAAAGATTTATTCCTCGGTAATTAACCTTTACTTATACCGAATTTTTGGTTGTTGTTTTTATTTTTTAACCTCTGGTGGGATTTACAAAGGGGAACTTGGGTCGGCAGGTTGAAATTTATTTATTCTTAAAGTGCTAAATTTTGGAATGAGTCAACAGCTTTTCTTGGCGCACATTGGGCGCCAAGAAAAGCTTTTGACCTGGGGTATTCTCTCTGGAAGCATAGGTATACTGGTACTTGAATAAAGGTCTGTTTACGATGAATACGAATCTGGGATCCTGATGATAATTCACTGGTTTGACTGAAGTAGATTGCCACCGAAAGATTTAAGCCTTAGCTTAATGTATTGACATGATTATTTGTTAGTCACTGCTTGTAATAAAACACACATCTGCGGTTTCTCGCCATGGTATGACAATTGTGGGGATTTATTTCATAGGGAGGGGGCGTTTTTGTTTTGTTTTGTTTGTTTTTTTTTGTTTTGTGTTGTTTTTTCTTTGTTTTTCTTTTTTTCTTTTCTGTATACATAATTGAAAAACATCCTACAAATATGTACTATCAGGCGATTTGATTAACACACATGCCGAGAATGGAGACTGAGTTCGGTGAACTCTGGTTCCAGGATATAAATCAAGTCACCTGACCGAAAATGATAAACCCAATTTTAAACCCTTTATAATATCCCATTGTATAAAGTACCTTTATTCCATGGAGCTAAGACCCAAGTGTTAGAATGCAGGTTCAATCTTCTGTTAGTCCTGCCCGGGACATTACCAATGGGGTGTTGTATGCTCTAATTAGGGGGCCAGTTGCTCTAATGAAGTGCATGGCTAAGGCTAACTATCAGGGGGCCAGTGCTCTAATAAGTGCATGGTTAAGGCTCACTCTTTTTATAACCCCAGAGGCACTTCTAAAAGGCAGTATTTTTAGTGCAGTGCCCCTAAAAAGCACGAGAATTGGTTGTAATAATCAAGTGCTTGGGTATTGGTGGCAGTTTTGGCGATGTATGACCAAGTCGTCTCTGAATGAAAAACAAAATTTAATTACGGCTCAAAAATGCTGGGACCAACGGTGTTGAGAAGAAAGTAACTACTTTTGTAGGGCCTTATTGTTATGACATCCACACACAATCAGTGCGTACCTGAATATGAATTGAGAGAAAACTTGCCAAACTCGCCTGTGTAAGAAACCACCCTTACCTTCCCAGCACGAGCAAGATCACAAATCTGGTAAATAATTAAGTCCCCATGCAGTGGTACATCACTTTCACCGATTCAAAAGTGATCGCACAGATCTACTGAGCAACCAGTGGTCAATCAAGTGTTGCCCTGCTTCTGTGAGGGCTTTCAAAAAAGAAAAAAAAAATTAGAAAAGAAGATTAGTTTCACAGCAAGTGTGTCTGTGTGCCTACAAATGCATTTTTTTCAAACACTTGGTAATATCTTTGATATGTTGTACTAGGTGACAATAATGTAACAAGATCAGATGAAACAGCCACCTTCGAAAGTGGCCTTAAACCTTGAAATGATTTTTGACCTTGAGATGGCGTCTAACTGAATTGAACTTTTGCCCTAAAATGACAATTTGCTCTACAATTGACCTTTGACCTTGACATAGTCTTGACAGTTGAGAGGACCTTTGTCTTGCCCTGACCGAACTCCTATACACACGGAACCACATCTATTTTAGTATTTAAGATATTGAAGATTGAAAACTTTAATTAGCCTTCATTTGTATAATTTTCAAAATTGTGACCACTAATTATAAAAAAGACAAGAACTCATCTATAGAAGTATAATTTTTTTAATGGTTTCTTGATGAATGTGGAAGTTTTAAAATGTAATGAGGTGAGCGTTTTCTTTTAAACCACGTTGACAGCAGGATGGTAACGGACGGAAGGTTAATTTAACTTTTATTCCGCTTTTGATGTAAGATATGGACGAGCAAAGAACACCAAATGATGATGAAAATAGGATACATTTCTTGTGTTCATTGCTGGAATTTCACGGAGATACAACTCATCGCATGTGATGGTTTGTTT